>CALNVZ010003426.1:44251207-44265790 GCA_940671915.1 Paracentrotus lividus
AAAAAAAATCCTGAAAAAAATTGAGCCCCCCAATCATGAAAATCTTCCGAAGCCTATGTATCTAATGATTCAAATATGAACTGACCAATACAGATTGATGAACCTTACTTGATTTTCAAATTGACGAACCTAATTTTACTTACGATACTCCAACCTTCGGACCTAACAAGCTATGCATATAATCCTGTTATCAATATCTTGTATATTTTTTTTTAGTAGACGGATTTAATAATAGCATGTATAATACACATACAAGAATTAATTTTGACATTTTAGGAACATTATTTTCATACAGCACACACGATATGACCAACAAGTCACCATTAGATCTTGCTCTCCGTAAAAGTAGAGATTAGATGAGTAAGAGTGTGTTCAATGTCCAGTTTCAAATTTATACGCCAACATGAATCATGATACAAAACGCAATCACAAAACTCAAACACAAACGCGATCAACGGTGCACTGTTCAGTGTCCAAAATATAAACGTGTTTATACGTCGATCGTCTTTAAATTCCCCACTCTCAAAAAACAAATATCTTCTCCTTTTTTCAATTGCACCGGAAGCTTCCATTGCGAGAGCACATTTAAACACGTTTGAAAACTCAATCCTGTTCAATGTCGCATTTCGTTGCAATCGCGATGCTCAAGGTCGTAAAATTGAAGCTGATTGCGTTTGTAAACGCATCTTTTTCGGCGTTTAAATTTTCGGCGTTTAAATTTTAATTGAGATTTGAAACACGTTTATTTTTACGACCGGCGATGGGGGACAATGAACACACTTTTATTTTTCTTTATATCAGCGTTTTGTGTTTGCGTTTTGTATCATGATTCATGTTGGCGTATAAATTTGAAACTGGACATTGAACACACTCTAAGAGTGTCAACAAAAGAAATATTTAGGACCACAGTGAAAGGGAATTTCAGTGAAACCACTGAGGATGAAATAAATCGTACAAGTGTGGTAGAACCATGGAGTGCTTTTTTCTCCATGGTAGAACGTAGTAATGAGTCATCTTATACAAGAAGCAAGATATTTGACTAACTGACTGGCAAAAAAAGGGGGGGGGGGGATAAGAAAGGAGTATTGATCATTTTCAAAAGCTCTCTGCGAGACCTAACCCATTATAGTGATGTGTTCCATATATTCGATTGCATTATTTTTTTTAACTTCAATGAAATAGTTTACTTATTGATAGCTAAAAATTCAATTAACTTGTATACTTTGCAGTAGATGACCCCCATGCAGAAAAGGGGCACATTATCAGATTTGAACAATACAATCGGTGGATCTGTTTTATATTTTGCTCTTAAAATATTCATACTTATCATGATAGACATGAATTCTGAAAATGGCATGAATTTCTCTCTCACCATTCCTTCATCTCCTTTCTCTTTCTCTCTTTCTCTCTCTCCCCCTCTCTCTCTCCCTCCCTATCTCATTTTTCTTTCAGTTTGCAGTTTCTCCATCTTTTTCGATACTAAATCTTTTTATTCTAATTTTCATGGAAACTGTCTCCTTAAAATGTTGCTCATGTTATGATGACGTCATGCTTCCAGACAGCATTTATTTCAAGCTGTCTGTAATGAATAACACATGTTGGTGACTTTCCTCCGGAAATCCTTTGGTCTCGTTAGAAAAAAAAGTTCTAAAAAAATAACAGCATCATGGTCGATAAATGATGTTAGTGTTATCCATGATCCTTGACTGGTTTTATAAATTTAAAAAAAAAAAGTACGTTAACTTCGAGAATATGGATCACATCCATAGACAAGTATCTCCTCGGGTACTTTCTCTTACCGGCTTACAATCGAAAGAGGAGACAAAGTGACACAAAGTTCTTTGATAATATGAAGAGAAAGAGAGAGAGAGAGGGAGAGAGAGAGAGATAGAGAGAGAGAGAGAGAGAGAGAGAGAGAGAGAGAGAGAGAGAGAGAGAGAGAGAGAGAGAGAGAGAGAGAGAGATAGAGAGAGAGAGAGTGAAAGGGAGAGAGAACGAGAGGGGTGGAGGGTGGGATAGAGGTATTGCATTGGTTATAATGGTTCATATTCATTGGACGTCGACAAAAATCAGAAATGACGATACAGATTTAGAAGAGAATGGAAATTGTTCAAAATAATTAGCGTTTTCTTGTCTATTCAGTTAATTATCTTTTGAAAATACAAAATGAAATCTATATGGAACAATTGTTGCACAACGATCAAACAGGCCTCCTGTTGAAATATCTGGTAAAAATTGTATACTAATATTACATGTACAAATTTATAACAATCTTTATACAGCATAGGGGGTGACAAATTTCATCTATAGATGGCGCTCTTCATAACATTACATTTGGAGGATTGCTTTCTTGCGTAATATTGAGGGATTCATGGTTATGTGCCATTTAAAAGGTAGAATGTAAAGATGATATGTTATGATAAGTATATTTCATGAATAGATTACAATTATTTGAATTTCAACGTTAGATGAAAGGACTTAATTTCAATGATTTGAAATCAAATCGATCTCGCTCTCCTCACTTCATTCCTTATATAAAAAAGGATGATGCATTTGTATTTCACACCTTTTCCCCTATAGACTTCTCTGTCCCTTTTTATGTTTGTAGTGTACTAATAATCGAGTTCTTTAGTTTCATATTTTAGTCATCTTAACCCTAATCAGACTGGGGGGGGGGGCATCATGGCCCCCCTCGACATTTTCCGCGACCACTCCGCCGCACGAAATTTTCTGATCGCCCCGCTTCACTTTTTACTTTTAAGTCTCGCGCATCTTTTGAAACCATTTTCGCAAAAATCGGTCGTACCGTTACGACGCTGCACGATTTTCAAAAATATCCGTCAGACCGAAAATGGCTCAAAAACGTGATTTTGTGTACAAAGTCAATGCAAATTGAGTTTTCTCACCTAATTCATAAAGATATGATTATTTTCACTTTCATTGGCTGAAATCAATTTATTTTAGCATATTTATGCTTAAAAATGGTTCTTAAATGATTTTTGCGTAAAAAAAAAAGGAAAAACAAAAGGTCGAAAAAACAAAGAAATACATAAGAAATTCATAAAACAATAAAATACATAAGAAATTAATTTTGAAACGAGAATTTTTTTGTAGTACAATTGTTAGGAATGCTATAAAGAATAATATTACAGAAAATTAGCATTCTAGGAGCTTTATTTTTTTCAATTGGAGCAAAAAGTATGATTTCATGCATAAATTAGCATAATTAATTCATATAAAAAAAAATCATATTATTTTGGAAAAATTAACAGCGCAGTCTTGTAGATTACATGGCTCACTACCATCGTGCAAATTTTCGGCACGGTCGCGCGATCGGCGGCCGAGATCTTAGGGGGGGGGGGGGGGGGGGCAACATGGCCCTCCAGTCTTGACAACTACCAAAACACCCCAGTCTTATTAGGGTTAAGGCCTATTAGTAGGCTTATTAGGAGCTGTAATTAAGTCCAGTTTTTGCATAGGCCCCAGAACCACGCAATCATGAATAATAAAAAAAAAAGAAAGAAAAAAAAAAACAAAAAAAAAACAACATAATAGTTGCATGTATCATATTTTATTTACGTTAAAGGGGAATCCAACCCAAGGAGAGAATCAACCTTACAGGAAAGAGGAAAATGAGAGGAGCAATTTAAAAAAAGTTTCATCAAAATCGGTTATAAAATAAGAGAGTTATGGAAGTTTGAAAAGTCTAGTTGTTCCCTCTTTGGGGATCCTCAAATTGGCATCGTCGGCTTCAAAATGGCCGATCTCATGGACAACTCTCCATTTGTTTTGTACACAAATTTTCAGATTTTCCCCATTTTCTTTCAAAATTTGTCTTCTTTACTTCTGAGCTCAAAATATGTCATGGGAAAATATATTTCACACAACATATGTTGAGCTTAGAAGGAGGTAAGATATATTTCGAAAGAAAACAGGGAAAATCTGAAAATTTGTGTACAAAATGAATGGAGAGTTGTCCATGAGATCGGCCATTTTGAAGCCGATGATGCCAATTTGAGGATCCCCATAGAGGGAACAAATAGACTTTTCAAACTTCCATAACTCTCTTATTTTATAACCGATTTTGATGAATTTTTTTTTAGATTGCTCCTCTCATTTTCCTCTTTCCTGTAAGGTTGATTCTCTCCTTGGGTTGGATTCCCCTTTAAGTTAAGTTAAAGGTAGTGTCATCTTTTTTCACAAATTGTGAAAACTACTGCAACTTGGCATAACTTTAGAATATAATCAACCTATACTGTCTATTCAATCTTACTGTCATAGGTTGCCTAGATCAGTAAAATGAAACGAAAATCTGACTACCAATCTAGACCAGCTCTCCATCAACACCGTTGATATTACAGCGCGTGCGGCACGGACCACACACAGCAATTACACACGGCGCATCAACGTGCATTATTCTCTGCGCTAATGGTCATCGGTTCGCGCCGTACGGTATATTTTTCGAGGTTCGAAAAAATAGGAAAGAATTTTGATAATCGCAATATAATGACAAACATACACATTTGAGCTTAATCATGTTGTGGGAAGATATAGTCATTGATATACTACTATATCCTCTAAAAAAACTAGAAATGTAATATTTTTGCCTGCAAAAGGCTGACACTGCCATTAAGTAGAAACAATATCGGACAAAATAATGAGATGGAAAGACGGCGCGGTGTTTTGTAGCTTTTATCTTCACAAGAGTCAATATTTGGAAGAATGAGTGATATAATGCTTCTAAATACTATGACAGTAGCGGATCCAGGTCGGATTAGCAAATACGGGGGAGGGGGGGCGCAACCTCGAAAATTCGAGGAAAAAAGGGGGGCCAGCCCAAAATTGTCTGATTTTAAAATGCAAAGTCAACGAGGGGTTTTCAAATTATAGAGAGGGCGAGCGTCCCCTGCGCCCCTGGATCCGCCACTGTACTTCGTGTACCTGTTTACCATATTTGCAATCACGAGCCATCGGGTTCTTCATCACCGAGTCTCCTGTCGTCATGACAACCAATTAACAATCATGCAGAGTGCGTGTTTTCTGATAGCTCAGTGGACTGTAATCTAACGTAATAGCTAATCAAAAAATGTAATGGTAATTTCCTGAACGTAAGCAATATATCATTATTGTCGTCCGTTTTATTTATTATCCTTTTGTTCTTCCCTTTTTTGCTATTTCTTTCTCAATTTCTACTTTTTTCTTTCTCTCTTTCTCTCTCTCTCTCTCTCTCTCTCTACCCCCATTTCTCTCTCTCTCTCTCTCTCTCTCACACACACACATACACACACACACACACACACACACACACACACACACACATACTGTGTCTTGTTGTTGTCTGGTGGTATAAACCGTAGTTAAGTTTGTTTGAGGAAGGTCATCATTAATACGATGGTCGTGAGATGGATATTATCATTTTAACGCATTTTAAGGAGACATCTCACAACAGGAGACTGCTCGTTACATAGGCAAATGACGACCCATTAGGCTTTTAAACGTAGCATAGGGATTGATTATCATTGGATTTCATTTATTATTGCTATGAAAAGAGAAACGCAATAGAGGGACATTATGTAAAGCTGGAGTATGGAATAAAACACAGTATAGGTGAGTAAAAATACTACCTTCAAAATTAAAAAATGATTGCATTATCGCCATTGCAACGTACTATGATTTACGACTCTCTGTCAACATGTCAAATCAATCGATGTTGTCCATCGGTTTCCAATAGCAACAAATTAATTTGTTTTCTCCGGCTACCATAATATCTCGCTTCTACTTTGCTAATTGAGATTATGATTACAATCGTGAACGTAGGTTCACTTGAGTGCTTTCGTGAGGACAATTACTAGTAGTATTATAATAATACATGTGTTGAGAATGGATTGACGATATTTGGTATTGTTATCTTGTGTTTCATAAAACTACTCATTCAAGCGGAAGACCCTAATACATATATCTCACCCCACCCCCTCTCTTAAAAAAATTAACCAAACCAAACTATATATAAAAAAAAATGAACTGATATATTTTGTAAGAGGAAAAAATACAAGTGCTCTTCAAAAACCATAAACACAAAAGCTCTTTGAATATCGTTTTTACATTATTTCATACATTCAAACGCATTTTTGCGATTTCATTTGAATATGTTCCATCTGTTGTTTACCGAACAAAATGACAGAGGTTTTCCGGAAAAAAAAAATCACGTTCGTCAAAATTCTAAATTTATGTTCAGATAATAAATTACTAATTAGATAGCTACCATATTATTCCTAATATAAAAACAAATCACCCTAATTCTAATTGTTACACAAGGTTACAGGTGTTGACGAAACTGACCAGGTCAATCACGCAAAGTTTATACCCCGCTGATTGACCATGGGTTCGGGCACGAGTTCATCAAGGCCGTCTTCGCGCCTCAGGAGTTCAGACGGTGAGCGAGGTACGACATCAGCTACGATCACGGGATCAGAGGGCGAGTCTGGGCTGCGTCCTAATGGTGAATGGACAGACGCTTACTTCAGAAACCAACCCGAGAGCGATCCGTACGATGAGGACGACTTAGAGACGGTGTCCGATGATGAATTGGACAGGCAAGCTTTAATTGATGAAGAGACTGGGGACGGACACGACGACCATAGTACGAAGAAGCAGAATGTTACCCATGCCAAGATACAACCCTTACAAATCACAGGATTTGATACACATGTAAGAACATGTCTTGTCTATTTTTTTTAATTGCAAAAAAAAAAAAAAAAAATAATAATAATTTTGGTGCAAATTACAAGTGTCATATCTATGTTATATCAAATGAAATATACAGTTAAATGATTGTGATACCAATTACATTACCTATCTTTGACTTCAGCTGGATGAAAATCAAAAGGCACACCGGACACATGAATACGAAAATGAGAATCTTGTGATCAGACGAGGGCAAGACTTCAAACTGACCGCAAACTTGAGTAGGAAATATTATCCTGCGAAAGAGACTCTTTATTTACGACTTTCAGCGAAGTGTAAGTTTAAAATTCTAACGTGCAAGTTTAGCAGCACCATCAACAGTAACCGTATTTCACTGTTGATGGTGCTGCTAAACTTGCGGATGTTCAACCATCTTCTAAAACGAACCATTCTGTTTCATTCTGTTGGTTATAATTTTGAATCTTTGGATAGTGAGAATAACTGATTCCGCTTTAACCCAACTGCATCAATTCAGGTTATATTTACCAGTAGAGTGATTTTTTTTTTGTTGCTCTTCTTGAATGTCCTGTTTTACCATATATTATGTAATACACTCTTGATTCATAATCTACATTTGAGATATTTTTATTCTTCAGTAGGGATTATTTGTAATCTCTATCAACAATATAAAGGCCATTTCTTTATTATCCTTCTGACATATTTTTGACAATATAGGTCGAATCAACAATAAACAGGGGACAACAAATAAATGTAATTTGTTGCACATTACATTTTAATTTTAATTTGTAGCAAAACACCCGAGACAAGCAAACGACACACTCATCTTGTTACCATTTGATGGTTTCACCGGAGAAAAGGATTGGACCATTAAGCAGGACTCTTCTGACGATAACTGTGCCACCATTACTGTCAAAACGCCTCCAAACTGCATTGTTGGGCCTTATGGAGTAACATTTGTTGTTAGGAATAAACACACGAGTCTTCAGCGTGAGTTCCAGCAGCTCGAAACCATCTATATTTTGTTTAACCCATGGTGCGACAAAGATTCGGTTTACATGAGCAATGAGGAAGATAGACAGGAATATGTTTTAGAGGATTTTGGGCTCATCTGGCGAGGCAATCACACGAATCACGTTGCCAAAATGTGGAACTTTGGACAGTTCGACAAGGACGTTGTGGACACAGTTCTTGAGATCCTGCATGATTTTGTCCGGGTCGAGGATCGAGGGAATCCTATCAAGGTCACCCGTATCCTTCCAGCAATCCTCAACGAAGCAGGGCGTCTCCCAGGTGGTGTTCTATCAGGGAAATGGGACGGACTGTACAAAGGAGGATCACCACCCAGTCAGTGGCAAGGCAGTATAAAGATCCTGGAAGAATACCAGAAGCGCAAACGTCCTGTACGCTATGGACAATGTTGGGTCTTTGCTGGAATATTCACAACCGTGTTACGGTGTATCGGGATTCCTGCAAGGTGCGTCACGAACTATTTCTCCGCCCATGATTCCGATGACTCCATGGTCATTGACAAGTTTGTAGATAGGGATGGGGTTGACATCCGTGGTGGAGACTCGGTCTGGAACTTTCATGTCTGGAACGAAGCCTGGATGACTAGACCAGACCTAGATCCAGGACTTGATGGATGGCAAGCTATTGACGTTACTCCTCAAGAAACAAGTGAAGGTGTGCATAATATCAATGTTTTATAACTCACCCATGATCAAGAAAAGTGTTTCCTTACAAGTACAGTCAACTTTTCATAAGTGACCTTTCAGTAAATTTTCCAGTCCAGATTATTAAAGACCTGTGTTGTTCACTTCTCCCAAGTCGAATTTCTCCTAAGTCGAACATTTTTTATAGTTCCGGGAGATTCGACTTAGGCAGAGTTACCTGTATGTGAGTTAATGTCCTTCAAATTCTTTGCAGACACAATGATCTTGTGTTAAACGTCACTTAATGTTCTTCAGTTGAAACATAAACATAAATGACAAGCAAAGTACATCAAGAAAGTCTGTAATAATCCAATTCCTTATCAAAGTGCATGTTAGCGATTTCAAATCCTAAATTATAATTGATATGTTTCTTCTATTTTTTTGGTGTGTAAATATCTTTAAGAATATAATTAATGTTGTACTCCTATCATCATGGCTATAGGTATTTACCAATGTGGTCCTGCACCCGTCAAAGCAATCAAACTTGGACTCGTTCACCAAGGATACGAAACGAGGTACTATTACCATTTTTAAATTGGCTTGCCAGTAATGTTCTATGCTTTGAGCATGTTGAGTGACATCTATGCTGTTTCCTACAATAATTAATTAGCGGTATCCAAACCCCCCCCAAAAAAAAAAAAAACAACAAAAAACAAACAAACAAACAAAAAAAAAACAAAAAACAAAAAACAAAACAAAACAAAAAGAAAAAAAAACAAAACAAAAACAAAAACAAAAAAACAAAAAACAAAACAACGTCAATAACCAAACTGGAAAATTCATCCATCAACCTTTGAATATGCATGAAACAAAATATTACTCATATGAGTGTAAACAAGAATGATTGGAGAATTCGCTGTAACTCCTGTGGCCTGTAAAACACAAAGTTGCGATCAATTGTTAATTTGAAACAACTATTCTGTTTGGTTCACAGGGAGATTTTTACGCAAGAAGTCCATGCAATAAGGACTCTGATTGCCTACTATCGATTTGAAATTTTAATAAAGATCTAGAGTTACATTCTTTGCACCTGATAATATTACAATTTCTTTATGCCGGTACTGTCTCTCAATTAATTGTTGTACTGCTATGTCGGTAAAGGTTTATGTTCGCTGAGATCAACGCCGACCGTGTTACATGGATGGTAGTCCCCGACAAACACCACCGCAACAACCCTGAGTCTGCAGGGTACGAGCTCATCGACCTTGAGAAGAATGCAGTTGGGAAGATGATATGCACCAAGGCAGTAGGTTCCAATGACGTGCAGGATATCACATCACAATACAAACATGTTGCAGGTAAATGTAACTGTTTGGAATGCCATCAGCTATATGTAAACAATATATGGACAGTTTCCCCTCGTAACACTCTCGGAAATAATAAATAATCTTAATAATCACAAGTATGTCCACACTGTAACAATGGGCCAAATCCCCACAGCCGACTCTGTGTCCGAGTCCTTCACAATGTGTAGACGGTGTGGATTTAGCCCATTTTTCACAGTGTCTTGACAGTGTTTGGCAGAGAAACTGAAGTTCAAGAAAACTCTACATGATATTAATGTACCTGTATACTTAATATTTAGCAAACATTGTATGAATTATGTAATGCACAACATGCATGACAGGTGCATTACAAGGAAGTGGGGGGGGGGGGGAGGGCGGACAACGAAAACATAAGAGAAAAGAAATAAAAACAAAACAAAAATAAAAATAAAAGCAGAAACAATTATTACCTAATTGTTATAATTTCAGATTTAAAAGTCAATCATTCCTATTGTGTTTGTCATCTAGGGTCTTCTGAAGAGAAATAAGTTATCGCTGCGGCACTCGTAAAAGGAATGCGCCGAGGCTTCTACGAAATGGAACAACATGATCACGATATCGCTATCTATCTCGACCCACTGAATGACATCGTGATTGGTGACTCCTTCGAGCTTAAAGCTCACATAGCGAACCTCAGTGATGAAAATAGGAAAATGTCAATGATTATAAACCTTCAAAGCACATTCTATACAGGTATTTCAATCCAGAACTTATAATGCTTGATAATAGGCTAAGCTATATTGTGTCCATGCCTGTATCTACTTTGGTATGAATTGCAAGACAAATTTACATTAGCTTTATTCAGTGGCGTTTAACTACCACCTCCCTTCCCTGAGAGGGGGGGGGGGGGGGGGGGGGGGGGGGGGGGAGAAAGAAAAGAAAAAGAAAGAAGAGGATGATGATGATGAAGCCCGTAACTGGGTATAGATGATAACCTCTGTTATCACCTATACCTTGTAAGCCATACAAAATTAACAGATTACAATTCTTTACAATTCTTCTTTTACAATTCATTAGTTTACGTTCAAATATTGCAGCTTCCATTTAAAAACAAATATTGAGAACTCACCATAAAGTAATATAATTTTTTTTTTTACATTTCCACTCTTCCAAAAGTGAATGAGTGTTTGTTTTTTAGTCTCTTGATTTTCATCAATCAATATAACTTTTTTTTTCTGCCTGAATTTCCACCAAAGGTGTGATAGCTCAACAGATCAAGAGAAAGACATTGGATGTAGAGCTTGGAAAGCGAGAGAGTGTTGAACAATGTCTACTCGTCATGGCTGATGACTATCTAGACAAACTAGGAGAACAAGGACTACTAAATATCTTTGTACTTGTAACATTTAAGGTTAGTCACCATGTTAAATTGCCACTAGGTCTAGATCGATCTTGACTATTAAATGCCCGTTAGGACTCATCCCGCATGGACGGATTTCATTTCGTCAAGTTACGTTTTGGTCCGTTTGTAACTTCACCTGATGACCGTTTTGTCTAATTCCCATTAGGAACCAACTGATGTTAGACCAAGATAATCAGATAACTTTTTCTGTTTTGAATATCAGACTACACTGACAGAAAACATTGTAAGAAAAAATAGTTGTTTAAAATCTTAAACAACTGCGTGTTAACCGGTGAATCGTACAGCGTTGTTTAAAAATGTAACTACCTGTAGTTGTTCAAAACTTTAACACTCTTGTTGTTTAAAAGTTTAAACATGCAGTTTTTTAATGATATTCAAACATCATAGCTGTTTAAAAGCAAGTTGTTTAAAATATTAACATTAATGTTTAAGCTTTAAACAACAGTTGTTAAAGGGTTAAAGTTAAGTTGTTTAAATTCTAAACATCGCTGTTTAAAAATTTCTCGCATTCTATTGTTTAAAAATGCATGTAGGCCTAGTTCCAAACGCCCAAATGTATTGTCCAAAAAAAAAAAAAAAAAAATTCCAAATTTTATTGTCCGAAACAAAGTCCTGATAGGTGAAACGAGATGTATTATTCCCAATTAATCGTGGGCCTAGCAGCCACTGAGCAGCGTCAGATCGACATTGCTCTGTCCCTTTCTTGTTAAACGCCAAACAGGGTAGCAGCAACTCCCATTTTTTTTTTTTGGGGGGGGGTATGATGCGGCAGGGAATCGAACCCACACCCCGATTTGAGGCAGACGTTTCTATCCACTGAGCAACCACATCTCGATTATACAGTCCAAATGCTTACCTATCAGCTCCGGCATTTGGAACTTCTCAACGTGTAATCTCGCGAGAGAATCGTACGAGTGATGTTTCTGCTCATGGGCTCATGACTATCACGTGACATTCGCCTTGGCCTTTTTAAACAACCGCCTGCTTAATTTCATCTCTACACAGGTCTTAAGGTTGTCAAACATCAATTTCCCGGCTTTAATCAACAATGTGTAAATACAAAACAAAAATGTTTACATTTTAAACAATGTTTTTTAAACAGTGATATTTTTAAACAGTGTTCTAACAGTATACAATTTCATTATTATAGGAAACTAACAAAACGATTTCAAAACGGGAGGACATTCGCGTCAAGATGCCCGACTTGAAGGTCAACTCAGAGGTTACCGGGTCAGAGGTCAAGTTGAATGTTGAGTTCACAAACCCTCTGGATAGAACACTGACCAACTGCAAGTTTGATATTGAGGGGTCGAAACTCATTAAGCCTTTCTCCGTCAAACAAGAGTAAGTAATTTAGACTTACTTTGGACTGTGAATTAGGTCTGTGTGAGTGTGTGTGTGTGTGTGTGTGCGCGCGTGTGTATGGGAGGGTGGTTGGGTGGAATGTGTCGACTTGAGATGTGTTTGACTTTTTATAAAATGGTCACAACAAAAATTGGCCCACGACGTCTACATGCAAATTTGTCTTTTTTCATGGTTCTTTATGAAGGAATGGGTCAATTTGATAGAGGTGTGTATATGAACATATCTTTCATGATATATCGACCGCACAGGTGACATAATACATTTTCTTTTGAAAAAATGACACTTTATGGAATTTATACTACATAACAAATAGGAGGACTGCTCACACGTGACGTCACAGAATAAAAACTTTGAATATTCATAACTTCATTATTTTGTGGTCGATTTTCTCCAAACCTTCACTCATATTTTTCTTTTATTTTCTTCATTTTTAAAAACCAATTTAAACCCTGGGTGAACTTCCCCTTTTAACATTTTTTGAGATGCAAGGTCTATCAACCCATAGACGATATACTTTGGATCCTTGTTATGAATAGAGAAATCACACTCAACTTCCAAAATGACCACATATTGTGGTGGGATTCCTCCAAACCGAGTAGCGAGTTCATCAATTTCAATGAATCTAAACATCCCACATGTTCTAATTCCATTGTGTCTACAACCAGCTCGTCTAATTGCAACTTCGCAATTTACCATTTTTTCGCTAATTCCTATTTTGTGTATTAAATGTCCACTGTGCCTAACACAACTTAGTCAATTCCTGTAAGAAAATGGTAATAGACCATATATAATGGTAATAGACCATATATTCATTTGGGAATTGGACGAAAATGCAATTAGACCATTACGTTTCATTTTCCTCTTCCGTCTGTCTCTGTTAGCTTAATCCATTTTTACAACATTGAACAGTTGATAATATGCCATTTACATTATACAGTCTGTGTAAAAAAAAAGGGTACAGTCGGAAAAAAAAATATTTAGGTGTGAAATATTTTCAGATAATGTATGTATGTCGTACCAAATTAAAGCCAAAAGATTTTCCTTGCTGGTGCGCTTTGTTCTGTATAATTTGTTTTCGTAAAACAAAAGTTATGCTAACGTTTGTGCGACGAGAAACAAATCGAAATTGTGCACTTTATGGTCATTATGCGAAACCTATACACAAAGGCATGGGACGGCGTGCGAAAAATGGATTTTTCTTGATTGTAGAAAACTAGTCATATTTCAAAAATTACAACGCCAAATGTGATGAAAAATATTGCAGGTGAAAGTCTATCTTCCTGCTTCATGAAAACAACAAACAATAGCAGGCTGTGATTAAACTTCATACTATAAAAAAATGTTTTCCACTTGTACCATTTTATTTGACACAGACTGTATAGGTCCATAGCGCAGAAAGTCGAGTCATTTTCCCTCTTCAGTTGGAACACAGTTTCTCAAAATTTCCGAAATGATTTCTCCTCTTTCCAGGAACATCAGCCCCAAAGGCTCAATTTTTCGTGAGATTACATTCAACGCCAGGAACATTGGACTCAAACCAATCCTCGTTGGCTTCCACTCAAATCAACTTAGAGATGTTAATGGTCATGTAATGGTGCAAGTCAGATCACTGAAGTCTTAGGAGGTAAAAAGGTACCTATGGGAGGGGCAGAGTGACGTCATATCTGCTTATAGCACCCTTAGAACGATGAAAAATGATATTAATAGAGACTGGTCATGTTGGTGGCGAACCTCGGCGTGTTACCCATTTAACATTTCTGTCGGCGAACCAAAAGTTCTTAATCAGCGTTCATTCGTAGAGCTCCACTTGAAAATTTGTTTTCATCGGTTGCCATGGAAGACTCAGTGATGTCAATCACATTTGAACGAAAGTATCTGACGGTATTACCGTGCAAACTAATAATGGTATCTCACTTCGCGGAAACTACTTTGGGACGGATTTGGGACTACTTTGAGACGGTTTTGAAACGGATACATATCAATTCTAGTTGTAAACTTAAGAGGAAGAGGGCGCTATCACTCTACGCAAAGCGAACGCGGCCATAGACTTTTTGTATTTTTGACAACTGCATGCAATTATTACTTAAGCGTCAAAAAAAACTTCCCTGGCTGG
>CALNVZ010003426.1:44274448-44316987 GCA_940671915.1 Paracentrotus lividus
AAACTTGTGAAAACAATATAATAAATACAAATATGTTTCATGCACCTCAAACCCTTGGCCACCATTTGTGGAATGGCACTTTAGAGTGAGTTGTCTCCAATCTAAATCATGCTTAAAAGCAGACTTTACTGGATATCATTATAGAATTTAACACTGTATGATGCTCCAGAAAATTAATAGTTTATTGAAAGTATCGTTTGTGATGGTTAGTTATTAATTTATTTGTTATGTTAGTTCCAATACTGAACTAGTTTTTTTTAAATATGTATGTGTGTTTTTCAGAACAATATTACAATAAAATGAAACACCAAAGAATGAATTTATAACTGTTAAATGGAAATAATTTCAATAAACACGTTTATTTCGATATGTCTAACGTTTTATTTGCTAATCACCTTCTCATTTGCATAAGGTCCCATTTGGACGTATAAAAAACGTTCATAAAACGTTTAATAAAATAAGTCTCATTATAAGGTTCAATTAAAAAGTTTTGTGAACGTTTTGATTAATTAAAGCTTACATTTTGTAACGTTCTGAAAACGTTCTGTGTTTGCTGGGATGACGTCATCGATCAATCCTCGGCGCGCAGCCTCGTTCGTTGATGTGTAAAGATCATCGTATATGAAATGATTTGAAATTACCGGTAATAAAATTGAGTATGTAAAATCATTAAAAATATTTTATTGTTATGTATTTGTTTAATTTTTTTTTATGAATCGTATATATACCCATATATAATGAAACAAACAAATCTTGCTTTCAATATAGAAATCGCCTATAGTATTTTAGTGATCTGTGTTTTTATTTGTTTTTATTTATACCCCCGTTACACTGAGCTCGTTCCTACTACGTCCTTGCAAATTTTGCCGAGCGGGCATAGTCTGTGTGTAAACTGAGTGGACGTAGTAATACTTCTTACGATCTGTTTACGAACTTCATGGACTAGCTCGGTCGGATTTTCAAAAAAGTGTTTTTAAAAAATCGGGCGCCCATCTCGTCCTAAAATTTAACGGGGTGGCAACGTACCTGAAACGAGATGGACGTACTACAAACGAAATTGCCGTACTTAAATCGTTCTAAAGATGTGCTAGGACGTCTTACAAACGAGCATTGTATATTCATTACCAGCTTGAAGTTACGAAGACGCATGAGGTCTGTCAAAAACGGGCTAGGGTTTTTATGGGAAACGTGCACGCATTTGCGTTCAACACTTTCTAGACACGGATAATGACGCAGTAAGAACGAGATGAACTTTCTGGAGGCCGTTTGGTCGACGTAAGAACGAGTAAGAACGGATTTTGACGGATTAAAAACGACCAAGAACTAGTTAGGTCGGGACGAAACGAATAGGAAACGAGTTGGAACTGATCAAGAACGGGTTGAAACTAACTGGGGACGGGTTTGGATTGTTTCAGACGGGCTCTGTTTCGTGGAAACGGTCATTTTCACCCGATTTTTAACTAGATACACTGAAAACCTAACCTCGTCCGTCAATGGACCGACTAGCTTTAAAGCTAGTCGGTCAAGATGGACTAGTTTTAAAGCTAGTCTGTCATGTTAGTCCGTCAAGACGGACTAGCATACAACTGAATCTACATTTCTCAACTTGACGGACGAGCTTTAAAGCTCGTCCGTCTAGCATGATGCTAGTCCATCGACGTGACCGACTAGGTCAAAAAAAGTAGGGGGGTAGGACAGTTCACCCATTAGAATGACTGACTAGCTTTTGATACAAATAGTTGCAATGTCGTTTCAATGTACCTTCTCTATTTATTCTGTTTCCGAGCATAATCAAGTTGATACATTCTGAAACAAAGGTTGTTTTCGCTTGACAATCTGAAAGCTTACGAGACATAACATCTATCATGACAAGTATGCAATTCACGAGTACCGGTAGATTCCAAAATTTGTTCTCCATTCTTCAATTACAGGTTAATTGAATACCTTGTTACTATAGAACTCAAGAACCCGGTATTTCCTTACAGATTGCTGGTGAATTCCCGGCTTAGCAACAACAGTGAATAGAAGTTGGATACAATCAACATTCTCAACAAAGGTTTGTTTTTGTTTTTTGACAATCTGAGAGCATTACGATAGCCGAAATAACATAAATCGTGACAAGTATGCCATTCACGAGTAGGTTAGAAATATTGTTCCATTCTTTAAGGCCCGGTCCCAATGACGGGAGGATTAATTGCGCATGAGTTGCGTATACAAATTTCGTTCATCCGCAACAAAAAACAAAAACAAAACAAACAATTCGCAATTCATACGCAAATCATCCTAAAGAGCCAGTGGGACCGCGCCTTTAATTACAGGCTAATTGAATACTTCGTTACTATAGAACCCATGAACCGTCTATTCTTATAGATTGCTGGTGAATGCCTGGCTTAGCAACAGCAGTGAATAGAAAGTGGTACAATTGATTGAATAACATGCGCATTGCGAAAAGGAGATCACTATTACATGTATTAGTTGCATTATCTGTATGTGAATTCCATTTAATGAGCAAACTGTACAGACGCACACTGGATATACCCCGTGAAGCTTAAGATTTTGATTATAATGGCGATCTTCTTCCTGTGACATGAATGTGTGAGTACTTTTTTTTAATTCCTTATGTTTCAGTTCACAGATAACGTTATTTTTTTCACGTAGATTAATGCTATAATCACCAACGCGAAAAATTATGTCTTGCCAAATCAATTTATAAATTGTGTGTATTTACAACGATAGTAAATCACATTAAATTATGAAAATTGAAATTTAATTCTAATAATAAATATAGGCGCCACTTTTCTTTTAGATTACTTGTATCTGAAAGAAAGGAATATTGGATTAGAGGCGCGACTTTGGGATTCTGAAGTGGCTCTCAAGGACAAGTGTATACGCCGAAAATGCAAAGGCAGGTAGGCCTACAACAAAAAGTCATGATGATGCAAGCCATGGCGGCGACTCCTGGGCCCCGTGCCCCCATTATTTGTTAATTGCCATAATGTTAACTAATTGTGCCTCCTGTATTAATTCCTGTTTTCTGATTTATATCATAATAAAATGTTTATTTATTTATTTTTATTTTTTTATTTATTTATTTTTTGCTTAAATTCTTGTGACAAAAATGCATGTTTTTAATCGTATCTTTATAATGTCTTCTAATATTTCAGATTTGACGTCTCTGACCAGTGGGTTAAGGCCAAATAACCTCGTCCGTCATGCTAGTCTGTCAAGACAGCAGCAAGACATCGCGGCGAGAGAAAAGCGCGACGGACTAGCTTTTACACCATGACCGACTAGCTGTAAAGCTAGTCCTGCTCAAAGTTCGTCAGTCTGGGCATCACTACGACTAGCTTTTAGGCTAGTCCGTCAACTAGTCGGTCACGACGGACGAGCTTTAGATTAGTCTGTCGTGACCGACGAGCATTAAAAACTAGTCCGTCTTGACGGACTAACTTGACGGACTAGCTTTTAAGCTAGTCCGTAGAGACGGACGAGTTTTAAAGCTAGTCCGTAATAACCGGGTTGTGTTGAAGGAAAGTAGTCCGTCGTGACCGGACTAGCTTTAAAGCTAGTCGATCTGGGCATCACTACGACTAGCTTTAAAGCTAGTCGGTCTACCCGTTTAGGTTTTCAGTGTACAAACGGACTGCAGACGAGGCAAAGACGTGATGGACGTATTGAGGACTGTATACGAACGTTGTTCATCTTAATCCAGAAATAATTAGGTCAAATGTACGCGTTCTTATTCGGACCAATGGCGTTTTTCGTATTTATTCTAAAAGTTGTGAGATTTCTGTGATTGTAACAATTAATGTGTGGCAATCAAATAGCTGATCTATTCGCTTATACTACTATCACAACTGAACAATTACTTACCATGTTATTGAAATTATTGCAGAACGGGCTTAATCTATGTACACACGGAGTGGACGTACTTGAGACCTATTTTCAATCTGCTCAGGACTTTATAGCACGGGCTTGGATAGCAATACGTTTCAATTTTTAAACAGAACGGCATGTCATAATTCCCGGAACACTGAGCTAGTTCTCACTGCGTCTTGGTAGTTCTTGTTGAACGGCTCAATCTATTTACAAACGGATTGAACGTAATACAGACCTTTTAGAATCTAGTACAGACCGTTTACAATCTGTTTACGAACTTGGCGAACGGGCCCGAACGGAGAGAACGGAAAGGCATTCCGATTTTTTAAAACATGTTAAAAAAAAATCGTACTGGCTTCCAGTTGTAAAATTAAACGTAGTGACAACGTTCCTTAAACGGGTAGGACTTACTCTGAACGAGAAGGACGTACTACGAATATGGTACCTAACTTTTATCATGCTGCGCATTGGCATAGGTTACACATAGGTTACACATAGGTTAGCATAGGTTACACAGGCCTAATTACTTCGAAGACACAAAAATGTGAGTGCGAGCCAACCCAAAGACAAAATAACTAATTTCAACGCCAGATTGACGAAAATGTATTAATTTGATTGGTTTAATGACACCGATTCCCAGGAAAGCAAGACTTGGACACTCTTTGCACAAATGGGAAATATCTAGGCAGTTGTTTTGGAACTATATGACGAGCGTGAATGTAGAAGCCAATTTACTGCCTCCAACTTCTTATCCAACAGTGTCCGCGAGGGCGCTATATTTTCTTGTTTAATGAAAAATCGAGCTGGCTATGCCTATGTTTTGAGACCAACAGTGAGAAAGATGAGTAAATTGTCTTTAAATTACTACTAGACATTAGTTAGCCCAATTTTCACCCTTTTCTCTGCTAACGTTTCGAAATCTAAAATTAACACACGAGTCAAGGGGGAAATATTTACCGCTGTGAAACCTATAGCCAAATACAGCCCCTAATAGACGTGAATGTCGAATAAAACAGCTTGATAGCCTTTTTTGAACGATTAAACTGTTTATGTGAGACTTTTACACCTTTTAATTGATAAATATTTAAGAAAAATAAGTTTAGCAAAAGTGTGTTTTGTTAATCATAATGGTTTTCCCCCGTGTTTCATTCTCAGCCCCCCCCCCTTCGACGCTGGCCCTTAGTTTGTGATGAAGCGCAATTAAATAGGCCTTGATCTTCATCTCGTCTACCCCCCCCCCCTTCGACGCCCCCTGCCCCTTCCTTAGACGGTTTTTAGCGTCCAAATGAGAGGCCCTGGACACTCCCGCAAACAAAAATTACCTGATTAACCGATTCGGGCTCAAATAAAGATCGGGATGGTTAAGTCTGTCCTCGGTCCTCGCACACGCCCTCCCCCCCCCCGCCCCCCACCAAAAGCACAACTTCTCTATTACTGTCCTTTTTCGTTCTTTCAGTGTTTTACCGTCTCTTTGCCAGCCCCCCCCACTCTCTCTCTCTCTCTCTCTCTCTCTCTTCTCTCTCTTTCTCTCTCTCTCTCACACACACACTCTAGTTAATAAAATGTTCATTTAAGTTTTTTGTTCATCCATCCGTCTATCATTTTTAATATCCCTTGCGTCTTCTAGGTTGGCAGCTAGATTATGAACAAAAACACCAATTCGTCATTAGAGCCGCGATAAAAGCGATTGGTGGGGGGGGGGGAGGGGGGGGCTGAAGACCTTAATTTGTTCAGCAAACTTGAAAAATGAGCAGGAAAACATCTAGTTGTGATATCTTTGTGTCTATGTTCACCCCTCCAGTCTCGCTTCCCGTTCGGTTCGGCCCTCCCCCAAAGTTCGGCTTACCCCCCCCCCCCGCGCCTTCAACGCTAGTTACGCGTAGAGGACATTTGCCTTTAATTAGACCGTATACGAGAGGGGGGGGGGGTAACATTAAAACCCTCCTATATTGCGTTAATCTTAATTAAAACAAAAAACTTGCCATATTTCTTCTCAGTAGGAAATACTCTTTATTTTGAAAATAAATGAAAATAAAATTGACTTAATTTTGGAAAATTGCCCTTAATAGAGGTTACACAGGCCTAATTACTTCGAAGACACCAAAAATGTGAGTGCGAGCCAACCCAAAGACAAAATAACTAATTTCAAACGCCAGATTGACGAAAATGTATTAATTTGATCGGTTTAATGACACCGATTCCCAGGAAAGCAAGACTTGGACACTCTTTGCACAAAATGGGAAATATCTAGGCTGTTGTTTTGGAACTATATGACGAGCGTGAATTTAGAAGCAATTTACTGCCTCCAACTTCTTATCCAACAGTGTCCGCGAGAGGCGCTCTATTTTCTTGTTTTAATGAAAAATCGAGCTGGCTATGCCTATGTTTTGAGACCAACAGTGAGAAGATGAGTAAATTGTCTTTAAATTACTACTAGACATTAGTTAGCCCAATTTTCACCCTTTTCTCTGCTAACGTTCGAAATCTAAAATTAACACACGAGTCAAGGGGGAAATATTACCGCTGTGAAACCGTAGTGACGGTTTGGACGTGCTACGAACGGTATAGAGTGAACGAGCTGTTTACTCGGTCTAAACTGGTAACAACGTATTGCGGACGTGATAAAGACGGAATTGACGTAACGAGAACTATTTATGAACTGCCTAGTATCGTATTCAAGAAATTATTTTTCAAAGTTTAAGTTCAACCGAACCAAAGCCCGTTCAGCAATTTTTTAAGAACGGGCAGGAACGTTATAGAACGTTATTGAACGACCTCAGTGTGACGGCCCCCTTAGTTGCACGTAGAAAACATAGTGATCACTTCTGGTATTTGTTTTTAAAAGTTCTAATTTGATCGATTTATTGAACTGGACGTATATAAAACGTTCTGTAAACGTTTTGTACAAAACGTCCACAAACGTTTTGTAAAGGTCCTATCTAAAACGTTTTGTAAACGTCCTATACAAAACGTTCAATTTTGTAACGTCCAAAAAACTTTATTTAAACGTTCTCAAAAGACCTAAAGTTTGACATAAATGAGAAGTCCAAACTTTAACGTTTTATAAACGTTTTAAAAACGTTCATTTTAGGACGAAGACGTACAGGACCTAGAAAAAACGTTTTGAAAACGTTCTGAAAACGTTCTGTGTTTGCTGGGATCTCCTTTAAACTACGCATCCAAACAACATTTCATAGCCAATTTAGCTGTTGTCAAAAAGCTGTATGTGAACACGTTATTGTATAAAGAGGTTTCTCATCCATTGAAGAAAAACGCTTAATTACCAGCTGACTTTAAGCGATATGCGTTTTATCATAAAATCTGTTATTCTATATCTAAATAAACATATGAATTCAAATTTTGATTTACCAAAACTATAGATCTATTAAAAATCATACATGAACGAAAAGAGTGCTCGAAAATTTAATACCTCATATTAGTTCTGATATTCCGAAGCAAGGTCATCAATATGTGCGCTACAAGATTATGTATAAGCGTAGTAGTAATGTCCACAAATTAATATTTGCATCTTGTAAATATGTTTTTCTCTTCCCGAAAGGAGTACGCATACAACGTCTTTTCATGTTCCAGTGGCACAGTCACACTTCAGAGCAGGCACCAATCCGACTCCAAGTTGACAGGATCGTTGCTATTCAGGCTAATGTAGTAGTTGGTTTGGATTGGCTTGCGTCTTGTATGTGTTCAATCGATGTGACTGATCTGTCACGCCTTGTTCCATACACGGATGCAGCTGAACTTCTATTCTTTCTCACACAATAAAGTTCAATAATTGCATGGTTTGTTTTGTAAGATTTTCATGTCAGCTGAATTTTTAGGGGTTTTTGTGATTTCGAACGCGATATTGTTAGTTTCTAGATAGTGTTACTTCGGTATACAGGGCGGATGACCACAAAACCTGCAAGCTTTATTAATTTAACAGGTATATCAAGGTTTAGTTCGCTGTCAACAAACACCAAATTGTTTATAATCCGTTTATGTTGACATTGTGCATTGACTTAAATAGAATCTACGATTTTGACATGTTGGACAAATCTGATATATTTTGAAAGTGCCATACGTGGACGCGTTTTTTTTTCTTTTGTTGTTGATTTTTGAGATTTTGTCCAGGCGGCAACTGCATTATAGGTAGATCATTGCTCAGTTGATGACCAACGTGACCAATATGTAGCCTATAACGATGAAGTTAGGATCAGAACGGTATTTTCAATTTTGAATGACATTCACGACGTTGCATTTTCACTGTGGATAAAAACATCCATTGTTGTAATCCCCTTTATTTCTTTGTTCCAGGTTTAAAGATATAATTTAACCACCGGGATTTTGCATGTGAAAATAAACTTTATAGTCCGACCATGGCTGGACATCGTCAGTTGAAAAGGGCTGTCTCTGTTTTTTGTATCGTCATCATTTTATTTAACAAGTGAACGTGATCGCCCAAGGTGAGTAATGATTTTAAGTCTTTAATATATGTTACAGCATTGATATCTTCAAGTATTCCTTGTAACACATGATGAAGAGGTAAACCGGCATCCTACGACAAATTATCCTAACGTGTCAAAGTAAAAGGTTATATTTTGGCATGATTTTTAGAATATATTTATATTGGTCTCTTTTGAATTAACCCAACTCTGAAAAATGAAAATTGACAATTATTCCATTTTTTACTCGTGGAATCTTTATGAAAATTCAAATTTCATCCAGTAGAGCTGATATAGCGCCCTCTATTGGCAGTATTAAAACATTGGGCCGTATGCATAAAACAAGTATTTTCTTATTTTGGATAGCAGTTCCTTTGGCATGTTTAGTAAGCAAGCAGTTCCTTAATGTACACTGCCCTCCAAAAGTTTGGGTACACCTGATGTTAGCTCTGTTTTTGATCATTTTGAGGCATTTTGTGTCGAGTATTTCAGTCCAAATGATGTTTATGTACAAAAAATATATTATGCAACCAATATGCTTCACGCATATGAACAAATATGACCCAAATACGCAGCGGAGTTCGCACACGCGCCTTAAGCACGGGAAAACGTCTCTCAGTTTGAAGGTCCTAAGCAACAAATATGACTGTGCCTTTAAAACAAAATGATATTTTGCGCTCATTTCGGAAGAAACATAATCTGTAGAATATATCCTTTAACTTGGTTATACTTTTTTATAGCATGCTTTTAAAAACACATATGCCCATCTCATCTCAAAAAGAGAGAGACAGCAGGGTTATTACTTCCAACCCCCACCTTTTCCCATTGAAGGGGGAGAATTTTCTTGATATTGGTCAGACATCACTTCACTAAATTGAGTCTTGAGGTCAAACAATACGATTTATAGGGCCATTTCGCATACCAATGTGTTGGTGATGAATAGCTCTCACCGAAAATATAAAAGTCATTTTTGTTGGATGAAGTGATATATATGCCATGCCTGGTTTTGTAAAAATGACTTCTTCTGGTATAGCCCACGGATGCGTTTCCATAGACTGCACGTTAATGGCCTGTGTGTACGAGTGTGTCTGTGTGAGTAAGGGTCGACCTTGGTGACCGAACTTTGTGTTGAAACGGGTAAAAAAGCGTCTGCTAGGGAAACGTTATTGAGTATATACCTCTAATATTTCTCCATATGATTACCATGCCAAGTCTCCTTGGAATTTAGAAATTACTCAAAATATGCAAAAAGTGCAAACACGTGATTTTGCACTAATTTATTCAATTATTGAAAAAAAGAAGATATCTCGGCTAATAATTTCCGATCAATGTAGAATTTTGTATGGATGTGAGGCATATGTGAAATATAACCCTGTACTGTTTGTTTGTATTTTGAGATAACACTTGATTATTATGCAAATTTATGCAAATTAAAGGTCTATTTTTAGAAAATTTATCAATATTTGTTTTTAAAAATTGCTATGAAGTTATTTTTTGTTATAAAGTTGTTCTGAGTATATAGTCAACAACATTTTTAATAAAAAGTTGGACTTTCATGAATTCCTTTGTATTCTTTTGGTTTATCACTTTCTATTGTCTTCATCAATTATTTAGATTTTAGATTTTTTGGCGGGGGGGGGGGGTATGTGTGTGAAAAATTTTCCGGCCTTCGGCCTATCGTAAGGTCTTCAACCTGTAGGGGTACCCTTAAGATGTCAATCGGCTCAAATCTGTACATTTTTAAATTTTTTATTTATTTATTTATTTTTATTAACTTTACTTTCTTCATTTTGGCGCCCCCTGTGGTCAATTGGCGCCCTTTTCTGGTCATGTTGGCGCCCTTTTTTTTTTTTTTGGGGGGGGATGTGTTGAATTTTTTTCCGGCCTTCCGCTATCGTAAGGTCTTCACCTTAGGGGTACCTTAAGATGTCAATCGGCTCAAATCATCTACATTTTTTTATTATTTATTTTTGTTAAAAATTTATTTATTTTTATTAACTTTACTTCCTGCTCGTTTTGGCGCCCCCTGTGGTCAATTTGGCGCCCACCCGGGGGCCCCGGGCCCGTAAAGCCCCCCCCCCCAGAATACGCGCATGATAAACGAATTTGACAGCAGATTTTTCACCGCGATCACGTTTCAGATGAAAAAGGATTAAAGGGAATTTTCAATTTGAACGTATAGTTTAAACTTGCCCGAGGAAACCTATATCGTCATAGCATTAAGTTCACTTCTGTGTATTTTCATTGACATGATTTCACCTCTGATATATGTTCCGTTTTTGCGACATTTCTATTATTTTTTTTTGTTATAAACACCTGTAAAAACATAACAGTAATTTACTGTAAAAGCTACAGCAATTTTTAACAGTGTATGCTATAAAACTCTAATGATATTTTCCGTCTCTTTCATCAATTCTTAAGGGAGAAATTTACAACAAAACTGTATTTTAAATTACATTTTTGTATGGCGACTCTGCTGACATCACTATGCTGTATTTTTTCTGTATTTTTTGTACAGTGCAGTTAAGCTTTTAGGTTTCCAATTTAACATGGATCGATTTCAAGCATCACAAAACAAACCGAAAAAAAGAAAGAAAAAAGAAGTTAATATCAAATTGTAGTTGCTGTGCTTTGTGATTTCCCCAAGACTTCCTCATCGACAGTGATTCAAAAGAAAACAAAAATCCATCATTACTAGGATTTCTCTCGTCGACCGGCTGAACAAACAGTAAGAATAAACACAATGGACACTAAATTTTTATATACAATTTACCAGTCAAAGGATTTAATTTGCCAGTTGGCTTGTAAAGTACAATAAATTGACCCAATTGCAACCATGACTGCACGTAAAATGTTACGAAGAATGCATTATTGTGCAAAAAATATTTGTGAGAAGTAATAATTTCACCCTTTCACATTCAATTCAATTCCTTCATTTATGTTCACATTTGCATAAAAAGACAAATATATACAATACAATGTTATAATAGGCATAAAATTACACATGGTACAAATATAGAGAATACAAAATGACATTACAATGTGTGGGATTTACAAAGGCCAAAGGCCTGTCAAGGCAAATCCCTGGAAGTTTCAATACGACAATAAAAAGAACTAACCTGGACAAAACGCACAAAAACAAACAAAAGCAAAACGGCTTTAAGAAACAATTCATGAGTTTATGAGACTATTTTGTATTTACGTTTAAAGGAGTTGAGAGAGGGGCAAGATTTAAGATCATTGGGTGAATTATTCCAGAGGGTGGGTCCAGCATATTCGATTGTAGTTCGTGAGAAGTTATATCGAAAATTTGGCAAATAAAATTTATCTGATTGTCTGGTAATGTAATTATTTATAAATCTATTTTTCACAAATATATCATTATAAAAAGAGGGAAGAGAATTACGAGAAAATAAGTACATAAAAGTCGCTATCTGGTATTTATTTATATCATAAATGGATAGTAAATTAAGTTTTTTAACAATGATTGTGTACTTGATCTCGGGGGAGAATTTGTAATAGCTCTTACTGCACGTTTCTGTAAGACAAGTAATCGGTTTAGATGAGTTATTGCACAGTTACCCCAAAGTATATACAATAATTGAAGTATGACAAGACTATTGATTGATATAACATCAGAAGTACATTTAATGGAATTGATTTTTTTAACCTATTAATTGCACCAATGGATTTAGATACATTACAAGCTATATAATTTATATGATCTTTCCAAGTTAGTTTGTCATCTATAACTACACCCAAAAATCTTGTAGACTTAACCAGAGGAATTCTACTGTTTTGAATATAAATATTAAAGTTATCAGATGATTTATTCTTATT
The DNA here is from genome assembly GCA_940671915.1 of Paracentrotus lividus. NCBI lineage: Eukaryota > Metazoa > Echinodermata > Echinoidea > Camarodonta > Echinidae > Paracentrotus > Paracentrotus lividus. Next base: position 44,286,607 of record CALNVZ010003426.1, read on the forward strand.
TTTAGGTTTAAATATCATACAACATGTTTTGTCAACGTTCAATTTTAATTTATTGGTAAGGAACCACTCATGTATTTTTTGCAGTTCTGAGTTTAAAGTTAAAGTTAAATCATTTAAGTTATTACCAGATAAAAACAGATTTGTGTCATCAGCAAAAAGTATAGAGTGTAAAATATTACTAGCATGCTGTAAATCATTTATAAAAATCAAAAAAAGTAACGGGCCTAACACAGAACCTTGTGGCACCCGAATATTAACATGTTTGATCTCAGAAGAAAAAGATTTATTGTCTCCTTGTGTTTCATTCCGCTATAGACAAAGGCGAATTAGTTACTCTTAATTCTTTTATTTTATCACCTAGACTGTTAATACCTCCTTCCCGCCTTTCCTACTGACACCGTCGGAGAGATGCCTCTCTGCAATTTCAATTCCGATTGGGACCGTTTGTACATACGTATGTGATGAGGGTATACTTTGGTCGGGAGTGGTACTGCGGAATGCATGTCATCTGGCACAATACTAGAGCTACCGTCTTGTGAAGGTAATGATTTCGTTAATGGCTCAGTAGCGGACCCAACCTTACGTCACACAATTAAAAGTATCGGCCCATACTCAAACATACTAGGGCCGCTTTTGTCCCCTGGACCCCAGACAATCATCGGGAATTCATTTTCTTTCCGGATTGTAAATCTTGATTCCGCACTGTGGTTTATAATTATTTGTTTAATTCATTTCAATTAATTTATTCATTCAATGAATATTAATCTTTTTATTCAATAATTGCTTTGAGAAATTTGAAAATGTATTGGTTCTGAAATACAAACCTCGTTTATCTCCTATCGACCTAGATCTTACCCCACCTGACATTGCATGTCCGGGTAACATCACCGTCTCAACATTAACAGGGAGAGACTATGCTGAAGTCATTATTCCACCGGTTACTGTCACAGCGACTTCGGAGAAGATCCTTTGGATTTAACCGGCCCTTCTAGACTACTCAATCTAACAATTGGATTTCATGTGATATCTTCAGAGGCGACCTTTACTTCAGACGCATTGAATTTTACATTCACACATGCACTGTCGTTATTTTGGTACAGGGTGAGTCATTAAGACAAAAAAAAAAAAAAATGTCCACATCTGTTGCCCATTATGACATTTGCTTCAGCGAAGTTTAAAGTGCAGATAATCTTTTTAAGAAAAGATGTGGCGACAGAGAAATTTTTGCATAATAGCGTTGATCATGTTTTAAAGGTAAAAAATGGTCGATGTAAAAAATAGAAGGTAGGAAAATAATCAACAACGGTCATCAGAATAAATGGCAACATTATGACTCATTTCCTAAATTTTAAAGTGGTTGCGGAGTTTTTTCATAAATGTAAACTGACGAACCCTGTAACAAACGCCTTGCTCATTTTTACATATTTCGATTCAATATAGGAATAACAGTTTCCAGTCGAATGAATTTTCCTCTGCTGTATTATTAATTTCTGAGCATGATAATGTCTTACATATAGGCTTGACTATATAACATTTTTGTTATAGCAATTCATTGTGATTGTCTATTACCTATATCCCTTCCCTAGATAACGAATCGCCAGTTTTCACCAGTTGTCCAAATGACATCGTTGTACCAAACGATCCTGGTGAACGCTTCGCCAATGTCACGTGGGATGACGTAACTGTCATCGATAATTCTGGAGTAGTAGTAGTATATTCCAATGCCAGATCAGGAACTTTGTTTCCTGTTAATGGTCAAACCTATGAAGCTGCCTACTATGCGGTTGATTCCAGTGGAAATATTGCCTCTTGCTTATTCAATGTGACAGTAACAGGCAAGTCTGCATCCTTGTTTTCCCTGTAGAGAATGTTCTTATGATAACAAAAATTTTAATCATATTCAAATGCTTACTAATATACGAATAACTTAAGGTCTGGTTAAAAATCTTTACATCTATGATAAAAAGTTTGTTGATGTTTGATTGGTTAGGAGGACATCACGTGATTTAAAATATTTATACGGGAAACGAAAACTTGCCCATTAGTTGGGATCACTACTAGTATTTCATCCGCAGACTGTACGAGCGTTGCATGAAGTTCTAGGGTACCCATCGTGTCAATTTGGAAACGCCACGATACATTTATTCTCCAATACGAATTTTACTCAATCTCTATCACATTTTGCAGATGCTAATGCTCCTAACATCACATGTCCAGATGACGTAATTCAGAGTCAAATTCCTGGTATCCCACTCACTTTTGTAAGTTGGCTACCACCAAGAATAGTGGACAATTCCGGCTTCTTCACTCCTTTTGTATCTAGTCCTGAGCCAGGTTCCGCGTTTCCTCTTGGCACCACCGTGGTCAGTATTACGACTAGTGATATGGCGGGTAACAATGCAACTTGTCAGTTCACCGTGACAATTACGATCACAGGTATGTCATTTATGTATGTAGGAATTTGATTTAATCAGGAGTCAGTAATGCGGCGGTCACAACTCGTCGTAGGCTAAGGGGCACGTGCCATCAACGTAGCCTGCGTTGCATGTACAACGCACGCACAGGTCCTGGTCAACTTCTGCGATTCCTGCGTTTCTGTAGTAAGGGTATTGTAAAAACTTCCTGCACGTCGTACATGCATTGTACCTGCGAGGTACCTCTGCTGCACGAATTTTCTACGAAATCCATCGTAGGGAGTTGCACGTCGAAGGTACGGCGAGTTGTGACCGCCGCATAAGACTACATTATATATTTACTGTAGCACATATTACAGCTTGTTGATGCCACATCAGTTGTCATTATGATTTCATGAATTCCAATAATGATGCAAATACATTATAGTGTTATACACCGATGTGTTGGCTTAATGGATAGAGCGTCCGCCTTTTAATCGGGAGGTCTTGAGTTCGATCCCCAGCCGTGTCATACCAAAAGTCGTTAAAAAGTGGAAGTTGCTTCTACCATATTAGGCGTTCAACAAAAAAGAGATAGAGCAACGTCGATCTGACGCTGCTCAGTGGCTGCCGGGCCCACGATCAATTAGGTAAAAAGAATTTCCATTTCAATTTTGTCATGTTTGATTCAGATAATAAAATTTTTAAGCGATGGAGCGTTTTTGGAGCCTTTTGAGGTATGAAAGAAAAATCGTATTCCAAAACATTTTTTATTTCAAACGCAGAGCCAGTGAGTACAATCATCATGACGACAAATGTGGCAACAACGGCATTGCCAGAAGATTTAACAACTGCCGTTGCAACAAGACCAGCTACAAGCACCGTCGAGAAGACGACTTTTGTCACGACTGCCAAAGCGGAAGTCGGATCCACCGAGGAAACTACCACCTTAATCACGCCCATTCCCGGTAAGTAGGCCTACTACATCTTCTTCAAACACCAGGGCGTGTACTACGAAAACGTCATAAGTCTAAGTTTTTGGACAACCAATTGAAACTTGACACGTGTTAATTCTACAACACGTGTCCCTAGGGGTGTCCAAGAACTTAGACTTATGACGATTTCGTTGTACGGCCCGATGGATTTTCAGAATTTTAGCTAAATTACCATCAACCCGATAACTGCAAGGGAGCTTGAAATGTAGTATTGACAAAAGAAAGAAAGAAAGAAACAACTTGGGAAAAATGAAAAATGAAATAAATGCTACTGAAAAAGTAGGTTACATATAATTCTTTGGATTTTTTTAAAAGCGACTTTAGCAAATTAGCAAATTGTATTCCATGAGCCATTAAAGGTCGCATACTAAGATTTAATTACCCCCCCCCCCCTCCTGAGAAGAATAACAAAAAAAAAAGCAATAAAAAAACAGAAACGAAATATAAGAAGATATTGGATCTCATGCTTCAGTTTAGTAATCCTATGAGTTAAATTGTCTAGAATGGCCTCAATCGTTAGGATCCGTATTCCGGAATTGTAGTCTTAAAGGGATGCAGTAACATTAAATGATATTCAAATCACATTTTATTCGATCTAGCTTATTTTGCCAGCATAATTATAAACACTTATGTCAGTCTGGTATCTCTTCAAAATTGCAAGCTAATTGCTTGCTTTACCTTCGAGATATCAACGATTTCATACTCAAATTTTATAAACCAACACCGGATGGTTTATAAAACCATGTGCTTTTTCCACATAGCACAACATACACCCATTTCCTGTTGTATAGTCCCAGTCCCTAGCGGCCTGCTGAACTAGCAGCAGAGGGTACTGGTGTTCGGCTGTATGCTTGGCAGTGTTTGTTACACTGATTTAAGGTAGTAAATGACTTCCATTTGATCTGACACTTTCAGTAGTTTGTTCTTACTGTTGGAACAATACAGTGTGTTCCTAAAAAAAGGTAATCGAAGTTCAAAGGTCAGTCATTTCAAAAGTATATGGTTTATTTTTGTGATTTGTTTACTAAACTACTAATAAACTCATCAGCTTTAATTTGAGACATTGCTTACGTCTAAACTGTAATGGATCACAGAGTTAGGGTCATTTGAAAGGTGATAGGTACAAAAACCATTTTCCAAGTTTTTCGTTTTAGGGTATGAAACCAACTTTTTATAAAAAATTTGGTTTCATAGTTTTGAGGGGTTTTGTCACACAAAGTTTCAATGAAATGCAATCTCATTTGTCAAAGGACCTATCTCGCTGGCAATGACATGGGTTCTCGATTATGCATGAGTCTTTGCAGTCGCGGAGACGGATCGCCGTGACGTCTCCTGATTCTGCAGGAAGTCATGAGAAAAATCAAGCAAATGTCAAACATGTCCAATCTTTTAGTAGACTTCTTTGATATGTGAGCAAGTCTCTGTGACGTCTTTGCGGGGTTGCCGCGACGTCCCTTTAGTATCCACGACGTCGCAGAGACGTTGTCGGAACTTGCTAACGATTAAAAGAAATCGAACGGGTAATAATTTTGACTTGCTGGGGTTAAAAGAGGTCTACTAAAGAAAACATGTTTGACTTTGTTCCTTTTCCCTCGACGCCCTGAAGTCTCAGGAGACGTCACCACGACGTCTCCACGACTCAAGAGACTCCTAATTGCGAACACATCTCTTTGCCATTGAGATAGGTCCTTTGACAAATGAGATTGCATTTCATTGAAACTTTGTGTGACAACCCCCCCCAAACTATGAAACCAACAATTTATAAAAAGTTAGTTTCATACCCAAAAACGAAAAACTTGGAAAAAAGGGTTTGTACCTATCACCTTCAAAGGACCCTAACTCTGTGACCCATGACAGTTGAGACGTAAGCAATGTCTCAAATTAAGCTGATAAGTTTATTAGTAGTTAAGTAAACAAATCAAAAAATAAACCATATACTTTTGAAATGACTGATCTTGAACTTCGATAACCTTTTTTTAGGAACACACTGTATAATTTTATTGATATTTAAAACTAATTCTTAGTGGCATAAATAAATTAAACATATCTATAAGCGTTGGTTCGAGTTTAACTTTTAATCTACGAAAATTGCACATTACTGCATGAAGACCATAGGGCGAAAAAATGCTGTCAGTCCGACTATATTTCCATTGCGATTGATATATTATTATGTATATGTTTCGTTAAGGGGAGTTCACCCTGGAATTTGATTGGTTTTTTAAAAATCAGAAAAGTATTACAAAAAAGATATATATTTGTTGAAAGTTTGAAGAAAATCGACCAAAAAGTAGCGAAGTTATTAATATGGTTTTCCCGTTCAAGTTCATCATTTCCTCCCTCTACTTCATTTATGCGCATTCAAATTCACGCAGCTGCCGCTTTCGTGCCGGCTGGATCATACAAATTTCAATTCGAGCAAGGCATTGATTTAAGTGCACGCAACTTTTCGTTTGGTGTACTCAATTTCATTTATCGGCACTAACATTTTTGTTCGGTACAAACGAATTCAATATATTTTCATTCAATTGTCAATGCCATGCACCAATTTCCAGATTCGTTCATTCAATTTAAAACGAAACGGCGACGGGCGTGCTTTGGGGCAAACAATTTCATTAATATGAATTCTATTTCCTACTTTGTGCACTTTAATTAACTCTTTAATTTTCAGGAATATGACCATATACACATTTCAATTTTTAAGAGAGAGATTGTGGAGGGATATAGCCCAATCTCCCATTTTGTGATTTTATATCATGTACAAAATTCTCAATGTTCAATCAAGTTTCTACTTTTAAATGTTTTGTATTGGGTTTTCTACCTTTAGTTAGAAAATGAACACACAAACTAGCACTCAAAACCAAATATGACTCAGTCATGCAGCGTACGAATTATAAGATATGAAATCGTCAGACAATGTAATTTTCTGGATGCGCATTCATTTTGTATCATACGCAATACAGATGAATACGACAGTTCATTACACGAACGTAAATACTTTGTTCTTGGAAATCCCTCTGATCATTATGGTTGATAATTTCTAGCCACCAATCTCCTGACGAGCAAGGCATCTCGCATAAAGACTTTAAAACAAACAACAAAAATAAACAAAAAAGATATTTTACACGACTACAAGAACCTCGAAATGATAAGTATCTCACTTCGCGTAGACGTCTCTGCGACTCGGCGTCCCCGACAATTTTTTCCCGTCGCGACGAAAATTTCATAGTTTTAAGTATGTTCGATTTTCTGCGACTCATGAAACGGCTCGGAGACTCGGCCATTCATCTATGAGACGTCTTCGAAACGTCTCCGCAGCTGTCTCAAAACCGTCTCAAAACTGTTCCAAACTAGTCTTAAATCCGTCTCATGATAAGCGAGATACCTCGTAAGCTTTTACTGAAGTATCACTAAAATTTAAAATTGTATGCACTTATTTACAATTCGATTGCCTATTCGTGAATTTGTTTGAATAAAGGAAGACAAATTTTGCCGAAGCCAGCTGTAAATTAAAATGAGTGCTTATACATGAAATTGTATGCTCCTAATGTGAATTCGCACTAATGCTATTTAGAATCGTTTGCAAATATATGGAATTTGAGTGAATAAAATGAATTTGATTGACGATGCGTTAGCGCGATCGCAACTTGCGTTAAATCGTTTGATCCAAATGTGAAATTGGGTGAACGAAAGATGAAATTGAGCGGGAAAACCTATAGTTTTGATTCTATGACGTCACGTGCGAGCAGCTCTCCTATGTGTTGTGTATGTTAATTCCATAAATTTGCTTTTTTCATGGTTTTGATAAAGGAATGGGTCATTCTGATAGAGGTTTGTATATTAACATATTTGATGATATATCGACTAGACAGGTGAAACAATTAATATTCTTCTAAAAAAAAAATTCAATTTATGAATTTACATTACATAACAAAAAAGCTGAATCATTATGGCATACGACGACTTCCAATAAACTGGTTTAAAAATTACCTGGATAACAGATATCAGTATGTTTGTTATGATGGTATGGAATCTCAGAGAAAAGAAATTATCATGTGCTGGGGTTCCACAGGTTCAGTCTTAGACCAACTCTCTTTTTACTATATATAAATGATTTATCAAATTCCTCTTCATATTTCAAATTTCGTTTATTTGCTGATGATTCGAGCCTGTTTCACACATTTGACAAAGGAGAAAATAGAATACAACTAGGAGAAGTAAATAAACACCTATCAGATGTTGTCACTTGGTGTGAAGCTAATAAACTTACTATAAATGTATCCAAAACAAATTATATGCTTTTTAAGAATGGAGGTAAAAATATATTAACTTTAGAGCAGTTGAAATAAAAGGTAAAGTTTTGAACTTAGTTGATACAGTATCATTTATAGGTCTTAATATTGATGAGAAACTAACTGGAGAAACATATTAATAATGTATGTAATGTTGCCAGCAAAAAAGCAGGTATTCTGTACAGAATCAGACATTATGTATCGAAAAAGATATTGTTATGTTATACAATGCATTTATTTTTACCGCACATTACTTATGGATTAGAAGTCTGGGGAGCTGCAAACAAAACATTCCTTAGTCGAATTTTGGTCATACCAAAGAGGATTACTCGTGTTATATTATTCAAATCCTTCAATCATCACTCAGCTCCTTTGTTTCTAGTTATCGATTCTAAATGTTTTTAAGCAATATCGTCTCATGATTGCAACATTCGTGCATGACTTGTTGAATAACAAACTTCCTCATCATTTCATTGATTATTTCTCATTTGTTAAAGACCCTTACGAGACAAGAAGCAACAAAAATAAGAATATAACACTCATCAAAGTAAAGACAAATCTTGGAAAACAGTCTGTTTCGTATCAGGGCTGCTCATATGGAACGCTCTTCCAAATGATATTAGAAAAATTAAATCACGGAAAACTTTTAGGCAATCATATAAGGCAATTTTTCTTGCAGAGTATATTCATATTTAATTAATTTCGTATGTAAATAGTGTAAATACTGTAAAATACGATGTAATAATTTGTACATATGTTTTAAATATGATGTAATAATTTGTACATATTGTTTACTCTATGTAAATGTATATATAATCACAGTAAGCAAACTAGACGGGGCCAACCTAGACTAGCTTTAGCTATTTGTTGGCTCCATTTACCAAATGCATATTTTAATATTGAATTCTGGTTATGTATATTTTTTGCAATGTTGGTAATAAATAAATACAATACAATACAATACAATACAATACAATAACACAAATGTGAGCAGCTCACACATGACGTCACAGAATCAAAACTTTAAAGGGAATCTAGTGCAGTGGGAAGGTCTGGGAAAGATGAAGAAAATTTATGTGAGATTTCCTGTTATTTTCATGCTATTTAGGAAGAATATCATGACAAAAAGCTCCACAAGAAAGAATTGCTCTTCAGTTACCCTAGTAGTCATAATATGACCCAAAGTATACCCAAACAGCTTCATGTTTGGGTCCCCACACAAGCATTTCTGTGTAAGTGCACGTGACTCAAAGCTGAATTGGGTTAATTTCCTATCATTTCGGCGATTCCAAAACCTCACAGCACAAAATAATGCTTAGTTAAACTGTTATCAACCTATTCATATCACTTTTAGACAGTGTCTTTCACGTTTCTTCACCTCTCCTACTACACTAGATTCTCTTTAAATATTCATTTTTTTTTTTCGTTCGATTTTCTTAAAACCTTCACTCATATTTCTTTTTTTTCTTTTTTTTTTTCTACGTTTTATAAAAACAATTTAAACCCAGTGTAAAATTTCCCTTTAAAGATCGCTGGCAGTATTATTCATTATATGGTGCTCTGAATATTCGATCAGAATCCCATTGAATTCCGTGATTATTTGATATCTTGTGGTCATTTTTCAACTAAACATAATATCTAACTGTTAAAATTAATGGATCTGTGGAACGGCCGCATTGCCATTTCTTTTTAAATTTTTGAAAGGAAAGATTTAATTTCAGTAATTAATGGGTTATGTCTTATTTTTATTTACAGCTGTTAGGACATATATTGTGATTGCAAGGTTTTTAAGCAAGACATTCAACACTAGTCTCCTGGATAATACATCCCCTTACTTTAATGAAATCGCACAGGAGTTGGCAAACTATGTAAGTATATTGCACACTATAAAACAGTTGGTCCATTTTCATCAGATTTTTTATTTTATTTTTTAGGTTAAAAAACAAAACAAGATATAAACATATTCCTCTCTAAACAAACGCTTTAATTCTCATCTCATTTTAAAAGCATATTATCAGTTATAAAGAATAATATTAGAATCGCATGAACAGAGGATACCTGTTATTATTATTTCAAAACCTATTAGAATATTGATTAATTTGACGTTATGATTTTTATATTAAATCTCAAGAAATTTTAATGTGTTCTAGGATCAGTACATGTAGTTCACCATTAATTTGTTTCAAGCCTAAACTTATACAATACAACCAGACCTGTCCATTGCTTTATTCTCTCTTGACAATGTGATATTTACGTGTGTCAACTATACTACACTTTACGCCTTCATTCCCAGGTCCAGAACCCTCTATTGTTTCGTCTTGAAGTAGATGTATTTGTCGATGTCAACACTCTTTCCACTGGGAGTGTGGTTGCTGAATTTACTGTTCAGATAAGTGATCCCACGTTTCAAGATGAGGAATTGTCATCTAGAATATTGTCTACATTGGTAAATGTTGCTTTAGATGATCCAAACTACATAGACCCAACCTCCATTCAAGTTCTCAGTACAGGTAAATTCTCAATACGTATGTGTGTATGATATGATGTGCAATGCCGATAATATTGGTAATTATTTAATGAAAAATATATATTTAATGCATATCCCATTTATGGGACCATTAAAGTTAGAATGTAAACAGAATTTACCAAGCAGTGCCTGTGCTGATTCAATGAACAGGCCTATATACCTATCTTACGATTTCGAATAAGAACCGATAAATGATATTCCTGATGAAAGCAGATACCATTGTTTTTCACTTTTATCCGACAGTGACGTGTCCCGCGACAACTCTCATGACTGAATATGGAACAGAAGCCATGTTTGAGAGTGGCGCTATCAACGACCTAGCCAACTCAACCAACACCTACTGCCCTCATCATACATTGGGAGGTGCGTCACGTTTAGCATCTGAGTATTCTGAGATGTATTCTGGATGATTTAGCATAGAACCAGAATAAAGCAAAAGTCAACTGTTAAAACGATTGACGCTCTAATGTGAGGAAATTTTCGCGCGCTTAAATTTTTCACTGCATGATGGATCGAGCCACTGCATCAAGTCCATACCTTATCTGCGAGCGAACTAATTCCCACTTTTACAGTAGCCTCCTTCACGACCTGCTGAGGTCTACCAATTTCTGACCTGCTTAGACCTTCCTCCTACGGAATTAGCACGAATTGTTAATGAATCGCCCTTTGGTTTATTCGCATCGGATAATGTATGAGCTCCGCGTAGTCAAAGACCAGTGGATTTCTTTTCATGGTACTCTAATCGATTTCTCACTGTTAGTGTCCAACATTTATCTTTACAGGAGGGCAGCCCATACAGGCTGTATGTGAAGGGGAGAATCTCCGCCCATGTAATTGGGTGATACCAGATATGAACTGCGGACGCAAACTGACGGCCGAAGAAATTCTTAGGATGCTACAAAATGTAAGTATCTTCTGAAATCTTAGAAGCGCAGTGAAATGTAGTGTAGTATTTTCAGAGCCACGAGAGCTTTACACTTGCAGAGCTATTTTCATTTTTAAATTTCTCCTATATAGGGAAAATTTCCTATTCTTTTTACTGTCTTATTTTTAGGCACATCTTATATCTAAGGCTGCCGCTATGCCACTTTTATAAATTCCACCTCCTTAGTTAAGCCCAAATATGTTCTCTATACTTTACATTTCACTTTGATTATCCAGGTTGAAGTCACGTCAGATAATGTAGCAATTGTGGCTGATGATTTAGCAAATATCACGACCTTCATCGAGCATATCCCTCAAGACGATCTCAATACAGTGGTAGAACTTCTTGAAGACATCATCGAAGTCAATTCTACAGATATGAAGGTTTGTATCAGTAATTCGACTATACTTATTCAGTAATAATACTGCTCACGTGTCCACTTTCATGCTATATCAGAAATGCATCTTCTTCAAATTCCAGATGAGAAGGTTTTGTTTATTTAGAAATACGATCATGACAATAATTGTGATTTTACGGGCATACTATCCCATACTTTTTAAACAAAAGTTGTCCCTTGGTAATCTCAATGAGTCCCCAAAGTTTGCCCCCGTCATAGCAACAACTAATTTTGAACTTGATCAAAATATTTCATTGTCTAACTTTAAAGGTTGTTTAGTACCTCGTTACCTCCCTACAAATCTATGGTCGACATGGAAAGTGACACATTTATTCTAAAAAGGCCTAGACTCCCGAAATAGTCTGCATCACAATTAGGTTCTATACCGTTAATATGCGTTTCCTTCTGACCTACAGGTGACTGTATCTGTGGTAAAAGAATTGCAGACCAATATAGCAGGTTTACCTGATGAACAGCTCGAATTAGCTGAGGCAGAGAATAGATGGACCCAAGTAGAGTGGTTTTGGCCGTGGAAGCACAGCTAGCTCTAGGAAGTAAACATGTAGTAGTCGTTTCTGTAGAGACCATGTAGCCGCAGAGGTATGAATTTCTTTTGCATTTTTGGGTCGGTTGATTTTATTTTTAGCTTTTAACACAGGGAAGTGGCGCCATGCTTATATCGATTGTTTGTGATTGAAATGGAAGACATCTGGGTGTGAACACAAAGATGCCAAATATGCAAAATATAGTAACGCTTCTGGAAAGGGCAAGTCCACCACTATTTTGCGATGTAACAAACGGGACATTCAGAGACAAAAGTAGGCTTTTTATTTATCAATTACTTAAATTGAAAATCCAATCCTAGTATATTTTGAAGTCACTAGGAACTTCAACAAAATCATAAACCAGATCATTCAAATAACTCAGTTCATATTCATTTTGATAATTTATTCTTCGTAACAACATGGGACCAGAAAAAAGGTGTTTTTAAATTTGAAATTTGTTCACATATACTAGGATTTAAAAAGCAGATAAAAACTTGCATAGTCAACATCCTCTTAACCATGTAATAAACTTTGTAAATACATATTTTAATTGTCATACAGCCCACGTTTTCTGGCAGGTCAAGTTTTGATAAAATATGATATGAACACATGGACACGAACACAATGGGACAATTATTCCAAGAAAATATTTTCATTAAGTATTTGGTGTACCCAAGGCGTAAGCAACATGCATAAAAAAAAATCCCACTGATAAAACAAAAAAGACCCCCATATAACAAACAAACCCATTACTGTAAACAAGTGAATGGTTTGGTTGTTCTCCATATATACACAACAAAAAAGTAAGTCCCCCCCCCCCTAATCAAAAATGAATGTATTTGAACGAGCATTGTTTGAGTACAATATTTGGGAGGGAATTTTATCCACTTATTGGATACCTTCTGTAAAAACCGAAATCGATCGCTTGAACATGCAGAGTGATCAACGTTTTAAAGCAAAATGGACATTTCAAGAAAGTCCAAAGGGTCATTTTGGAGGCTTGTAAAATAACAATTTTGTAAAATTTTCTTTTAACTTGTGTTTAATTGTTTTGGTGGAGTTATCATCCAAAATTTGAATCATCCACCAATCCCGATACATTTAATATTTTTTCTTTCATGGATGATGTTGAGCACAATTTTAAGAAATTATGTTCAGCGCCTCCAAAAATGGTAAAATCCAACAATTTTATTTAAAGAATTGACACAGATATTATCATCAACATTAATCGACAGCATTTTGGTGAGAATATGAGCACTATTCGTCGTGTCATGGAACGAGTGAGCACACTTTAACAAGGTGAATTTGTTGACTTTCGTAATGACAATTTTTCCCTTTAACATGTGTTCATTCATGCATGAACGCAAAGGTTTTTATCTCATTTTCTATATAAGTTATCACTGACTGTATACATAACTGGCCAACATTTTTATCTCCAACCACCTTTTTGTAAAAGTTCCAGCATGTTTGATTTTGGGACTTGTTTTGGCTTCGAGATTTGTACCACAATGTCAATGGAGACCGAAATCAAAATTTTAAAACAAAAATGAAATTCGGCTTAATTTCATTGATGATTTTGTTAATTCTACTGGAGTTTTTTCACGAAACTTGGCACACAACTTAGTATGATGCTAACTAACAGGAACAAACGCTAAATTGAGAATCTGATAAGGCACGGGGTTGGGCCAAAGCTCTGAAATTCCTTCTATTTATATATTTTTCAATAACTTCTGCTCACTGAAGCATAAATACTGAATTTTCCGTGAACCTCGAATCAATAAACTATCAAGAAGGCTGTGACAATTATAGAAAGTAAACCAGTGAATTTTAATGCCACAAACGAAAAAAAATGGCTTTTTCAACGTAATCACGTGTTCATTGAAGCGTGAAATTCTAATAAAATGCATAGCATCATTTGAAAAAAAATATTTGACATACATAATGACAAAAAAAATGTTGGGAAAAGATTTATTACACAAATGGAGCTATACTTAACTAAGGAATTTTTTTTTGCTTTTATTAAGTGTTCATTCACAACCGTGAAATTGATGAATAATTGTTTAAATAATTAACTCATTTTTAAAGTAAATATGGTGTGAAATGCAGTTTTTTGCAAATTTTACCTCGTTTCATCACCGTGAAATTTAATGCAAAGACGTTTACGTGTTAGAATATAAGTGCACAACCTTCCTGAAACATATCTTTTGTAAAAAGTTTGAAATTTGTCCAATATTAATGAATTAAAAGTTAAATGGAAACTGAGCCTTGTGACTTTCGAAACTGACATTTTGCATTTTGACAGTGCTCATTGAGCATGACTTAACGAATTTCAGTAAAATTCACCAAAAATGGAAGCTGATAAATTACCTACAATCACATCGTAATAACATTCGTGAAACTCCTCTTGGGTTCAAAAGTTACAATCCAATTTCCTTACGGGGGGACTTACTTTTTTGTTGTGTATAGATTGGCGCCTTGTCAATCTCGAAGATTATTTGCGTCAGATTCGTCGTGTATATAGTTTTGGCGCAGGCTTCAAAAAGTTAAGCCCACGACGACTTTCCTTTTGTGAAGTTTGTTAGATATGGTTTTAAATTAGTATTTTGAAAATAAAAAGAAAAGAAAGAAAGGAAAAAAAAAGAAGAAAAAAAAAAAAAGAGTTATAAATAAAGCATAAGTGAAGTTTGTGTTTAATTGCCCCAGATTGTTCATGAAACGCAATTGTTATGGTGGTTATAAAACTGCACGCATATAAAAGCGAAAAAGGCGTTAAATTGCAGCAATGTTCCAAATGGAACTCCACGAAAACTTCCTTTCGTCATAATGCACATAGCCTAAACAGCTATTTAAAACGATTAGTAATCATGTTAATAGAACAAGCAATTCACGTGTTAATCCTGGTTTGACATTCAATAGGGCTGCTTTCGCTGGACTACGGAGGATGCTAATCTAGAACGTTAGCATTATAAAGGCTTTATTTTGAAAAAAGATAAAACCTCCAAACTCCTTGCATACTGTTAGTACAGAAAAGAGTGTGTAAACTGGTATTTGCTAAAAACGGTCTGGAAGCCGTTAATAATTACAAAGTTTACGTGTGCAACAACGAGGAGTGTTTCCCTCAGCTACAAGAGATAGCGCCCCGTGTCAAAATCTACACGCTTGTTATTGGGAATGTACGTTCCCTCAAAGACGTAGAAGTTAGGTTTCTCAGACCTGAGAACGATAAGTCAGTTATAGAGCCAATAAGCAGAGCGCTTTGAATAGGAATGTAATACAGGATTTCCCCTTTGCTAAACATAAAAAGAACATACTTTGATTTGACTTATATCAATAAAGGCTGGGCGTAGTTATTTCTTTCATATCAGCACTGTGTACTAAGGCTAGCTGTTTACGCATATGACGCATTGACACAATAAACTTGGTATGAAAAAAAATGAACTAGGTATCCCCGGTAAGTAGTGCTTTGGATTAATTCGTAATTGCAAACAGATAGACGTTTGAAAAATAACAGCGGGGTTTGATCGCATTCCTGCATACTTCGTAAAGTCTTTGTTCGTATACAGTATGCGTCCAGAAAGTGTAACCAACTTTGGAGACTCTCATATTGAATTGTATGTCTGCTGTGTTTTAATTTTTAGGGATATGTATTTCTTTAGTTAAATTATGCGACAAAGAGTAAGGGTATGATCTCACTTCGCTAGAAGTCTAACTTGAAACTATACATGAGCGGATTTGGGCCCTATAGCTTGAGACGGTTTTGAAACCTGACTATGGAAGTACGGTGTGAACTATCTTCGGAGTACATCTCCTCATACTCATTCAATAACATCGGTTTATTGAGTAGCGGGAAAGTAATTTGAGACAGTTTATGGAAAATTGGGTCACGGAACGTTGCCGCGATGGAATAAAGTATGAGACGTCTTAAACCTTTTTATTCCGATCGAGAGACGAAGTGAGATAACCTTAGTACCACATCTGTACTGTTCTTCATGGATGACTTGAGCACCTATGAAATTTTTTGACAACTTGTTGAGTGGTGGTGGGAGAAGATGCTATGGACAGACTGGCAATAGTGAGGATTCATGGTTATCTGAACTCAAGATAACTGAGATCCTGTCAAGAGCATAGATATAGTTATCTCTTTAGGTGGCGTACCAGGGGGGGGGGGGTGGATTGGAGGGAGGGGTGGCATAACCGATACCCTTCAGAACCTATGGCTCTTGTCTTCCGTTTTGCCTACTATTAAGACCCTGGCTTCTCGAGCATTTATTCAAAATGTTTTACGGTCCAGTCGTCCTGGGGTCTATTCATTCTTAATTAGGGACAAAATATTTATAAAAAGACAACTTATTAATTGCATATGGGTTGCTTTTGCTCAAACTGGTATATATAATCTATCATCAGACAAGAATTTTTACGATTTTTTCTAAACCCTAAATGCTCAGTCGACCGTTACAATACACTTGTACGTTTGGTATTAATTGAAGTATAGAGTGACTATTAATGATGAAAAAAACATCAAAGTCACAAAAAACTTTCAATGTGGCAGAATGCTTTTAAAATTAGTTGTTTTTTCTGTGTCGGCACTGTATATCAAAGCCCTATATATTGATTGAATCTTCCTTGCAACAATAGACGTTTACATATGTCTCACAAAGCCAAGGGAACATGTGCGGTTACCATTGGAAACTTTTATTCAAAGTTATTGAAGGAGATAGAAAACGAGGGTTTGCAGGCATTTTGAAAATAAGTGCCCTCTTTTGTGCTAAACGTTCTAAGATAAGCTCCCCGTAGTCCCTGCGAAAACACCGCTATTGAATTGTTTCAGACTAGGATCTGTCTAGTTTAATCCTGTATTTCAAGAGACGTCTCTCATTGTTTGTATTTTGCAATGTAAAATAAAATGTTCTATAGTTTCACTCTCTTGGCAAACTTCGACATAACCAGTATCATGCTGATTAATTTTGAAAAAGGTAATGGTTTAAAATACATTCACCTACTCTTAGTTGTTGTATCAAAAGCATTATTCTCTACGAGATAAACCATATCTATATATAGGTTTTGAAAAATTCCGATGCAAAGCATACAGGAACCTACCGTGTTGAGACCTTGTCCATTCGGTTGCCATAATTGTTAAATGGAGCAATCGAGAGGTAGCCAGTTAACTTCTTGTGTTTGGTATAATAATGTCAAATGAATCTTTTTCATGGCTCTTTTTTGGCAGCCTGATCAAAGCCTCATTACCCCTGATATCAACAATGTGATGGAATCCATTCAAAGGAAACAATAAATCCTTCAATTTCAGAATGTTATTATTGATAATAAAATTTCATTTACAATAGCACATCGTATAAAAGTAATGAATCTATCATCTTGTACAGCAGATAAAGCATCGCTAAATATTACCACGAAGAGGATATTGCAAATGAATTTATCCACTCAACGCCATAAGGATGGCAACAAGTCTGCTCTCATGATGCGATGTCGGACAGCCTAAATATTTTCAGTACATCATAATGAGGCACAAAAAAGGCGGCTCCTGTTCCTTTCACCGTCTTCGAGTTTTGATCCATACTGTATAAAGATGTAAAAATCCATTCCAGGTATTTTTGATACCCTCTAGAAACAATTAGATTTTATTTCAGATGGAGGCATTTCTGTTTTTGACTCTACCATGGTGTTCAAAAGACACTCGAGGGCCGAGTTAATCGCCATTCTTGGGATTTTAGGGCAACAAGTTGTTTTGGCCTTCTACAATTACATCGTCTCTGAATGATCTGAGTTTAAACGGCCCTTCTCCTATCTTCCATTCTATGTTTCTCATATCACAAACATCACCTAATACTCTTTTTGTTGGGTGGTTTAGCCACTAGACAATACATATATGCGAAATTTATCGTTTAGCCCACAATCGACGATATCTCAAAGGCAGCTCTCCAGTCAACACTTGTAAAGCCTCCAATGAAACATTGTGTATAGTGCCCGTAATAATTTTAGGGCTTTGTAATTGGATTGAGTCGATTTTTTTTTGTTGAAAGATACACTGGCAGAATCATACATTTCACTTCCATAGTCTAAGATGGATAAGGATAAGTCCTTTATATATCATCATCAAAATCTCATACCTTATTTCCCGAGGGAGTGCCAGCGACACAGCGTAATAAATTTATTCTTTTCTTACATTTTATCAAGATAGAGTCTATATGTACAGACAGTTAATTTGCAATCATTACCTCACTCCCAGGAATTTAGACTGCTCAACTAAACAGGTATATTTTTTGTCCTTTTATTTGAAGAAGAATATCCTTATTCTGTTTGTTTGTGAAGACTAAACACCGCCGATTTGGTAGGCGAAAATGTTCAGCTTCCATTTCAACACCCAAATTTCAATTTCAATGTAGAGCAACTTGTAATTTCCTACTGAGCCCAGCTAGATCCTTATTTGAACACCAAATTAGCGATGCGTCGGCATAACATGATAATTCTGACTTCATTTACCTTTATCTTGAGATCATTTAACATTAAAGTAAATAATAGAGGACTTAATGAACTTCTTGTGGGATGGCCGTTTTCCAAAGGTGTATTGGTGAGACATGCAGTTTTAACCCTCACATTTGAAAATCTATTCATAAAAATGACTTTACAAAAAAAGTAACATTTTCACTGATGCCTAAGTTTAGATAATTGAGAAATTTAAAGTATATGGAATATATAAAAAGGCCTAAAGTCCAATTTTTTGGCGAATTGAGTTATATATGGAAAATTGTTCCTTATATATTGACCATCTTGTGGCATAAATGATGAATCTGAAATCATTTCTCAGAAATGCCTTAAATAAAGGATGAAAATCTGGTATGAATGTAAGAAAAGCCTAAGTCCAGGACTTAGGCTTTTCTTACATTCATATCTGCGCCCTTTCATTACTTCTTGTTTAACCTTGAGTACCTCAAAATTGAAGTTGAGTTCACATTGCAGATGTTTGGTGCTTCTGTGTGTGTGTGTGTGTGTGTGGTGTTTTCAAGGGTGTGTGAGGGGTGTTTGGGTGGGTGTGTGTCAATATATATTTTTAAAAAATAGCTCCTCAAAAAAAAAAAGTAATTCCTATGCTGATGTGAGTGTGTGGATGTGGGGCATGCAGGGTGGAGTTCAGGATTGATGTATTCTTACAAAATTCGCTCACAACACAATTAAAGTTTTGTTTTTTTTAAAGAAATTTTTAGCCCCAAAATTTCACTGATAATCAATTAACATACAAAATTCTGCCCATTACAAAAGTATTACCCCAAGATCTCTGGCAAACATGAAATAAAGGTC
The DNA here is from genome assembly GCA_940671915.1 of Paracentrotus lividus. Lineage (NCBI taxonomy): Eukaryota > Metazoa > Echinodermata > Echinoidea > Camarodonta > Echinidae > Paracentrotus > Paracentrotus lividus. Next base: position 44,305,992 of record CALNVZ010003426.1, read on the forward strand.
CTTGCTAAGGAATAAGTTCTCACCCAATTTACACCCCCAATCTTAGCTTAAGTGGGGACGCCTCCTGTATTTCTTGTTTTTCTATTTAATAAAAAAAAAATAAAAAGGGAGGGACCATACCCACCCCCCCCCCATTTTGGAACGTTGTTGTGTGCTTTAAGACTTCCCCTTGGTTTCATGATGGAAGAACAGTGAACTGAACATCGTGATAATATCATCATTTTGCAAACTTTTTTTTTTCAGTAATTTGAACACCTCACATGTCTCACATTTAAACGCCACACACCCACACCCACACCCGCTCGCTCATCCAAAAACACCATCAAGCTATAAAAAAATATTAAAAAAACTAAAATACAAAACAGATAAGGGGCCCTTTTGTCTGATATATAAAAGAAATCCCTTGTGCATCAATTTTTATACATTCAGTACTAAGAAGTCTAACCTGTACATGATTATATGAATGTAAGAACGACCCTAAGTCCATATGATTCTAAAAACGACCTTAAGTTCCACCAGCAAAAGGCCCCGCCCACAAGTAATTTGAAAATTTATGTCATAAAAAAATTTAACACTTAAATTTGGTTTTTATGATGTCGTCTGAATGTATTTTGGCCAAATATACTTTAAGCCCAAATAAAAAATATCAGTTTTTTAGATTATCTCGAAATGGCCTCTATGGACTTAGCCTTTTTTAATATTCATATACTCAATTTTCTCAACAGGCCGCTTTTGCTTCATTTTGTTTTCAATACTTTAGGTGGAGGCGAGTAATAAAACTATTATTTTAAAATATTATTTGCATCACTCAGTAACTTTTGTGAGACTACTACTGAAACATGAATACTTTAAGAATAAAAATATGGAAAGTTATGGCTAGGTTTGTGATATTTCAGCAGAGAAGCCAGGATGATATTGAAACAGAAAATATGTACTCTTTGGTTTGTATTCCAATAACAAACCTTAGAATAATGGTTGAAAATAGCATTTTTTGAATGCATTTATCATTTTTTTCATGAATATTAATGAGCCTTGTGACATCAGTTATTGGCCTTGAAATGACTTTTCGACCTCATTTTGCCCTTAAGTTTATTTCATACACTTTGTGGTTATATGATACATCATATGTGCTTTTTTCAAACCTCACTGACACACTTGACACAAAAATCGTCGAAAAGTTGAAAAAATCACAACTCGCGGAACAAATAGCTTGGAGTTGCCTTAACAAGATCAGACAGCAAGAGAAAGTGAAAACCTTTTATATCAGCCTATAGCATTACGGCTAGTTGTATGATATTTTGAGAGAGTGTTTTTCTTAGTTTCCTTGAAGACAGGTGTAATAATTTTTTACTTTATCTCAGGTGCTTCGTCCGTATGCTCAGAGATATCAGCAATGGCTATACTTTCGATGTCTGTACGGTGATATGATGGTGATGAAGCAAGCATCTCTGTGAAGACTTCAAGCTGAAGGAGGCGATTCGTACCACTGATACGAGCCAAAGATTGCAGATGCTACACTCTTCATTCCGTCAAGGTTAGCGGACCAGGTTCTCTGGAGACAGAGCGGGCCTCATCATTACAACATACAGTATTCCTTCACTGTTCCAGATAGCGGGATAGCTGAGTTCAATGAGAATCAGATGAATTCGATCGGACCTTGAACTCCAGGATCTTATCGGCTTCGATCAATAAGAGAAAGTGGAGGATTTGGAAGAACCTGTGAGAATATCATTTACACCTGTGATTCCCGTAAGTTCATTCATTTGGGGTAATGAGTCATACACATGTTGTGCAGGGTCCGCTGGTAGAACATATAGCATGCTTAGAACGAAGTGGATTATCCTAGGCAAATAAATGACATTAATCTTAATTGGCTGTACAATGAAAGTGGGTTTTGTAAAAAAAAAAAAAAAAAAAAAAAAAAAAAAAAAAAAAAAAAAAAAAAAAAAAAAAAAGAAGAAAAGAAAAGAAAAGGGAGGAACAGAGAATGGAAATAAAATATAAACAATGATAACAGAAAAGGTAAAAGGGGGCCGATTGACAGAAATGAAAAGAAAAAACATATTTTGAAATCAGCCTCTCTGATTTAGCCGAAAAAAACCTCAATCATCCTGCGAGGCAAAAAGTCCACATCTAGTCCTGATAATGTTCCGTTTCGTCATTCTTTCCCTAGAATGCAACTAATGCTCAATGTGTATTTTGGGACTTTGAAGTCAAAGTGGTCTGGTCGAGGATGTATCAAGACTAGTAATGACAGCGCAGCTAGAGTTGAATGCGAATGTAATCATCTGACTAACTTCGGAATACTAATGGTTTGTATAAAAGTTGAAAGGTAACCGGTTATTATAAAAAAAAAAAAAAAACATACAGTTCCTGTTAGATTTCAAAATCTTCAAAGTTTCATATGAGGTCAAATTTTTGGTTGAAATTTTTGATTTTTGTGATACAATTGTATTAAAAGCAATTAAAAAAAAGTTCCATTGAAATTGCTCATTTATTAAACCAACAAAAATATTTATAGTAATGATAAATATTTGAGGAAAAGAAATATGGACCCAATTACTCATCGTTTATTATTTCAGAAAATCGTTCATTACAGTTTTATCGTCATTACGATTATCAGTATTATCATCAATTTGACTGTTCAATTGTAGACGTTAAAGTTGCGAAATTAACAAAGTGTATTTGAAAAAAAAAAAAGTTGACTATTAACAATCCAAATTTGTCGTTTAGATGTCTATGGAGGAGAGAGATTATCTGATGAAGCTGATTTCGTTTCTTGAAGATCATCACTTATGCCGGTTGCTGTATGTCCATTTGGGGTCTCGTAATAACAATCCTCACATATGCCCAAATAAGTAAGTATGGTCTATAATGCAGAATGGTTAGTCGAGGTTGAACCTTTATTATAGTCAGGAGGGCAATAAATATTACATTGTGTGTTTGTGTGTGTGTTTTTATTTCAAAGATTTCATTAATGAAATTTGTCAAAGAAGGGTAATACTTATTACATATTTTGTTGTGTGTGTGTGTGTGTGGGTGCGGGTGTGTGTGCGAGTGTGTTTGTCGTGCGCGCTTGAAATACATGTTTTTGATTGTTATTTCTTTTTCAAGATTTCATTAATAAAATATATTAAGGAAGGTAATACATATTAGGCCTACATGTGCGTGTGTGTGTGTTGTGTTGTGTGTGTGCGTATGTATATGTATGTGCTGGTGCGGGCGTGTTGGAATACATGTTTTTTTTTTTTTTTTTTTTAATGATATCCAAGATATCATTCTTTGAACCGTGTGGTGCCTTTCAGGAAACTCCTGGACGCAAAGCAAATAAAATCCTGCTATCCCTATCGAGTGCACTCCTTGGTCCTCTACCTTAGTCTTCCTGGTCATGATATCTGTCGATACTCAGCGGAATGTGGCAGAGCTTCGTCTTACTCCATGCTCTATCCTAGCTGCATCCTTCAGTACTTTGTCCTAGCATCCTATCTTCTGGATGGGTGTAGAGGGATACAACATACATGATATCTATGTGAATGTTTTCAATACGTATACGCCGATGTTTATGAGGAAGGCTTCGTTGGTGGCATGGGGTGAGTTTGTGTTTCGTGATCTTGTAGATGGAAATCTCTCTTAAGTTAAGATTGTATCTTGATAGGCGGAGACGTCTCCGGGACTCAATACTCGTGGGCTCTAAGACGTCTTCGAGAAGTCTTCATGACGGATAAAATCTCATTGGTATGAACATGTTTGATTTCTCCATGACTCACGAGACGTCGCGGAGACTCAGAAGACGTCTCTGCCACTTGTCTCAAACCCGTCTCGTGGCAAGTAAGATAATGAACTTGGCTAATTTGGTTGTTACGCAATGCTCATTTTCCATCCTGTACCATTGGTTCTATCACATGTCAATAAACATCTGAAATCTCTGCAAGTCATTCCCTCATATTAACCTTTTTTGCTCTTCACTTCAACAACTTTTCCTTTAGTGCGAGTTTCCTTTCAGATATGCCTATAATTATATTATTTCTATGATTATTGCATTCCATATTATATTCCATATAAGGATTTATTCAGATATGAACTTGACAATAGCCATTCCATCACAAAGTGTTGACGACAAAGCTTAAATCGTCAAACAACATAACTTTAGTTATCGTGGGACCAACCTAAAAACCCATCGAGACTATTTTGTTTTTTGTCTGTAGGTATTCCGTTGGTAATAGTGGGAATTACAACTGGTGCGTCAAGAGAGTTTTACGCCATGACAGACGTGTAAGTGTTTTCCTCGTGTTTTTGTTTCTTCAATTTATTTACAAAATCTGCAACAAGACATCGACATTTAACATCTAAATTAATTTTTGTTAAATGCTTTACGTACCCATTTAAAGAAAAACACTGTTTCACCGTTATTTTTTTCTTTTTTTTTAAACGTTGGGTAAAATGTAACTCTTAATTTGTATATATTATTGCAGATGCTTCCTTTCTTTCTGGCCTCTGCTCGGAGGTCTTCTGATCCCTGTTGGTATCATCATGATATTCAACTTTGCAATCTTCATTCGGGTGATGACACGACTGAACAAGACCGTCAAAGGAAAGCAGCCTGACAAGACTGAGAAACGCAAACGCCTTCGACGATTACAGAACGCTGTATGCATCCTTCTGCTTATCGGTCTAACCTGGTCCATTGGTTACCTTACCATTATAGAACCAACCAGTTTGCTCTTTCTAAGTGTCTTCACCGTCCTTAACTCACTTCAAGGATACTTCATCTTCATGCTCTACTGCGTCCGACAGCCACAGGTTCGTAGGATGTGGCGTTCGCAGTTCAAATGCTGCTTGCCGAAATACCTTAGGGCGCCCTCTACGAGCAATACCTCTTCTGGACAAACAGGCTCAACCCTGAAGAACAATTCAAACAGACCATTGCAGATGAACCACAGAAACACACGGCTAATTTCTAACTCGGAATCCAATGGGTTCCAACCTGAGACGATGATTAGAGCTCCACCCGACAGGCTTCCCAGGCTGCCTAGAGCTTCGTATGATAATGCGGGTGCCGTGTGGGAAATATAATATTCATGAAAGGCATGGACTGGGTAATTTCACAGGTTGTAGGAAATGTGCCCCATATATTAATTTGTTGATTTATCACTTACCTAACTTCATGGATGCTTAAATATCCTAAAGGTCTTTAATATTGATTTTTTTTTTATTTATTTATTTATTTTTTTGTCAAGGTTTCGCTGATTTCTTTGGGAATTGAAATAATTATTAAAATTGTAAGTTGGGACTGGAGCCGAAATATTCACTTGGAGCGAGTTCCTTTCAGTTATGCCTATAATTATATTATTTCTATGATTATTGCATTCCATATTATATTCCATATAAGGATTTATTCAGATTATGAACTTGACAATAGCCATTCCATCACAAGTGTTGACGACAAAGCTTAAATCGTCAAACAACATAACTTTAGTATTATCGTGGGACCAACCTAAAAACCCATCGAGACTATTTGTTTTTTGTCTGTAGGTATTCCGTTGGTAATAGTGGGAAATTACAACTGGTGCGTCAAGAGGGTTTTACGCCATGACAGACGTGTAAGTGTTTTCCTCGTGTTTTTTTTCTCAATTTATTACAAAATCTGCAACAAGACATCGACATTTAACATCTAAATTAATTTTTGTTAAATGCTTTACGTACCCATTAAAGAAAAAACATGTTTCACCGTATTTTTTTCTTTTTTTTTAAACGTTGGGTAAAATGTAACTCTTAATTTGTAATTATTATTGCAGATGCTTCCTTTCTTTCTGGCCTCTGCTCGGAGGTCTTCTGATCCCTGTTGGTATCATCATGATATTCAACTTTGCATCTTCATTGGGTGATGACACGACTGAACAAGACCGTCAAAGGAAAGCAGCCTGACAAGACTGAGAAACGCAAACGCCTTCGACGATTACAGAACGCTGTATGCATCCTTCTGCTTATCGGTCTAACCTGGTCCATTGGTTACCTTACCATTATAGAACCAACCAGTTTGCTCTTTCTAAGTGTCTTCACCGTCCTTAACTCACTTCAAGGATACTTCATCTTCATGCTCTACTGCGTCCGACAGCCACAGGTTCGTAGGATGTGGGTTCGCAGTTCAAATGCTGCTTGCCGAAATACCTTAGGGCCCCTCTACGAGCAATACCTCTTCTGGACAAACAGGCTCAACCCTGAAGAACAATTCAAACAGACCATTGCAGATGAACCACAGAACACACGGCTAATTTCTAACTCGGAATCCAATGGGTTTCCAACCTGAGACGATGATTAGAGCTCCACCCGACAGGCTTCCCAGGCTGCCTAGAGCTTCGTATGATAATGCGGGTGCCGTGGGAAATATAATATTCATGAAAGGCATGGACTGGGTAATTTCACAGGTTGTAGGAAATGTGCCCATATAATTAATTGTTGATTTATCACTTACCTAACTTCATGGATGCTTAAATATCCTAAAGTCTTTAATATTGATTTTTTTTTTTATTAATTTATTTTTATTTTTTAGTTCCATTTTCTTTTGTGGATTGAATTATTTTAAATTGTAGTTGGGACTGGAGCCGAAAATTTCACTTGGATACAAATTACAAAGAGTTAATTAAATTTTTACCTTAAAAAATCGGTAAGATTAAAAGACGATAAATTTCCATATCCAATGTCATGTGACATTTCGAATATCACAAAAAGTAACAAAAAACAAACAAAACAAAAACAAAATGTAAGTAAGGAACCATGTCTCCTGTCTCTTTTACCAATAATGTTTGTCCTTCTATCGCATCTGTTAAAAAAAAAAAAAAAAAAAAAAAAAAAAAATGTTCCTTTCAATACCACATATTGGGACACTTCTAATTTAACTTTTTGTAATATTATTGCTGTTCAAAAGACTTAAAGTGAGTAACCGACACATTTTGGCGCACGCAACAGAAAACCAAACGATTTTCTGATTTAAAAAAATGCGCTTGTATAACTCAATAAACTATTTATGCTGACTAAATGAAGTGCTTCCAAAATTATGTAAATGGAATGCATGTACGTATTTAGAGCTCATGGTAAATGTCAGTATTCCTTCTAATACCCGTGAGTAACGGCGCAATTGTTCACTTATTAGGCAGGAGTGAGGGAAATGTTATATATGGTAGTATTCATTGTAGATTTATTTTAACCCGTTATGAGCCAGGGTGCATGATAGTAGCCTACCGTTATGTGCCAAACTCGTGCTCACCAGCCTTGGTGTATTGAAAAAAGGAAACCCAAGTTCGATCGTCAATAATTTCAACATATTACAGTGGTGATTATTAAATGTATATCACTGTAAAGTGACAATTATTACCATCGTCATGATACCACTAGTAGCTCACCAATTTGACGCATCGCTGAACCCCATTGTTGCTGAAGTGTCTCGTAAGTTGTGGGTGGTTCACTTTCATGCTCTCTAATGCTGCAGTCACACAGACACTTACGTATAGTTACGTTTGTGTTGTTTTAATCTTATTTCTTCTTCTATTCTATAATTTCTTATGTATTTTCTTTGTTTACTGGATAATGAAATAATCAATATTTCCACTTCTGACTGTGACGGGTAGGCATCCTTGGGGATCCGCAGAAAATCAAACTATTTTTGGACGCAACCGGACGTAACTCAACGTAAGTGTCTGTGTGACTGTAGCATTAAGATGGGTTGTTTGAATATGCCTAAAAAGAAACCTAAGTTTGATCATCAGTAATAATAAAAGAAATATTCCAGTGGTGACTATGAAGTTTCATCAGAAAAGATGCAAAGCCTACCCTGTGAGCACTTATTTATGTGTTTCGTGTTGAATTTCTTTTTTTTTTTTTGTTTTTTTTTTTTGGGTTTTTAATGTAAAGAAACTGACATAATATGAAAGGTTTTATTCCAAAAGGAGCTAAATTCAGTAAAATTTAAATTACGAAAATTTCCTAAAATAATAGCTGGATATTTAAAAACATGATTAAAATAATCGAATACGATAGCCTTTAAAGCCCATACAAAATGTAATTCAACATGAAACACATTAATATTGCTAAAAGAGCAGACTCTGCATCTTTTCTGATGTTTAGAATTATATTATTATTTTGTTTTAAAGAATTTCCTATTTTTTTCAAAGACCGGGATTTTCGATGTTTTATTCCAAAAGGAGCTAAATCCAAAAATATTCATAGAAATATAAAAATTATATCAAAAAATTCCACTGATGAAGGAGACTGGTAGCCATAACAAGTGCAAAAAAAAAATCTGAATGTATACTGTTAGTAAAGTGGTTAAACAAACAAATCCTAATCATATGTGAGGGTCTACAGCACCAAGCGAGCTGATAACAATTTTAGATTTTAGAGGAAAGCATAATTTTATTGCTACAAGAAATATCAAACACTGTTGGAATGTAATCAACCTTCATAGTATAAAAAAAGTTTTCCGCTATACTCCTCTGCTGATGATGTTATATGTTTCCAAACAACCCATCCCTCATGTCTCCCTCTCTTTCTCTGCCTGTCTTTCTTTCCCTCTTTCTCTCTGTCGTACAATCGCACACATTTCGGCCAGATTGTTAAACAAATTCGATTCTTCGTGTTATTAGACAGGACAACATACAAATACTCATTTAAAAAGAACAATGCTACTGAACAACAAATGGGATTTATTGCAGTTGTACAGAAAAATTACACCAAGAAGGTTTCTTTAATATTGTTAGAATAGAAACGATTAACCGAGAAACCACATCATTATAGGCAATAAGACTTAATGTTTACTTTTAAGATATGAGATAAAACGTGTAGGCATTACGAGAAAAGGTGACACATGATGTATAGATAAGTACCGAAGTACACCATAATCACAATTCAGACGATTTCCTTTGGACAAGCATTAGTTGGCAAGAACAGAATATTTATTTCGTTTATAATGATTACGAAGCAAAAGGAAAGATGATAACTAATACTACGACATATGATTAACCATAAATTAGAATATTTTACAGTTAAAGAACCACAGAACCGGTTGGCATTAATATCGATTTTTATCTTAATAATTAAAGAAACAGAGTTAGCTTACACTGCAAGGAGCCTCTTAACTAAACAGTCGTGTACATAATACGAAAGTTGAATTTAGTTTGGAAGGGAAGCATTTGAAAAATATACTATTAATTCAAGCTCTCCATATTTTTTTTTCAAATTTTGAGAAGAGACAGTAATTTCAAAACGATATGTTCGTCGCAAGATCGTACTTGACTACACTATTTAAACAATTTGAAGTATTGCCGAATATTGAATGATTGCACATTTTTTCTATTTGCTTATTTTTATTGTGGATTAGAATTGAGGCGTAACAGGAGATTATACTGCACAACAACGTTAGACGGCATCTGCAATGGAAAAAAAAATAGAATAGCATTTCCAACGATTAGATATGTATCAAAATGCTTGAGGTATGCATTAAAAGTACTTTTTACCTCAGGTAATAGCTACATGTTTTTTTTTTTTGTGTTGTGTTGTGTAAGCATATGTTTAGTTTGTGTGTGTGTTTGTTTTTGTTTTTTTTATTTTATTGGTATCCCTCATTTACTGTCTTGTTTTAAATCTCTCTTTTTTTCCATATAAAAATATCATTTTACTATAATACTGCAGTATAGGTTTTCGTCATTGCGCACATAAATGACAATTAAACATTAAAATAATATTGAAGCTATTCCAGATATATCAATGACATGAATGAAAAGACAAGTAAAATAAATTACAATACATATTGAGATAAAAAGTTTTAATGGGAACGTTTTTACTGGTTCAGCCTTTTATTTTATCATGAATTACACTTCGTCACTGGATGCAATATTATTGTAGGGGTTAACATACTTTTTTCTTTCTTCTAAAATCCACGTGAATGGTTAGGGACCGTCAAAGATATATAGCCAGGTCCCGAAAGAGAAAGCGAGAATAAATACATTCAACATGTCAAGAAATTAAAGCCGGATCAAAATGATGATGCAGAATTACGCACACACACACACACACACTACACACCACACACACACACACACACCACACCACACACACACACATATACAAAGTTTATGGGCGTCATTGTTATTTATACTTATGAGAGTTAAGATACGCTTACCTAGTTGGGGTCTGCTTCGCACACAAAAGCAAGCTTAGTATAGCAGCACTCCTTCCCCCATCGCTTCCCCCCTGTGCGGATGCGTTGATAGTACCACAGTCGCCGGATCCAGGATTTCTACGCCATCCGTCATACCTCACCCTGTATATTACACATAGACAAAATGTATATATCTATATTGAGGAATATACGTGTTACAAATATACGAACAGCGATTTGTTATATTAGTACAACGTCACCTATTATATTGTACAATAGTAAATAGTGGTAGAAAAATACGCGTTGCGATTGGCTGGGTCAGTACCACGTGATCTACCTTCAATTTGTTATATTGTACATATGCTCAATATAACTTTCGGTTTTGGAGGTAAAGCCTGTTGTAACCCGTTGGGGACTGAGCCGAATATATTCGGCCGAAGTCTATGGGAAATGTGTGTTGTAGCCAATTCCGCTCGTCTCCAACAGGTTAAATGAAAGGGAGAGTATCGATTCTATCGATTGCCTTGTTGCGCTAGCGCGGTATAACAATAAAATGGTGCGCCAAAAAGTTAATAACAATGGATACGCGGAGCGACAATATACGTCACAATAGCTAAATTAGCACCAAAGAATTGACAAAACAGAAAACCAGATAAGCAAGGTCAAAGAACTAGGGGTCTATTTACTAAATAAATAGTGAACGCTCATCTTGCAACATTACTGGACTATATGAACTCCAAATACTAAATGATCCCTCGTGCAGATCTATTTCACCTCGGCCTGCGGCCTGGGAGAAACAATCTGCACTCGGGATAATTAGTATTTGTCGTACTATAATCCATG
>CALNVZ010003426.1:44326247-44340114 GCA_940671915.1 Paracentrotus lividus
CCCACACACACAATCCACCCCCACCCCCCAACCACACCACCAAACCCCCACCACCACCCCCAACCACCCACACCACCCACATACATCCACCCACCAGCCTCACCCACCCCACCACCACCCCCACACCCCCCACCTATCACACCACTCAACACCGCACACCCAGCCCCCACCACCCCCCAGCCCGCACCCCACACCCCACCACCACACCACCACACTCACAACCCACAACACCTCCCCCCCACTACTACCCACCCCCACACCACACCTCACCACACCCCAGCACCATCACCCCCCACAGACCACACTACCCCACCACATCCTCCCACGCACACCACTACACCCCCCCCATCCCAAACACACACCCACACACCCCACCCACCCACCACCACCCACATCCCCCCCTCCACCCACCACACCACACCACACCACTCAAACCACCCCCAAACACCCCCTACCAACACCACCCCACCCAACCCCCCCCACCCCCACCCCCACACACACAACTCCGACCACCGCCACCCACCCCACCCACAACCCAACACACATCACACACCCAACCACAGACACCATCACAACACACACCACCCACACACCAAACACCCCCTACTCACACACCACCCCAGCACAGCACACCACCTCCACCCAACTAACCATCACTCCACCGCTACCCACCACAACCACCACACACCCCCCCACCCACCCACCACCCAATCAACCCCACCATCCCCACAACCACACCAAACACACCCCCACCACCCCACACATACCCACCCCACGTACACACCCAACTACCCACCTCCACACACCCAACCCACCACAACACCTTCCACACCTTCCGACACACCATCGACCATCACCTCCACACCCCAACCCCACCCATCACCCCTCCCACCCACCACACCCACCACTAACCACCCACCACCCCCACCTCACCCCCCCACACCCCCCCCAGCCCCTACACCACCCCACCACCACATCCCACCCCCACCCAACCCACACCCCACTCAACACAACCACCACCACCCCTCCACACCCGCACACCAGCCACAACCCCCCACTCCTCACCACTACAAACAAAACCACCCCAACGCACCCACCCCACTCACCACACCACCCCACACCACCAAAACCCACACACCCTCACCCACCCCCCCCCACCCCCCATCCCACACAACTCCACCCCAACTTCCCACCACCAATCACCCCCCACCACCCCACACACACACACAACACCCACCCTACACACCACACCCCACACCCACACAAACCAGCCACAACACCACCCACACACACCCCACCACCAACCCCAACACCACCAGAACCAACCCACACTCACCCACCACCCACACCACACCACCCACACCCCTCAACACCACAACACTCACCCCAACGCCACACCCCACATCACACCACACACCCAACACACACCCAACCCCACACACACCACCCAAGCCACACCCCACCACCTACACAACACCCACACACTCCCCAACACCCAACACTCACCACCACCACCACCAACACCCCCACCACCTCCCACACCATCCAACACACCACCCTCACACCACACCGCCCTCACCCACACACATCACACCGCAACCCACACACCCTACCCACACCACCCACCCCACCTCTACCGCACACAGCCACAACACAACCCCACCACAAACACAACCCCACCACCCAACCCACCCACACACCCACACACCACCCCACCAACACCCACTCTACCACCACACACCCCAACACACCCACCAACCTACTACAACACACACAAACCACCACACACTCACCCCACAACCACACACCAACACACACACCATCCACCCCACACACCACCCCACCACACCCACCCACAAGCTCCACCCAACCACCTCACACCGCCCACACCACTACCCACCACACCACACACAATCCCAACTACACACCCCCACCCCCATACCCACCCCCACTCACACCCACCCACGACCACACACTCCACACCACCCAACCACACCCCCCAAGGCCACACACACCCACGACACAAACTCCGCCCCACAACCACACCCACACCACACGAACATCAAACACCCACACCACCCCACCCCACCACTCAACACCCCACTCCCCCCCACCACCCGCACTACCCACCACCACCACACCCCCACCACCACACTCCTCCAACCCATCCCGACACCACCACACCCACCCCACACACCACCTCAACACCCACCACCCCCACTCCACCACCACCACACCCCACCTCACACACCAACCCCCGACCAACACCCCACAAGCCAACCACACGACACCCCACACCACCACACCCCACCCCAAAACCACCACCCCCCCCCACTCACCCACAACCACCCTCCCACCCCACTCCAACTAACCACTACCCTCTCACAAACACACCCCACACACTCCAACACCCCACCCACACCACACAGCCCCCCAACACCCCCACCCCATGCCCAACCACCCCCCTCCACCACACCACACCACAATGCACCCCTACCCCACCCCACCACACCACCCCCAACCCCCCACCCCACCACCACCACACAAGCCACCCCCCACACACCACCCCCAAAACCCACCCCCACCAACAACCCCCCACCACCCACACCCACCACCCAACACACGCACACCCCAATCACCAACACACACATCACCACCCACACCCACCCCACCCAACCCCACACACACCAACACACACACACACCACTATACCACACCAACCACCCCTCCCACCCCAACACACCCACCACTCCACCCACCACACCATCCCCCACACCCCACACCTGCACCACCACACCCATACCACCCCCACACTCACCCCCACTACACACACCCCCCAACCACCACACCACCTCACCACACCCCCCCTCCACCCCAACACCAACCCACACCACCCACCCCAACCCCAACACACCACACTCCACCACCCAAGCCTCCACACCCCACCCACCCAAACCACCTCAGGCCACCCACACCACCCACCCACCCTCCACAACCCCCCCTTCAACCCCACCTCACAGCCCATACCCCAACAACCCGCCCACACACACCCCCAACACACCACACCACCACAACAACACCACACCCACCCCCCACCACCACTCCACCCCCCACCCCCAATCCACACCCTACACCGACACACCCACCCACACCCCAACCACCACCCACACCACACACACCCCACTCCACACCACACCACCACCACTCACACCCACCCCACCCCCACCACTCCCACCCCCCCACACCACACACACACACACACACACCCACACCCACCCCACACCAACCCCCCACCTACCACCACCCACACACTCCCACCACCCCACACCACCACACCACCACCCAATCCACACATCACACCACACACCCCAACACCACCCAACACCACCCAACCCAACTACAACAACCCCCACCCACCCACTCAACACACGACCACACACACCCAACCCCCACCAATCACAACAACCAACTCCCCCCACCCAACGCACCAACACCACCCACACACACCCCCACCACCCACCCACACACCCTTCACAACGCCTAACACACCACCCATCAAGCACACCCACCTACCACAAATCCACACCACACCCCCCAACACCCCTCACCACCCCCTACACCACAGCACCACCACACACCACATACTACACACATCCACCTCACACACACAACCCCCACCTCACCCCCCCCCACCACCCACAATCACCCCACACTCACCCTCCACCCACACACCACCACCATACCCACCCACCACCAACCCCCCACCACCATCCCCACATCCCCACATCAACTCCACACCAACACTCATACCCCCCACCCCACCCACACCTCCCAAGCACCCACACACCCCCTAAGCCACACCCACACACAACACCTACCCACCACCTACCCCACCCACCACCACCCACCACAACACACCCCCCTCCACACCAACACCCCACCCCTCACAACACCCACAATCACCACACCATCTAACACACACAACACCCACACACACACCTTAACCACACACCACACCACCGCCAACAACCCCCACCACTCACCCCATCCCCACACCCACCCCACCCACACACACAACCAAGCACACGCCCCATAACCACACACCCCACCCCCCCACCCAACCACTCCCAAGCACACACACACCACACCACCACAACACTCTCCCACACCCCCAAGCCCCCACACCACTACACCCTACAACCCCACACACCAACACCCACCAACCACACCACACACACACAACCACACTACCCACTCCACCCCAACACCACCACACACACACCACCAACATCCCACACCCACCCCACACCCCGCCATCACCCCACTCCCTCCACCACCCAACGAACCCCCACCACCCCAACCACACCACTCACACACACACCCAGCCCCCACAACCACCACACCCACCCCACACCCAACCCCCCCCACCCCCACCACCACAACCCCCACACCCACCAACCACAAACACACCCCACCAACCCACCCCCACACCACCAACACCGCACACACACACCACCAGACACACACAACCCACACCACCACAACACCCGCACACACACACACCACCACAACCCACCACCACCACCTCACCACACATCACACACCCCACAACACCACACACACCCCACCCCCCCAACACACACCCTACACACGCACCAACACCCAACACACACCCACACACACCGACCACACACATCTACCAAGCCCCACACCCCTACCCACACACCACACCCCCAACACCCAACACTAAACCTCACAACCACCCATCACCACCACACCACACACACCACACACCCCCACCCCCATCCACCACCCCCACCCACCACACACCCACACCCCACACACCACTCATCACCCACCACACCACACCCCACCCCCACCCCACCCAACACCACGACAAACAATCCACCACAACCACACCCCCACCCCACCACACACCCACACCCCCCACACCCATACCCCCGTACCCGCACCATCCACACCCCACCCAACACAACACCCCCACACCACCACCCCAACAACACCACTACCACACACCACACAACCACCCCCCCCACACACACACCACACAACCCCACAAGCCACACACCTCACCCACATCCCACAATCACCCCACACCACGCACCCACTCCCCCCACACCACCCCCCCACCCACCCACACACATCACCACCCCACCCACCAAACCCCAACCACACCAACCACACAAGGCACACACCACACACACCAGCACACCACACACCGTCCCAACCAATCAACCACCCCACCACCACCCACACACACACCAACACCACCACACGACCCCACACCCACCCACACACCCCACACCACTCCCCACCCACCACCACCACACACACCGCACACACCTATCAACACCCACCACCTCAACCCTACAACACCCATCCCCCAAACCAACCCACACCACACCCCACCCACACACACACACCACACACACCAACCACACACTCACCCACCACACCCCACACCCCACCACGACCCCACCCCACAACACAACCCCCACACCCACCAACTACCACCACCACACCACCACCACCGCCCATCATCACCCACCACCCGCACATCACCCACACCCCACCACCCGCACCACCACCACCAGCACACCACCACTCACACACACACACACACCCCCCAGCCCAACCCACCCCACCTCCCTCAACCCCACCACACCCACCCACCCACCACCCACCACCCACACCACCACCTCCCACCACCACACCCACCACCATACACCACACAACACCACACACCCCACCCACCCAACAAACACCACACACACCACCACCCCCACCCATCACGACCCACCACCACCACCCACCACCTCACACACACACCACCCACCACCCCCACACACCACAACCCACCCACCACACACAACCACCCCACCCAACACACCCAACACACACCACCACACCTCACACCCACCCACACCCCACCACACCACCAGCCACACACACTACACACCACCACACCCCAACCCACCCACACCACCCACACACACACCCCAACTCCCACCCACCCCCACCCCACACACCCACCAACACCCACCCACCCCCAACCACCCCACAAACCACCCCACACTACAACACCACAACCCTCACACTCCCACCACCCCAACAACCCCCCCCCCCCCCAAGCCCACGACCATAAACCACACCTACCACCCAACAAACAAGCCCCACAACCTCACAACCACCCATCCACCACACACACCCCCCACACCACCACACACACACCCTACCCACCAACACACCCACCCAACAACCAACCCACCCCGACCCAACCACCACCACCACAACACCACCACCATAACCCCAACACACGTCACACCACACACCCACACACCACCCCCACCAACACCCACCACAACACACACAACCACACCCACACCCCACGCCACACTACCCCACCACACCACAGCCTACCACAGCCACACACACCACCCCCGCACACCCCCCACCCAACACCAACACACATCACGCCCACCAACCCACACAACACCAACACACACCCACCACACCACCCCCAAAACAACCCCCAACAGAACACACACACCACCCACTCAACACACCACTACCCACACCCAGCCACCCCCACCACACCACCGCCCCCCAAACACACCCACCACCCCAACACCACCACCAACCCCACCCACCACCCCACACCCCCCACCACACACACCAACACCACACCAACAATCACCCACCACAAACCTACCCACACCCCCACAACCACCCCACACCCCACACCATCACACCCCCACACACACAACGGACCACCACCCACAACACACCACCACCCACAAGCCACCACCACCCCACCCACAAACCCCACCCCAACCACACCACCACCACCCACAACCCCCACCCACCCAACACACCACACCTCCACGACACCAAACCACACCACACATCCCCACCACCACCCACCCCACCCCGACACCCCCACCTACCCCACCCACCCACACTACACACCCCCCCACCCCACCACACCACCCCACACCACACCACCACAACACAACACGCCACCCACCACACCCCCCCTACACCACACCCCCAACCCACCCACACCCCACTCACCCACCACCCCCAACCCCAACTCCACACAACACAACACACCACACACACCCACCCCACACCCACCGCACAACACACCACCACACCCCACCACGCCCTACCCCCACCACACCAACCCACCACCCACTCTCCCACACACACACCACCACCACACCCCACTACACCGCACCCACACACACCCAACAACCACCCACACCCACCCCCACACAACCCACACCACTCACACCCCACCCACACCCCACCACCAGCACCCACACACACACCCACACCCCCACCCCTCACCCACACTCCCCCCACGCACACCACCCACCCTCAACCACCCCCACCAGCCACCCACCACCCACCCGCCCCCACCCACACCACCCACCCACCACCACAACCCACACACAACACACACACACCACCCAGCACCCCACCACCAACCACCCACCCACTACCACCCCACCACCACCCCACCCTACCCCCACCACACCACCCACACCCAAACCCCACCCCCCCCACTACCACCCAACAACAACACAACGCACACACACCCATCAACCCCACCACTCCACCCCACCACCCCACACCACCCACCCACAACCCAACACCACCCCCACCTCAAACCACACAACACCCTCACACACACACCACCCACACCACACACCACCACACCCACAACACTACCCACCGCCCAACCCCCACATCCCAACCCCTACCCTCACCAACTCCAAACTATCACACGCCACTACACACCCTCACAACACCACCGCACACCAACTCCCCACAACCACCACACCAACAACACCCTAAAACCACCCAAGACACACCCAACACACCACACACCACCCCCACCTAACCCCCACCCACCCACACACCCCACCACACCACCCACCCCACCCCCCAACCCTACCCACACCACCACAGAGCACAACACCAACAACACCCACAACAACCACCCACCTCCAACCACACACAACACAACCCAAACCCACCCACACACCACCACACAACCACACACCCAGCCCACCCACCCTCCCCACAACCACACCACACCCACCACACCACCAGAACACCCCCACACTCCACACCAAACAACACCACCACACCCACCACACCACCCCCACCAACCCAACACGCCCACCCAGCAGCCCCACCCCCAACCACACCAACACGACCCTCCCCCACAACGCCCACCACACACCACACCAACACACCAAGACACACACACAACACCCACACCACCCCACCCCCACACACAACCAACACCACCCACCACACCCACACCCACAACCACCCACCCCCAACCCACCCACACCACACACCACGCCCCCCCACACAAACCCACACACCTCACACCCCCACATCACCACACCCCTACACCACACACACCCAACCTACCCACCCTCACACACAACCCACACCACCACAACACCACACCCATACCCACACCCACCCCCCACAACCCACCACAAACACCAACACTACACCACAACCCCCACACACCACCATCACCCCACAGACACCACATCACACCGCACCCAACATCCACACTCCACACCCCTCCACCACCCCCCCACGACCCCACACCACACCACCAACCACCCCATCACCCCCACCACACCACCACACCTCACCACAAGCCCACACCCCCCACACCATCCACACTACCACCCAACACCCCAATCACACAACACCACCTACCCCCACCCTCCCACCACACAACCACCCACCCACCCCCTCCATCAACCACCACCCCACACACACCACACCGCACACCACCACCCACAGCAACACCACCACAACACCCACTACCACACACCCACACCGCACCACCCACCCCCACACCAACTAACCCCCCCACACACACACCACTAACCACATCCCCACACCACCCACATCCCACCACCTACCAACACCCCACACACACCACACACCACCAAACACCACCACCACACCCGCTCACACCACACCCCCATCCACCACCACACACCACACCCACACACACACCACCACCCCTACCCACCCACCACACACACCACACCCCACCCACGCCACACCCACAACCCACCACCACCCCAACCACCCACCACCACAACGCCACACCACCACCACACCACACACCCCATCCCCACTCCAAAACCCATCCCAACACACACGACGACACACCTCACACCACACACAACACACCATACCCCACCACACACAACACCACACACACCAACACCCGCACCACAACCACCCCCACACCAACACAACCCCCAACACCACACCAACACCCACCCACACACACTCAACCCACACAACACCCTAACACCACAACCCCACACCACACACCCACCCACACACCACCCACACCCAACGACCCCACGCCACACCCCACCACACAACACACCACCCTACACACCACTCCACATCCCCAAGCCCCAACACCCACCGACACACACCCCCACACATGCCAACACACCTCCACCCCAACCCACACCCCAACACCACCACACATCACGCACACTAACCACACCACCACCCACCCCAAACCACCCTACAGCAAATCCCACCCACACACCATCCCCCCACCCCCACCACCCCCCGCCCAAACCCACACCACCACACTCCTACCAACAACCCCCCCAACACCCGCCACTACACCACACACACCCACCCACACAACATCCCCACGACCACTCACCACAACCCCCAACACACACCACCCAATCACACCCTACACACCCACACACACCCCAACCACACCCACCGCACCCCCACACCCCTACACCACCCCAAGCCTATCGTGCGATGTAGCTCCGGCCTTTTTGTCTGATGCGGATTGCACAATTAGCTTTGTACAAACTCTGTAACGCATACCAGACTCTGTAATTTATAGCAGAATTTGCAGGCCTGTGTAACATTGGTTCTAACAAGGACCAATAACTGACAAAAAAAAAAAATAATAAATTGAAATGTATACCAAGGTTTTTTTTTTCTTATCAAGCCCTGAGAATTTTATTTATGGATGATCCATAGCGCTTGTTGACATCATGGATAGCTATCAAATTCTAGATAGCATGATAGGGGCATGATGGGCCAGATTCCAGACAGAATGTCCTATTACGACGTTATGGCCAGTATTCTCGAAGTTGTGGTTAAACGTTAATTAGGCCTACTAAATACGTCAATTAGTAGGCCCTTGTATCATCTCAAACAATGGGTTGACATATTTAGTCTACAAATCTTTGTCACCCTTCGAGGTAATATCAGCCACCCCCCCCCCCCCCATTATTCCTCTAATCATGCTCTGTAACATCAAACGAGTTTGTCTTTGGATATAAAGAATAAACGGGGGGAAACGATGTTTCGAACGGGGCACTCGGCCATGGAATCGCCCTCGAGTTACCATAGCCGCTATTACAGTGTGTTCCTAAAAAAAAGGTAATCGAAGTTCAAAGGGTCAGTCATTTCAAGCGATATATGATTATTTTGTCATTTGTTTACTAAACTACTAAGTAACTCATCAGCTTTAATTGAGACATTTGCTTACGTCCAAAACCGTAATGGTCACAGAGTTAAGGGTCCTTTGAAGGTGATAGGTACAAAACCCATTTTTTTCCAATGTTTTTCGGTTTTAGGGTATGAAACCAATTTTTTTATACATTGTTGGTTTCATAGTTTTGAGGGGTTTTGTCACACAAAGTTTCAATGGAATGCAATCCATTTGTCAAAGGACCTATCTCAATGGCAATGAGATGTATTCGCAATTAGGAGTCTCTTGAGTCGTGGAGACGTCGTGTGGACGTCTCCTGAGACTTCAGGGCGTCGAGTGGAAAATGGAACAAAAGTCAAACATGTTCAATCTTTTAGTAGACGTCTTAAAGACGCTAGCAAGTCAAATTATTAACCGTTTCGATTCCTTTTAATCGTTAGTAAGTTCCGACAACGTCTCTGCGACGTCGTGGGATACTAAAGGACGTCGCGGCAACCCGCAAAGACGTCACAGAGGACTTGATCGCGGTATTAAAGAAAGTCTACTAAAAGATTGGACATGTTTGACATTTGTTTGATTTTTCTCGCGACTTTCCTTGCAGAATCAGGAGACGTCGCGGCGATCCATTGCGAGACTCCAGAGCCTCATGTATAATCGAGAACCCATGTCATTGCCAGTGAGGATAGTCCTTTTGACAAATGAGATTGCATTTCATTGAAACTTTGTGCGACAAAAAACCCCAAAACTATGAAACCAAAATTTTATAAAAAGTTGGTTTCATACCCTAAAAACGAAAAACTTGGAAAAATTGGGTTTTGTACCTATCACTTTCAAATGACCCTAACTCTGTGACCCATTACAGTTTAGAAGTAAGCAATGTCTCAAATTAAAGCTGATGAGTTACTTAATAGTTTAGTAAACAAATCACAAAAATAAACCATATAATTTTAAAATGACTGGCCTTTGAAGTTCGATTACCTTTTTTTAGGAACACACTGTATAGCGATAATGATAAAAATATATATATATAACAATGATATTTTCTCTTTTGCCTCATCGCTATGGTGTAAAGCCCCTTTAACAATTGTGATGCATTACATCGAAATGGGAATACCTGATTCAGAACATATTTTCTATAATTTGAATTTGACGCATTTTTTTTTTTTTTGTTTTTTTTTTTGTTTTTGTTGAACCCCGGACAAAAACAATCATTTGAAAAATAAAACTTTAGAGCGACCAATCTCCCCATTTATGATGCAAATCCCCTACTTCGGATGACAAAAAAGTTGCGTTATTATTATTTTTTTTAATGAAGTACGAAGGAATTCAATTCCTAAAGATAACCTATTAAAATGAAGAAGAAAGAAAATCATATTTTAAAAATAAAATTTTGATAGCATAATTCGAAAATAATGGCAAATGACAATGAAAAGGTTTAGAGGAAGTCAGCTGATTAACAAAAAGTATGATGATCACATTTCTCATTATCTGTCATTTGTGCGCAAGCCCCCCCCCCCCCCTTTCTGTGTATGGTTTTTTGAAGCCCCGACAAAAACGTTCCGTGTATGCTCAAGCATTAACGAAACTTATTTTCTTTAATGGCATTTGAAAGATAAGACTTCGGAGAATCTATTAATATCAAAATATAGACATCAAAACTTTTTATTGATACGCTCTGTATATTATCACACCCAGTCGCAAGAATGGTTTCTATAGGTGTTGCACGACGTCCAGTAGACTAAATGCGACTACTTAGTCGTGCCAACTCTCGCATCAAGTCGTACAACGTTGAACAACACTCACATAATAATCGCCCAACTGGTCGTACGATCTAATGCAAGTGAAACGATCGTATTTGATCGCGTTTGGGTTTTGAACATGTTCAAAGTTCAGATGCGGCCAGTCACTACCACCTCGGATTCGTGCGATCGCCTACAGCAACTGCGAGTGCTCGCAATACACCAAGCGATCGATCGTGCAACACCAGGAAAAAAACTGTTGCAGGCGGTCGGAAACTGATCGGGGATCAATCGTGAAAGGGCGCTCGTGAATATCAATTCGGATTTCATTGTTTTCTGCCATTACTTTAATAAAAGGGTATCGTGTTTTTTTTTTTTTTTTTTTTTTTGTCAGGCGCGTATCAGCACGAGCTCTTCTCAGTGTAGATTTCACGAGCCCAAGTGTATGGGTACAATAGTATTACGCTTGTCCATAATAGGGATATATATATATATATTTTTTCTTTTCTTTTGTTTGTTGTTGTTGTTCCCAGAACGCTCTTTTTGCCTTTTTGTTTCATTTTGGGGCCCCTTTGTGTTTACCCGGCTGACCAAGGCCCCCTCCGTCATACCCCTCGAAAAGCGTCTGAAATATTAGAGTTGTTATTGTTCTTTATTTATAAATCAAGGTTTAAGATCACAGGCGTTAGTCTCTTGTCTTAGGGAGGGTTGAAGGAAAAAGTGAAATCTGGTAAAAAACAGAAGTCATTCTATCCAACCTTATGTCAAAACAAAGGAAATGCAAAACAACTATGAACCCTTAATTATGGTCATTTTCCCCAAAATCTTGTTTCAGCCTTAATGAAAAGGTTGTATAAACGGTAACCATTGTCTATTTCATTATGATTTATGTTTGGCTGAGATTTACAATACATTTTTGAGAAGGTAGAAATTTCTTTTGTTTGTAAAATGAATAAATTCAATTTTCAACCCGAATCATAGTAAACTTTGACCCTTCCCCTAGATAATAAATCTAAGTCTGTGATCATAAACTTAGATTTAACTCAAAGAACAATAACTACCCTATACATCGGACGCGTTCGGTGAGGGTGGAATCATGGGGGCCTTGGTTAGCCGGGTATAATAAAAGGTGCTCCTAAATGAGAAAAAATGACAAAAATGGGCGTTCTTTGGGGGTTGCCAAACTTTTGTTTTATTTTCATTCCCAAGGAAATATGTTTGGTGGTGTCCAAGGTATAGCCAGGGTCCAGAAAAGTGAAAGTGGGCAAAACAATTTCAAGAAATCTAAGCCGGAGCAAATAGATGTCGTTGACGATCACACAAAACCAATATCCAACCTTTATGAGCACAGTGTATGATGATTTGAAAATACAAAACACTCTCAGGTTTAAGATTACTATTTATTACTTCAGGGAATATTTCGTATTTGAAGCATTTATTTGATACAGACTGTATAAACACATACACACACACAACACACACACCACACACACACACACAATTATAATATATTATATTAAATCATATATATTAAATCAAACACTACACAGTAACACCAACCAAGATCTCTTCTTTT
>CALNVZ010003426.1:44340139-44350509 GCA_940671915.1 Paracentrotus lividus
CCCCATTTATTCCTCATCATGCTTCTGTAACATCAACGAGTTTGTCTTTGGATATAAAGAAAAACGGGAAAACGATGTTTCGAACGGGGCACTCGCATGGAATCGCCCTCGAGTTACCATAGCCGCTATACAGTGTGTTCCTAAAAAAAGGTAATCGAAGTTCAAAGGTCAGTCATTTCAAGAGTATATGATTTATTTTGTCATTTGTTTACTAAACTACTAAGTAACTCATCAGCTTTAATTTGAGACATTGCTTACGTCCAAACCGTAATGGGTCACAGAGTTAGAGGTCCTTTGAAGGTGATAGGTACAAAACCCATTTTTTCCAAGTTTTTCGGTTTTAGGGTATGAAACCAATTTTTTTATACATTGTTGGTTTCATAGTTTTGAGGGGTTTTGTCACACAAAGTTTCAATGGAATGCAATCCCATTTGTCAAAGGACCTATCTCAATGGCAATGAGATGTATTCGCAATTAGGAGTCTCTTGAGTCGTGGAGACGTCGTGGTGACGTCTCCTGAGACTTCAGGGCGTCGAGGGAAAATGGAACAAAAGTCAAACATGTTCAATCTTTTAGTAGACGTCTTTAAGACGCTAGCAAGTCAAAATATTAAACCGTTCGATTCCTTTTAATCGTTAGTAAGTTCCGACAACGTCTCTGCGACGTCGTTGGATACTAAAGGGACGTCGCGGCAACCCCGCAAAGACGTCACAGAGACTTGATCGCGTATTAAAGAAGTCTACTAAAAGATTGGACATGTTTGACATTTGTTTGATTTTTTCTCGCGACTTCCTGCAGAATCAGGAGACGTCGCGGCGATCCATCTGCGAGACTCCAGAGCCCTCATGTATAATCGAGAACCCATGTCATTGCCAGTGAGATAGGTCCTTTGACAAATGAGATTGCATTTCATTGAAACTTTGTGCGACAAAAAACCCCAAAACTATGAAACCAAAATTTATTTAAAAAGTTGGTTTCATACCCTAAAAACGAAAAACTTGGAAAAATTGGGTTTTGTACCTATCACTTTCAAATGACCCTAACTCTTGATACCCATTACAGTTTAGAAGTAAGCAATGTCTCAAATTAAAGCTGATGAGTTACTTAATAGTTTAGTAAACAAATCACAAATAAATAAACCATATAATTTTAAAATGACTGGCCTTTGAAGTTCGATTACCTTTTTTTAGAACACACTGTATAGGCGATAATGATAAAAATATATATAAAACAATGATATTTTCTCTTTTGCCTTCATCGCTATGGTGTTAAGCCCCTTTAACAATGTGATGCATTACATCGAAATGGGAATACCTGATTCAGAACATATTTCTATAATTTGAATTTGACGCATTTTTTTTTTTTTTGTTTTTTTTTTTGTTTTGTTGAACCCCGGACAAAAACAATCATTTGAAAAATAAAACTTTAGAGCGACCAATCTCCCCATTTATGATGCAAATCCCCTACTTCGGATGACAAAAAAGTTGCGTTATTATTATTTTTTTTAATGAAGTACGAAGGAATTCAATTCCTAAAGATAACCTATTAAATGAAGAAAAGAAAATATATTTTAAAAATAAATTTGATAGCATAATTCGAAAAATAATGGCAAATGACAATGAAAAGGTTTAGAGGAAGTCAGCTGATTACAAAAAGTATGATGATCACATTTCTCATTATCTGTCATTTGTGCGCAAGCCCCCCCCCCCCCCTTTCTGTGTTGTTTTTGAAGCCCCGACAAAAACGTTCCGTGTATGCTCAAGCATTAACGAAACTTATTTTCTTTAATGGCATTTGAAAGATAAGACTTCGGAATCATTATATCAAAATATAGACATCAAAACTTAATGATACGCTCTTTTATCACACCCAGTCGCAAGAATGGTTCTATAGTGTGCACGACGTCCAGTAGACTAAATGCGACACTTAGTCGTGCCAACTCTCGCATTCAAGTCGCTACAACGTTTGAACAACACTCACATAATAATCGCCCAACTGGTCGTACGATCTAATGCAAGTGAAACGATCGTATTTGATCGCGTTTGGGTTTGAACATGTTCAAAGTTCAGATGCGGCCAGTCACTACCACCTCGGATTCGTGCGATCGCCTACAGCAACTGCGAGTGCTCGCAATACACCAAGCGATCGATCGTGCAACACCAGAAAAAAAAAACTGTTGCAGGCGGTCGGAAACTGATCGGGATCAATCGTGAAAGGGGCTCGATGAATATCATGGATTCATTGTTTTCTGCCATTACTTTAATAAAGGTATCGTGTTTTTTTTTTTTTTTTTTTTTTGTCAGGCGCGTATCAGCACGAGCTCTTTCAGTGTAGATTTCACGAGCCCAAGTGTATGGGTACAATAGTATTACGCTTGTCCATAATAGGGATATAATATATATATATTTTCTTTTCTTTTTGTGTTGTTGTTGTTCCCAGAACGCTCATTTTTTGCCTTTTTTGTTTCATTTTGGGGCCCCTTTGTGTATTACCGCGCTGACCAAGGCCCCCTCCGTCATACCCCCTCGAAAAGCGTCTGAAATATAGAGTTGTTATTGTTCTTTATGATAAATCAAGGTTTAAATCACAGGCGTTGTCTCTTGTCTAGGGAGGGTTGAAGGAAAAAGTGAAATCGGTAAAAAACAGAAGTATTCTATCCAACCTTTATGGTCAAACAAAGGAAATGAAAACAACTATGAACCTTAATTATGGTCATTTTCCCCAAAATCTTGTTTCAGCCTTAATGAAAAGGTGTAAACGGCTAAAACCATTGTCTATTTTTCATTATGATTTATGTTTGGCTGAGATTCTACAATACATTTTTGAGAAGGTAGAAATTTCTTGTGTGTAAAAATGAATAAATTCAATTTTCAACCCGAATCATAGTAAACTTTGACCCTTCCCCTAGATAATAAATCTAAGTCTGTGATCATAAACTTAGATTTAACTCAAAGAACATAACTACCCTATACATCGGACGCGTTCGGTGAGGGTGGAATCATGGGGGCCTTGGTTAGCCGGGTAATAAAAAAGGTGCCTAAATGAGAAAAAATGACAAAAATGGGCGTTCTTGGGGTTGCCAAACTTTTGTTTTATTTTCATTCCCAGGGAAATAGTTTGGGGTGTCCAAGGTATAGCCAGGGTCCAGAAAAGTGAAAGTTGGGCAAAACAATTTCAAGAAATCTAAGCCGGAGCAAATAGATGTCGCTGGATCACACAAAACAATATCCACCTTTATGAGCACAGTGTATGATGATTGAAATACAAAACACTCTCAGGTTAAGATTACTATTATTACTTCAGGGAATATTTCGTATTTGAGCATTTTATTTGATACAGGACTGTATAAACACATACACCACACAACACACACACCACACACACACACACACATTATATATTATATATAAATCTAATATATTAAATCAAACACTACACAGTAACACAACAAGTACAGAAATTCAGGTCCCTTGAAGAAGGCTTTATATACAATTGATATAGACGAAGAGTTGGCAATAAAGTGTTTCAGCAACGCCAACCTCCTTATTGTGGTGTATTTTCGACTATATAAATGTGATATATACCCTAAAATGTACTTGATCCATCTCTGTATACTCTGGGTAACGGCATTTGCTTTTGGAGAGTATTTTTACAGCGTATTTAATTATGAAAAGTGATAAAGAAAGAGCATTTTCTAATTGGTAGCTTTTAAAATTGAGGGTTCAACTATTTGCTCAAAAGATACTGCCTGAATAAATGGTCTATATCAAAACTGAATTCTCATATAAAGTAGATTTGAAATGATTTGAAATGGGGCTCTTCATATAGTACTAATTATATATATATATATATTTATATTATAGTATATATATTAATTATGTATATATATAGTTATATATATATATATATATATATATATGTTTATTAAGTGTGTGGTTGTGTGTGCTGGTTGTGTATTAATAAGTTTAAAAGGGTTGAAGCAATACCTGCATGCAGAGTCCGAAAGAAGTTCTTCGCTTGTACAACTTGGAAGCACGGCAACTTCAAGAAGCGTCGTATCCATCGGCATGAGGATCAGGGCTTTCGGAGGCTTTGATACATAAAAAGTATAACGAATGTGTTAGTTCAGATTCTGAGACGATTTTGTTTATCGTAGATATCCCGCAAAATTTTTACGCCGTAGAAAATATATCAAATATATCAACTTTTGTATGAACAGCGCGTTCAATAATAGGACTTATGTGTACAGCTATCCAATTGTTTCTATTGAATCCTCCGTGTGAATGGTATGCAGTTTTGTCATGGATTATTTAAATCAGATTGAACACTTACGCTGCGAAAAAATAAAATAAATAATTTATTAAAAAATACTAGAGAATTTTAATTCTCATGGGGACGAATTAGATGGTCTGTCTCTCAGTCTGATCAGCACATTAACGATAGGGAATTTGTTAGGCTACAACGATACTCGAAACTGGGCGAAAACCGACCAGAATAGGGCTGTTGCAGTATAGCTTCAGTACACGTACATATAAATATGTTCAATTTGCAATAGGCGTTGTATTTATATGATTGATATTGATGATATTTATTTACATTGATAATATGTCAATGATAGAATAATAGAATCAAAGAAATACGTAAGATGTTTAGGAAAAGATGAAACAAAGAGGAAATGCCACTGATGATGATATAATGCGCTCAGTAACAAAAGCATAGTTATTCCTCCGAATAGGTTGTGTAATAACTACTAAAAATTGCATTTTGACTAATATAAAAAGTAATTTATTTTTATTACTTATTGGCTATTGTTTGTGTGTTTGAAATCGACCGAGGAAGATTCAATTGAAAAAAAAAAAAAAAAATATGATAACACACCGGACTCGAACCACGCGAGCCACGGTCTTTGATTACGAGTCAGACCCTTACGATTGAGCTAAAATCCTATGAAGGAGTTACAGTAAAACGAAAAATTCCAGATGGCAAAAAAACATTTCAAGTACGGCAAGTTATATAAGTCATGATTCCGAAGTCTGATTTGAAAAAAACATATAAGTATGTTAGAGAATTTCCTGCCTACAACCTATCAAAATTTCAGAGAAAATGAGAGAAATGACGATGGAAAGGGAAGGGAAAAGGGGAATGGTATTACAGGAGGGCTTGCAAATTTATGTTATCAACAAAGTGCTTCTTAATAGAGATTGCGTGCTAAATGAGCAAAAATGACATGCCTTATATATTGCCATTTTGACCAATGATGCATTGTCTAAATAAAAAATAAAGGCACGCTATCCGAAAGCCATTCCTCAGCTACAACATATTGAAATTTGAGGCGAAAATCGACCAATATTTACAGAGTTGCGGAATCAAATAGCATAAAATGTTATGACGTCATTTTAAAAAAAAATTGAACATTTGAGTTTAGGCGCCATTTTTGATGACGTCCATAATGTTATAATGGGTAAGCAGCCAGAAATCCATATCTACAACTGATATACAACATGTTCAATTAAAAAAAAAATTGGGTGTTTTGACTAAATTTCGAGCTATAGCGAAGTTTTGTAAAGCATTTTTTTCCCATATTGGCTATGAAGAGTAAATGCGCGCACGCGCGCGGAAAGTTTGACGGGCTGTAGTTTCCTTATTATCGGTCGTATCAAGTTGAAAATGGCTTATCAAAATGTTCAGAATTTAATAGCTCTATTAGACGGGCCATAATGAAAATGGCGATTGAAGGCTGCTTATAGTGAAAACGCGCAAATGACGCGCGTCGCACCCATCCTATCTGCGGCTAACGCGCAAAATTGAAATCTGCGAAATTGCCTGAAACGTATGCAAACTGATACTAGGTGATTTAGGGCATTTTCAATTTTGGTCATTGGTCATGAAGTTATGATTGTTAAATTTAATTTTACAAAATGGCGTCTGGATGACGTCATCATAATTTGAGCCTTGAAAAGCTTCGATGCACATTCTTTCATATGACAGGTGACATCCATTGATGACATGAAATTGAAGGAAATCGATTTGATAGATTAAGAGATAGAGTGGCAACAAGATATTGGCTATAAAAATAAAAATAAAAATAAAGAAAGAAAATTCTGACAAACACAATAGGTGATCTGTCAAAGACAGACCACCTAAAAAAAATGAAAAAATAAAATCCCGCCGCTAAACAATGGAATAAGTGGACATTTATAGTCTGTACTATAATCGACGGTATACGAGGATTCGGGCAAATTTCGAATCATTGAGGTCGTATATTTATCTTTTTCTTCAGATTTTATTGTTTTTTTTGTGATATTGTATATTACGTCTGCAAAATCGGTTAATTTTTTTTTTTATTGTCATTGTTGCTTTTCTTGATTTCTTTTTTTCATCATGTTTGTGTTCACAATTTTGTATGCAGTTGCCGCTTAGACTCTGGGAAAGGAAGCTGAGATGTTATAACGGCAATACCCGGGATTTAGTCGATTTAAATGTATATAAATAATATGATATAATGTTATATAATAATTAATAATATATAATACATAAAATATATTAATATGTAAAAATATAATGATATAATATAATAATATTATATAATAATATATTAATAAAATACAATATAATGATATAAACCATTGTAAACCGAGATTGATCGATGTTTTATCATAGCTTAATCTGAATTAAAATTTATAAATGACATATCAATTTAAAGCTTACAGTCTTCTCTTTCATTTGACAAAATCTATATGACTAATATATCACGCATAGGAGAGTAAGAACAATTTGAAGAGAGGAAACCAAAAAGCCGTTTGGCGGACGGTATATGAAACTTTCTCTAAAATCTTCATATTTAAAAAGTCTGTTTCTTGCCCCTTCATAATTATGACACCACAACCAATAAAAATGCTTCAGAAATAAGAAAGTTATGTTAATTTCAAATGGTGTCTGCATTTCAAGAATTTTAAGACAGTCATTTTCAGCTAGCGTATTTAACATTGACTAAACGGTTCTTTTCATTGGCAATCATTCAAGCATAAATTCTGTTGTTACCTCTGCCTAGTGCTAGGACGGGCAACAATGAAACAAGTTTGTTGAATAAAATTATTGAAATGCAAGCATTCTTTCAAATGAACATAACTTTCATATTTTTAAAAGAATTTTTATTAGTTGTGGTGTCAGATGAAAGGGCAAGAAATTAACTTTTTATCATGTAGATTTTAAAGAAAATTCAAAAACCGCCCGCCAAACGACTTTTAGTTTCCTCTCTTTCAAATTGTTCTTACTGAACGGTCTCGATTTGTTTTGGCGATTGGGGGGGGGGGGGGGGATGATCGTCGATATTTCCTCTTTTCCTCAATGTGACACATATTACGATAGTATATGATCGCAATGTCCATTGTTGGGGTAGGGTAATGCTTGTAATACACACATGCATATAAATATAAAAAAAAATATGTATCTTATAATGCGAGCGCGAAGCGTGAGCTGAAAATTTTCTCGAAATAGTGACATTAGAATGGGCATTATTTTGCAGCATAATGCGAGCGCGAATCAAGGAAGGGGCTTTAACTGGTTTACTAATACACACATGCATGCATGTGAGTATCTACTGGCATATTTTAATATAATAGTGACATGCAATTGGACATTATATTGTAGAATAATGCGAATCGGGGAATGGGCTTTATCTGGTTCATTAAAGGGGCTATAGATATTCACACATGCACATTATTATGCATATGAGTACTAGTATCACGGAATTCTTAGGGCTGTAATGCGAGCGCGAAGCGCGAGCTTAAAATTTTCTCAATAATACTGAACTGACAATGGTATTTTGTAGCGTTTATACAAGCATGTAAGCGCGAAATTGATGAAGGACTAGGGGGTTTTAACTGGTGATAAGAAGCGGAACATCATGGCGTGATGCCAACAAACGCAAATCTATATAAATATGGACGAATTCCAGTTAGGCAATATTGTGCAAGCGCGAAGCGCGAGCTGAAAATTTTCACAATAATAGTGACCTGATGACACAAGATACTTGTATCATCATGGCAGCACGAAACGGGGAGGGAGTTGTGTTTTAAACGTACCATTTTGACGTTAATACATGCATAAAAAAATGAACAATGTCAAGTGTAGTTTGCATTATCTTATATTATGCAAGCGCGAAGCGCGAGCAGAAAAAATTCCTAGCAATTTTCAACAGTTATCTGGAATTTTAGAGCAAAGTAGCGACTAGTTTGAAAAGAGGGCATTTAGTCACCAGAAAATAGAGGAAGTGTATCATTACAATCAATGGTCCGAGACCGAAAATGTTACCTTGTTGATGAAGAGCCGACATATTAAGTGTTCCAGACTCTTCAATACTCATTATTCATTTTATCTAAACCATCGCAGATTTTTGAGGGGGAATACTTATGCCTTCAGTTTTGCTTATCGTGGCACCTGTCCCCTATGCACCCAGGGATCGGTGCCCCTGATTATCATCGATTAGAATGTCCCCATCCCTTCCATTACCTACACGGTGTATTGTGTATTACATGATTCCTAAAGTATATCAGGTACACACGATGAAGATTAACGAAAGAGTGAGAAAATTTTAGATTTTTGAACGTCAGAAATATGTATTTTTGACTGCAAAATAATATAATAATGTTATAAAAGTGTTTAATATGATAACAAATTTGTAAAGGGTAGATTTATATGCATATAATATGATATTTTTTTATTTTCTTTGATATCAAAATATTGGGGGGGGGGGGGTGATTGTACTACACACCACCCCCCCCCCCCCCCCCCACCGAAATTATTGGGGGATGCATCCCCCCATCCCCCCACAATCGACACCCATTGTTCTTACTCATTCATGCGTGACATATAGGTCATATAGATTTTTATCAAATGAATGAACAGACTCTAAGCTTTAGAATGATGTGTGTCCTTTGTGGATTTTGTTATAATAATGCATCAATCAACATCGGTTTCTTTTTTTTTCTGGGACGCACTGTATGATATATAATATGAAGAGTATGATTCCAAAATGCACTAAATCCACTTTCAATGTTTTAGAGTAAATAAAGGTTTTGTAATTTACCATTTCTCTTATCCATTGTAACTTTATTTTAATATATATGAAAAGGCTATCGTATTCGATTGATTAAATCATTTTTTTTAAAAATAAAATCTCGGTTAAATGCCAATTTGTCTACATTAAAAGCCTTTAAATGAATTAAATTTAACACGAAACGCAATATTATTGCTACCAGAGTATAGTTGCATCTTTACTGATGTTTAAAATTTTAGAATTATTTTTTTTTTGTTTTTTAATTAAAAATTTCCTATCTTTTCGCAAAACCGGGATTTTCGACGTTTTAGTCCAAAAGGAGCCAAATCCAAAAATATTCATACAAATATGAAAACTATGCCAATTATTTCAAAACTTTGCACTTATGCTGGAGACCGGTAGCCACAGGTAAAGTGGTTAAATAAACAAATCCTAAATGACAATAGTGGATTTAGCGCCATTTAATTCCCATGCTTAACCCTAATAAGACTGGGGTGTTTTGGTAGCTGGACATGCTTGAAGTATAAAGTAAGCAAGAGGGGCGATCAGAAAATTTCGCGCGGCGGAATGGTCGCGGAAAATGTCGGGAGGGGGGGGGGGCATGATGGCCCCCAGTTTGTCTAGGGTTAAGATACATTTATTTATCCTATTAAAAAAAAAAAAAAAAAAAAAAAAAATCCATTTTTGGTCAAAAGTGGATTTAGCGCCTTTTTTGGATTAGCTCTTCATATTATATGCATTAAGAACTAGTAAGAACTGTACCTTCCACGGTGATCGTATATTCGATTGAACAAAGATTGTTCGAGTTGTCTGTAGCTGTGCAGGTGATCACACAAGGTCCTAATTGTGCAGGATATTGACCAGGTTCAGGATCACATACAATCGAAGCGACGCCACTGCCAGCATCGTTAGCTGTCGGAGCAACCACGGTGATCGCAGCAACTTGCGCACCGGGCTCAGTATATACTGTGCTGTCTGGAATCTGTTCAATTGTGGGGCAAGTATTATCTGCATTTACAAAATAGAAGAAGAAGAAAAAAAAAAAACCCAAAACAACGACATGATTATAATAATAATAAAAGACTTACAAATAATAATAATCATTTTATATATATATATATATATATATATATATATATATAAGTATATTACAAAAGCATAACATTATCTTAGTCTTTTACTATTGAAATAAAAATGCACTTATATTTTATCATTACAATTAAAGGCCTATAGACGAATTCAGGCAACGTTATATTGAAGAGAGCCCTCTAAGTACCCGCCATATATCTTGGGGCTTTCACTGGGTTTTGAA
>CALNVZ010003426.1:44356051-44379944 GCA_940671915.1 Paracentrotus lividus
TCATGCCCATTAGGAGAGAAATTACACTCATTTGAAAGTGATATTGATGGTCCAATTGTAATTAAACGATATGAATGCTTAGTCCTAGATAAACATCTAAAAAGACCAAAGTGGTCTTCCTGCGACAGCCCCCAAAATATATATATATATATATAACTATATATATATATACTATATATATATATATATATATATATATATATATATATATAATATATATATATATATATATATATATATAATATATGTGTGTGTGGTGTTATGAATAAAAAGTCTAGGACAAGCTTGGACCTTGCTGGACTTTGAATCTTATATCAAGCTTTCGGCTTATTTGCCTCATCTTCAATTAGAAAATCATAACAAACAAGAACAAAAACCATAATAAATATAAAACCATACAAACAAAATCAGGCACCAACATCTTATCTTATATAATGTTATACAAAAAGTAAAGAAAATAAATAATATGTACAAGTATTTGTTTACCTTATTAGCTGCTGGAGAGTTGTTACGTGTTTGTGTATATATGTTGTTTTGAAGTATTGAAATATAGAGGGCGTGTAATCAAGTGTGTGATATCTGCCGTGACCAAGAGAAAGAGAGTGAGAGAGAAAGAGAGAAAGAGGAGAAGGGGGGGGGGGTAGTGAGAAGAGAGAGAGAAGGGAGGAGAGAGAGATAGAGAGAGAGAGGGAGCGAGAATGTCCATACTTTATTCATAACACATATATCATCTGGACAAAACGTCGTCATTTCCAAAAAGTTGAGTCTCATCGCACTTATATATATATACATGAATATATATATATATATATATATATCTTTTTATTCAAATTTTGAAAGAAATGGGTGAGAGGAATAATAGTTAAGTAGCTCAGATCAAAGTTCCCCAGAGCTACCCCCTTTTGGATAATTATTTTTTGGTGAGATCGAAAAAATTCTTCCCTGAATCGAAACCCGGGCCTCCAGCTTTAATGTTTAACAAGGAGGATAGCTCTGGGGATCTTTGATTTGAGCTACGTCAACTATTATTCTCATCACCCATTTCTTTCAAAATTTAAATAAAAAGAGTTGCCCATTGGCTTTGTACGTGTATTCTATTACCTTGTATAAATTGTTTTATACATGTATTATATATATACATTGACTGTATCTTAGCAACCGCTTAGATCCAGCTGAGGCATGACGGCTTGTCATGTTCAAAAACTCATCAACCCCGACAAAAAACAATTGGTGAGGTTGAGAATCTGTTTATCTGACGGTCAATCGGATCGGGTCCGCCCTAGCCACTATTCCGTCTCTGTGGTCATATGGGTTTAGGCACCGGCGTTCAAAGCTGGAGGCCCGGGTTCGATTCCCGGCGGGAACATTTTTTTCGATCTCCCCCAAAAAATTATTCAAAAGGGAGGATATAGCTCTGGTAACTTTGATTTCAGCTACGTGGCCTTTCTGACTGTTGCAAGTCCGTTTCAAGGTATTATTTGGGCTTCAACAATTGTGACGCCAGTATGCGAATGCGGAGAGGAAGCAGACATGAGTCACCGTCTACAATGCCCTCTTCACGTAACCCCGGTTCCCAAGCTGATCCTTTCCTCAAATGGGTTTGCCTTGATTCAGTATTTAATGGTCGAATCTGATTCAGATTCTAATCCTCTAATGCGGCGGTCACAATTCGCCGTACCGTCGACGTGCAACTCTTTACGATGGATTTCGTAGAAAATTCGTGCAGCAGAGTACCTTGCAGGTACAATGCATGTACGATGTGCAGGAATATTTTACAATACCCTTACTACAGAAACGCAGGAATCGCAGAAGTTTACCCAGGACCTTGCGTGCACTGTACATGCAACGCAGGCTACGTTGATGGCACGTGCCCCGTAGCTTACGACGAGTTGTGACCGCCGCATTAGAGACATAAACATAAATCACGATCTTTGAAATGTAAACCGATATAATGATACAATCAAACAATACAGATGGAGAAAGTCATTAAGAAGAAGACCACAGTATTACAAGTTGTTCATGTTTGAAGAGCGATTAACTTACCCTCGCATGAGCTTAGTGGCGACCATGATGGGTTCCCTCCATTCGGGTCCGCCTGGCACACGATATCGCTTCCATCAGCTGGGTCGTAACCATCATCATGTGATGGAAGCTCCATCACCAATGTTCCTACCTTCATCACCACTTGCGTCTTGGCTGTATCTACCATTACTGATATCACCGATGCGACCGCAAAGACGTTCTGTATCAAAATAATCATCTATATATAAAAAAAATGTACTTATCAATCATTAAAAATTGTTTTTAATAATCAGATAATTCAGAACGTCACGTTGCATGGATCCTCTAAATAATCATGCATTAGAGTGCGAACTCATAAAAAAAGAACAAAATTAAGAATACTTGTAAATGATAATGGTGAGCACTATACAGAGTGAGTCAGAAAAAAACTAGACACCTAGGAAAATGTCAATAAAAAGAGAACCAATATATACCCAACAAAAAAAAGTAGGTCCCCCCTAATCAAATTGATTTAACTTTTTAACAAAGACGAGTTTTACGGATTTTATTACATGTCTTGTAAGAATTTTATCAGCTTCCATTGAGTGAATTTTATTGAAATTCGTTTTGTCATGCTGAATGAGTACAGTCAAAAGGCAAAAAATGTCACTTTTTCGAAAGTCACAAAGGTTAATTTCATAACTTTAATTTAATGTTATTTGAACAATTCAGACTTTACAACCAAACATATTGTTCAAGAAGGGTTGTTTCACTTCATTTCTAGCACATCAAACGACTTTTGCATTAAATTTCACGGTTGGATGAACATGAGGCAAAGTTTGCAAAACTGCAATTTTTACACATTTTTACTTTTAAAAATTACTATTATACGAATATGCAATCTGGAAGAGTGTTTTAAACAGTACCCATCAATTCACGGTTGAATGAACACTTAACATGCTTAATAAAAGCAAAAAATGATATTTTCAAATTTCTTAGATAAGTTTTGTTCCATATTTATGTAATAAAACCATTTTATCAACATTTTTTTGTTATATGTATGTCAAATTATTTTTTTAAAAATAATATGGCATTTTATTAAAATTCACGCTTCAATGAACACGTGATACGTGAAAGCCGTTTTTTTCGTCTGAATATTCAGTTGCTTACTTTGAATAATTGTCACAGACCTTCTTGGATACTTCATTGATTGGAGTTTCACGAAAATTCCAGGGTTTTACGCTTCAGTTAGCAGAAGTTATTAGAAAAACATGCAAATAAGAAGAAATTTCAGAGCTTTGGCCCCACTCCATGCCTTATAGATTATCAATTTAGCGTTTGTTCCTGTTAGTTAGTACCACCCAGAAGTTGTGTGCCAAGTTTCATGGAAAAACTCTCAGTGGAATTAACAAAAATCATAAATGAAATTAAGCCGAATGTCAATTTTGTTAAAATTTCGATTTCCTCTCAATTGACATTGTGTACAATCTCGAGGCAAAAACAAACCCCAAATCAACATGCTAGAACTTTTTAACAAAAATGTTGAGTAATATCGTTTGGCAGTTATGTTTATACACTCATCGACTAACTCATGTGCGAAAATGAGATGAACCTTTGCGTTATGCTAATATAACATACGTTAAAGGCAAAATTGTCAATACAAAAGTCACAATATCACCTTTAAAGTGTGCTCACTCGTCCATGACACGACGAATAGTGCTCATTTTTCACAAAATGTGTGTCGATAATGTTGATGATAATATCTGATTTCAATTCTTTAAATAAAAATGTTGAATTTTACCATTTTTGGAGGCCTGAACATAATTCTTAAAATTGTGCTCACTCATCCATAATTAATGAAATGTATCGGGATTGGTGTTGGATGACCAAATTTTGGATGATAAATCCACCAAACCAATTAAACAAAGGTAAAAAAGAAATTTTACAAAATTGTTATTTTTACAGCCTCCAAAATGACCCTTGTGACTTTTGAAAATG
Organism: Paracentrotus lividus; assembly: GCA_940671915.1. Lineage (NCBI taxonomy): Eukaryota > Metazoa > Echinodermata > Echinoidea > Camarodonta > Echinidae > Paracentrotus > Paracentrotus lividus. The sequence goes on from CALNVZ010003426.1 coordinate 44,360,051, forward strand.
TCCATTTTTTATTTAAACGTAGATCACTCATGCATGTCTCAAGGGATCAATGTCATTTTTTTCACAGAAGGTACTCATTAGTGATGTAGAAAACTCCTTCTAAATTATTGTGCTCAAAACACGCCGTTCAAAAGTTACATCATTTTGTTAGGGGGGACTTACTTTTTTTGTTGGGTATATAAACCCAAATTATTATACATATTCCTAAAGAGTTACTCTTCCTGCATCTTTTGGGCCAATTTTGTTGTTATATCTTTACGCCTTGGATGAACGCGACGCATTGTTTGCGAACATGTCAATTTCGAATTGTGCGTGAATGGGAGTAAAATCAAAAACAACAAAAGCTATAAAAAAGCAAGTTCATCCTGATTAATAGCATAACTTTTTAACGAAAAAATCTTTCGCTTAATAACTCGGCAGTTGTTCTTACAAATATTAATTACATTTTGTATGAAAATGAGATAGATCTGTAGAGTCAGGCATGAGTGAGCACACGTCAAAGAAAAAATCTTTCAAAATAATCTCTCTCGTTTTTGGAATGAATACGATCCATCCATAAAACCGATAGTTCACAGACGAATTTTGATCCAAAATATCATTTTCCTTTTGTACACCCATTACACCCATCATGCCCATTAGGAGAGAAATTACACTCATTTGAAAGTGATATTGATGGTCCAATTGTAATTGGAAACGATATGAGATGCTTAGTCCTAGATAAACATCTAAAAAGACCAAAGTGGTCTTTTCTGCGACAGCCCCCAATATATATAATATATATATATATACTATATATATATATACATATTATATATATATATATATATATATATATTATATATATATATAATATATATATATATATATATATATATATATATATATGTGTGTGTGTGTGTTATGAATAAAAAGTCTAGGACAAGCTTGGACGTTGCTGGACTTTGAATCTTTAATCAAGCTTTCGGCTTATTTGCCTTCATCAGGATTTCTGAAAGAAAATCAATAAAAACAAGAAAAAAACCATAATAAATAAAAGTAAACCATACAAACAAAATCAGGCACCAACATCTTATCTTATATAATGTATACAAAAAGTAAAGAAAATAAATAATATGTACAAGTATTTGTTTACCTTATTAGGCCGTGGAGAGTTGTTACGTGTTTGTGTTTATATGTTGTTTTGAAGTATTGAAATATAGAGGGCGTGTAATCAAGTGTGGATTTCGGAGTTGTTCTGCCGTGACCAAGAGAAGAGAGTGAGAGAGAAAGAGAGAAAGAGGAGAGGGGGGGGGGGTAGTGAGAGAGAGAGAGAAGAGGGAGAGAGAGAGATAGAGGAGAGAGGGAGCGGGAGAATGTCCTAGACTTTTTATTCATAACACATATATCATCTGGACAAAACGTCGTCATTTCCAAAAAGTTGAGTCTCATCGCACTTATATATATATACATGTATATATATATATATATATATATATATCTTTTTATTCAAATTTTGAAAGAAATGGGTGGAAGAGAATAATAGTTAGCGTAGCTCAGATCAAAGTTCCCCAGAGCTATCCTCCCTTTTTGGATAATTATTTTTTGGTGAGATCGAAAAAATGTCTTCGCCGTGAATCGAACCCGGGCCTCCAGCTTTAATGTTTAACAAGGAGGATAGCTCTGGGGATCTTTGATTTGAGCTACGTCAACTATTATTCTCATCACCCATTTCTTTCAAAATTTAAATAAAAAGAGTTGCCCATTGGCTGTTGTACGTGTATTCTATTACACTTGTATAAATTGTTTTATACATGTATAAATTGTTTTATACATGTACTGTATCTTAGCAACCGCTTAGATCCAGCTGAGGCATGACGGCTTGTCATTGTTCAAAAACTCATCAACCCCCGACAAAGGAAACAATTGGTGAGGTTGAGAATCTGTTTATCTGACGGTCAATCGGATCGGGTCCGCCCTAGCCACTATTCCGTCTCTGTGGTCATATGGTTTAGGCACCGGCGTTCAAAGCTGGAGGCCCGGGTTCGATTCCCGGCGGGAACATTTTTTTCGATCTCCCCCAAAAAATTATTCAAAAAGGGAGGATATAGCTCTGGTAACTTTGATTTCAGCTACGTGGCCTTTCTGACTGTTGCAAGTCCGTTTCAAGGTATTATTTGGGCTTCAACAATGTGGACGGCCAGTATGCGAATGCGGAGAGGAGCAGACCATGAGTCACCGTCTACAATGCCCTCTTCCACGTAACCCCGGTTCCCAAGCTGATCCTTTCCTCAAATGGGTTTGCCTTGATTCAGTATTTAATGGGTCGAATCTGATTCAGATTCTAATTCCTCTAATGCGGCGGTCACAATTCGCCGTACCGTCGACGTGCAACTCTTTACGATGGATTTCGTAGAAAATTCGTGCAGCAGAGGTACCTTGCAGGTACAATGCATGTACGATGTGCAGGAATATTTTACAATACCCTTACTACAGAAACGCAGGAATCGCAGAAGTTTACCCAGGACCTGTGCGTGCACTGTACATGCAACGCAGGCTACGTTGATGGCACGTGCCCCGTAGCTTACGACGAGTTGTGACCGCCGCATTAGAGACATAAACATAAATCACGATCTTTGAAATGTAAACCGATATAATGATACAATCAAACAATACAATGAGAGAAAGTCATTAAGAAGAAGACCACAGTATTACAAGTTTTGTCATGTTTGAAGAGGCGATTAACTTACCCTCGCATGAGCTTAGTGGCGACCATGATGGGTTCCCTCCATTCGGGTCCGCCTGGCACACGATATCGCTTCCATCAGCTGGGTCGTAACCATCATTGCATGTGATGGAAGCTCCATCACCAATGTTCCTACCTTCATCACCACTTGCGTCTTGGCTGTATCTACCATTACTGATATCACCGATGCGACCGCAAAGACGTTCTGTATCAAAATAATCAATCATTTATATCTTTAAAAAAAATGTACTTATCAATCATTAAAAATTGTTTTTAATAATCAGATAATTCAGAACGTCACGTTGCATGGATCCTCTAAATAATCATGCATTAGAGTGCGAACTCATAAAAAAAGAACAAAATTAAGAATACTTGTAAATGATAATGGTGAGCACTATACAGAGTGAGTCAGAAAAAAACTAGACACCTAGGAAAATGTCAATAAAAAGAGAACCAATATATACCCAACAAAAAAAAGTAGGTCCCCCCTAATCAAATTGATGTAACTTTTTAACAAAGACGAGTTTTACGGATTTTATTACATGTGCTTGTAAGTAATTTTATCAGCTTCCATTTGAGTGAATTTTATTGAAATTCGTTTTGTCATGCTTGAATGAGTACAGTCAAAAGGCAAAAATGTCACTTTTCGAAAGTCACAAGGTTAATTTCATAACTTTAATTTAATGTTATTTGAACAAATTCAGACTTTACAACACAACATATGTTCAGAAGGGTTGTTTCACTTCATTTCTAGCACATCAAACGACTTTTGCATTAAATTTCACGGTTGGATGAACATGAGGCAAAGTTTGCAAAAACTGCAATTTTTACACATTTTTACTTTTAAAAATTACAAATTATTACGGAATATGCAATCTGGAAGAGTGTTTTAAACAGTACCCATCAATTCACGGTTGAATGAACACTTAACATGCTTAATAAAAGCAAAAAATGATATTTTCAAATTTCTAAGATAAGTTTTGTTCCATATTTATGTAATAAAACCATTTTATCAACATTTTTTTGTTATATGTATGTCAAATTATTTTTTTAAAAATAATGTTATGGCATTTTATTAAAAATTCACGCTTCAATGAACACGTGATACGTGAAAAGCCGTTTTTTTCGCTTGTGGACTGAAATTCAGTTGCTTACTTTGAATAATTGTCACAGACCTTCTTGGATACTTCATTTGATTGGAGTTTCACGAAAATTCCAGGGTTTTACGCTTCAGTGAGCAGAAGTTATTAGAAAAACATGCAAATAAGAAGAAATTTCAGAGCTTTGGCCCCACTCCATGCCTTATCAGATTATCAATTTAGCGTTTGTTCCTGTTAGTTAGTACCACCCAGAAGTTGTGTGCCAAGTTTCATGGAAAAACTCTCAGTGGAATTAACAAAAATCATAAATGAAATTAAGCCGAATGTCAATTTTGTTAAAATTTCGATTTCCTCTCAATTGACATTGTGTACAATCTCGAGGCAAAAACAAACCCCAAATCAACATGCTAGAACTTTTTAACAAAAAGGTGTTGAGTAATATCGTTTGGCAGTTATGTTTATACACTCATCGACTAACTCATGTGCGAAAATGAGATGAAACCTTTGCGTTATGCATGAATAAACATACGTTAAAGGCAAAATTGTCAATACAAAAGTCACAATAGTCACCTTTAAAGTGTGCTCACTCGTCCATGACACGACGAATAGTGCTCATTTTTCACAAAATGTGTCGATAATGTTGATGATAATATCTGATTTCAATTCTTTAAATAAAATTGTTGAATTTTACCATTTTTGGAGGCCTGAACATAATTCTTAAAATTGTGCTCACTCATCCATGAAAAATAATGAAATGTATCGGGATTGGTGTTGGATGACCAAATTTTGGATGATAAATCCACCAAACCAATTAAACAAAAGGTAAAAAAGAAATTTTACAAAATTGTTATTTTTACAGCCTCCAAAATGACCCTTGTGACTTTTGAAAATGTCCATTTTTTATTTAAACGTAGATCACTCATGCATGTCTCAAGGGATCAATGTCATTTTTTTCACAGAAGGTACTCAATAAGTGTAGAAAACCTCCTTCTAAATTATTGTGCTCAAAACACGCCCGTTCAAAAGTTACATCATTTTGATTAGGGGGGGACTTACTTTTTTTGTTGGGTATATAAACCCAAAATTATTATACATATTCCTAAAGAGTTACTCTTCCTGCATCTTTTGGGACCAATTTTGTGTGTTATATCTTTACGCTTGGATGAACGCGACGCATTGTTTGCGAACATGTCAATTTCGAATTGTGCGTGAATGGGAGTAAAATCAAAACAACAAAAAGCTATAAAAAAGCAAGTTCATCCTGATTAAAATAGCATAACTTTTTAACGAAAAAATCTTTCGCTTAATAACTCGGCAGGTGTGTTCTTACAAATATTAATTACATTTTGTATGAAAATGAGATAGATCTGTAGAGTCAGGCATGAGTGAGCACACGTCAAAGACAAAATAATCTCTTTTCAAAAGTATTAGGAGTCCTTTTTAGGTCTGTCAGTGGCAATTTACTCTTTGATGTGTACTCATTCGTGCATTACTTGACGAGTCGATCTAATTTCATACAATATGTAGTCAATATGTGTATTACAACACCCCCGCCAAGTTATTAAGCGGAAGACATTTTCGTTAAAAAGTTATGCTATTCTAATCAGGATGAAGTCGCTTTTTTCTAGTGTTTTTATGTTAGGATTTTACTCCCATTTTTGCACAATTCGAAATTGACACGTTCGCAAACAATGCGTCGCGATCATCCAAGCGTAAAGATATAGCACACAAAATTGGTACCAAACGATGCGGGGAGAGTCAATCTGGGGTTCGTTAATTTGTTTCCTTTTTATCAGCATTTTTCTAGGTGTCTATTTTTTTCTGACTTACCCGGTATTGTCGAAATTGACAATTGTTTCGAATGTAACGGGTGGCTTATCCAACATGCCACAATACCCCCATTCCACTGACAATCGGACTCTCATCTCGAGTTCACCTGATCCCCAAAATGTCAATTTTGATGAGTTCCGATGAAATCTTACCCGAGGAGCCTGTTTTAGTGACCCTGATTTTTTTTTATTATCCGCATGAAATCGGACGAAAGACTGGTATCTGCCCGATATCTATCCGCCGCTTCCATCGGCTTGTTCAATCCATGCATTTGCTTTCGGAGGGTAATTTGGGGGCTCTCTGACTCTAAACTGGCACTTCCAACATCCATCTGATACGGGCCCAACTCTAATCAAATTAATCAGTCACTACTCGGAGTTCGATCGTACATTGACCCGATACTACCAACATTCCACAGTCCACAGTGTGTTCACAATTTGGAAACACTGTAAATGTGGGCCAAATCCAAACAGCCGACTCTGTGAACACAGCGTCCCAGTCCTCCAGAGTATAAGTACGAACTAAAATGTAAATATGAAGGTACGGCACAAAGTCACCACACTGTGGGTATTTTGTTTGTTTTTCTGGCGGGGATACCATAGTCCTATGTAGAGAGATTTAACTTACCTTGGCAACTTGGTGCGTCTTCCCATTCACCAGATTCCAGACATCGGATGTCATTGTTGCCAACCAATCTAAAATTAGGTTCGCAATCATACCAGGAGGTGCTCCCGGGAACACTAGGGTTGGCAGATGCCGTACCCTGTCCATTACTTATTTGCGGTGGGGGACCACAGCTGACTAAATTTATGGAATTAGAATAATGATGATAATGATATTAATAATAATACTACTACTACTACTAATAATAATAATAATAACAATAGTAATAATAATAATAACAATAATAATAATAATAACAATAATAATAATGATAATGATAATATCAATAATGATAGTAATAATAATAATAATAATAATAATAATAATAATAATAATAATAATAATAATAATAATAATAATAATAATGATAATAATAATTTTTATAATGCAATTCATATAGCCCATTACATAAACATTTAGATGCGCTTAACATGATAGAAGTTGACAAGAACAAAATAATAGAATTACATAATCAAATAATTATGCTTATTTCATTATTATCCAGACAGAGGGTTTTAGAGGCCAAATACAAGTGTTATTTTGTTGATGCACTACATGACACTTGACCCACTTACAAAAGTTCGTTGAACTGACACAATATTTTTAATATTGTGTGACCTCTGCCAGAATATTGGGCGAGTTCAATGAACTTTGTACATGGAAGTGGGTCCAAGGTTATGGGGTGCACTGATAAGAGGGGAATCCTGAAGAATTCTGGAGGTGCAGATTATTTTTTTCTGGGGGGGGGGCTCATTTTGCTATCTATTTTTTTTTTAGGGGGGGGGGAACCAGACAAATTTCTAAGGGCTGAGAGTAGATTTTTTTTTTTTTTGGGGGGGGGGAGGCGTATTCTTTATCCTCCAGGATCCTGAAAAATATTTTTTTTCTTAAAAAAAAAAAAAAAAAAAAATTGGGGTAGTTTTTTTTTTTTTTTTGGGGGGGGGGCAGATTTTTTTATTTTTTTTTTTGGGGGGGGGGCCTTTTTTTTCTTTTCTTTAATTTGATTTTCTGAATTGTAAATGGAGAATCGTAGCCCTGAAAAAAATTATTATCATACAAAAATGGGGGGGGGGGCTATTCTTAAAATCCTCTGTATAGATAATAAAGATAATATTAGATGTCCTATTTTCGGTCAATATATAAATAGTGCATGTTCTACCATGCAAAATACTAGATTATGTGCACGACAAATACAAAATTATCCCGAGGGCACATTTTTTTCACCGAGGCCGTAGGCCGAGTGAAACAGATGTGCACGAGGGATAATTTAGTATTTGGAGTTCACATATTCAGTAATGTTGCATTAATAGAGCATGCACTATTTATTATAGTAAATAGACACCTAGATCTTTGACCTTGTCTAATCTGGTTTTTATCTTTGCCAGTGTTTGCCAAACTTTTGGTGCTAATTAAGCTATTGTGACGTATATTGTTGCTCCGCGTAACTATTGTTGTACGCACCATTTTACTGTTATTACGCGCTAGCGCAACAAGGCAATCGATTTCACCATTCATTTTAACACAGGTAAAAACCGTTCAACATAACAAAAAAAAAATCGTTCAACATACCAAAAGAGCGTTCAACATACCAGCATGTTGAACGACACGTGACACCCTTTCAACCAATCACAGCTCGTAAAATACGACCACTATTTACTATAAGGATATATTGAACTCGCTTTTCAAAATATTGGACTCGTCTTCGACTCGTCCAATATTTGTGCAAAGCTCGTCCAATATTCCTTGTATTGACCTCAAGGCCATCCAATATTCTATAAATATGACAATGCTCTCAGCAATCATTATATACTTCAAGGCTTGCAATAACATATACAGAGCTCTATAAGATTTCTGATATGTCATTATGATTTTGAGTCTGACCCCACCTGATGTGATAAAAATTGGTACCCGGTAGGATTGCGAATGCTATGTGGTTCGCTTTAGCACGTATAGCATACGCCTAACAGGCGACCAGCTGGAATGCTCCTCAAGGAGTGGAGATTGTGCATTGTAAAAAGTGTGGGATCGTAAAATGAATCCAATGACGGGGGTAATAATCTACTGTAAGCGCTAGGGTCTTAAAGAGGTAAAGCGTTTTATAAGAAACCGATATTATCATTATTATTACCATTATGACATGGGCAATAGTAGAGTCAAAGAAAGCCTGAACTTTCGATCCTAGCAGTTTCTTTGTCAGAGACAAAATAAAATAAAATGGAATGGAATCTCTACTATAAATAACGTAATGTTGTATGTATGAATGTATGTTAGTAAAAGGCTCCGTCAGTTTTAGTTCTAATTCCGCCAAATTGACACATGAGGTTAATACAAACAGTGACCGTGTTTTAATCTATATTCGGTAGAAAATGGAGCAGCTTAGGCTGAGAACCAGACGTAAAACATGATTTTTGTGGCTTTTTGATTGTGTAATTACGGATGAAATTTGTAGACTACAAAAATAAAAATCCGCACAAGCCGCATCAAGGTAAATATACGCGTAATCTTTGTATGACATAACGATGCGTGCTATAAAACCACATCCTGGTACGCGGAACCCCTTTATTACGTAACAATGAATTTTGAATCAGTGATCAAATTGCGCCAAATATTATAGAAAAACGGGATAAATACAAACAGTGGTGGGTTTTCAATCTTTATTCTGTTGAAAATGGTTAAGATTTTGCTGAAAACAGGGCTTTAAACACGCATCTCAGAGGCCGCAGCACATTTTTGAAAGTGGGCCGGGGACAGAGCAGAAGTTTTTGTTTTTTTGTTTTGTTTTGTTTTGTTTTGTTTTTGTTTTTTGTTTTTTTTTTTTGGGGGGGGGTGGGCATGAATAGACTGGGCAGCAGATAGGCTTTAAGTTATATTCACGTTTTCTCGTGTGTCCCTCCTCACATGTTTACTGAAAAAAGTATGGGATGGGTCTCTATAATGAAATACAAATTTTGTATGACTCTGAAGAAATTCAGAGCTACATACAACAAAATAAAAAAATCAAGAAGCTTTAATCATCAATCAAAATTGGAAATTCATCATTGAAAGCCGCGCAAAGCACGGGTGTCCTGATAGTATATCATTCTATTTAAAAAAAAAAAAAAAAATTTTTAGCAGATTTTTCTGCATTTATTGATAAATTCAGAAACAAATACATATCAGAAACACAACATAATACATACAAATGTGTGACAATGAAATTACAATTAAAGAAAGTATAGATTGTAAGACATAGAGAAGTTATAAAGCAAATAAGTTGACATAATTGCAATGGCCAGCTAACATAAGCAAAAAAAAAAAAAATAAAATATATATATATATATATATATATATATATATATATATATGATATTAACTAAACGAGGAAATTCACTCATACCCACACAAGGCAATATAAAAAGGGGGGAAAACACAAAACAAAACAAAACACTTAAGGACGTTGCACAGTTATGTTACTGCGCATCTTGACCACGCAATCCTGGGCGCCTACATCACAATGAAAAACATATTCAGCACTCATGGGCGATCCAGCGTTCAAGAGTTAAAAGAAACTAGCAGGACACCCGGTGTTAATAATAAAGCCTATTCTGCGGGACGTCTATGCAGCCCCCGCCCCCTTTCAAAATGCTCTGTGGCCCATGTGATTCATGTTTAAAGGCCGATTTTCGGCCAAATCTAAAAATCAAAACCATTTACAACAGAGTAAAGATTACACACCGGCCACTTTGTGCCACTGTTTGTATTAATCCCGATTTTCTATAATATTGGGCGCAATTTGATCACTAAATCAAAATTTATTGTTACGTCATAAAGGGGTTCCGCGTGCAGGATGAAGCTTACTTACACCCATTGTTACGTCATAAAGAGATTCTGCGTATGTTTACGTCGATGCGGCTTGCGCGCATTTTTATTTTTTGTAGTCTACGGACTTCACGCGTTTTTACACCAAAAATCATGTTTTACGTCTGGTACTCAGCCTAAACTGTTCCATTTTTAACCGAATATAGATTAAAACCCGGCCACAGTTTGCATCAACCTCGTATGTCAATTTGGCGGAATATGAACATAAACTGACGGAGCCTTTTACTAATATACACATATCAGTTCCGGCGTGAGGTCACCTGCCGTAGATACGCCGTGGAGACCGCTTCGTGGGTGAAAACAAAGGAGTGGGTGAAAGCACCCAGTGCATCACGGTCCCACGGTCCCTAGTTAAACATCTATATTCAACCTTTCAGTTTGATAGATGGATCTGCCAGGAGGGCGTGTGTGAAATTTAGGATGGTGGGCTTTGAATAATGATAATTTTTAATTTTTAAAAAGACATGACAAATATCGGGTCCAAAATATATTAGTATACATCGAAAAATCGGCATTATTCTTAATTTGACATCCCTGTTATTTGGCTCTGTTGTTATGATTCATACAAGTTTTAGGTTTACCAGCTGAGGAATTAATTACTAAAGGTTTAATTACAATTAACGATAATGATTCTTGTCCACATTCCGACTTTCAAGGTTAGTAAGAACACGCAAATATCCTATCCCTGAAACTTTAACACTCGTGTTGTTTAAAAGTTTAAACAACCTGTTGTTTAATGGTTGTTTAAAATATCAACAGTATTGTTTAAAGGTGGTGTATAGTTTCGGGAGAAAAGAAAAATTAATTTGATTCACATTAGAATAAATTATGAAAGATTGAATCCAAGAACTATTAATAAAGCAAATTATAGTACTTGAAATCTCGTTTTAGTGTCTTTATTTCATATATAAGGATAAAAAGATAAGTCGGGACCCGTCTCAGGTTAGCGCTCACGTGGAAAACCAATGGGGTTCTCTTGTGTGGGTGTTCAGGCCTAGGACTTAACTAGGATTTTTACGGGGGGGGGGTTTGAAAATTGGAAAGTGGACCTTTTCTGAAGGAGTAAACCTTTCGAGCACGAAGCGCGAGCCGAAAATATTTTGCCTTATAACTACCGAAGGAAGTATATTTTTACCTCATGATTTTCGTTTCGTTTACGAGGGGACGATCAGCATCCTTTTAGTAAAATAAGCTGTAAGCACGAAGCACGAGCGGAAAATATTTCATTACATTACTTCACTTTTGAAACAGGAATCAGACAATGGGCCTTTGAAAACTTTGCGAGTGCGAAGCGCGAGCCGAAATTTTGGCTTATAATGACCTGAAGGTAGTGTATTTTCCGACACAATATTGCCTCTTATACTTACAGACCTGTAATTAGGATTTATATAAGGGTCTCGACATTTGAAAAGCGAACCTTCGCAAGGATCGAACTTGCGAGCGCGAAGCGCGAGTCAGAATTTTTCAGTTTAGTGACCTAAATGTAATATATATATGCACAATTTTTCTCATATCTTTCTGTTTTCTTTTAATTCCTTCACAAGTTGACGATAACCTCCCTTTCTGAGAAAGTAAACGTTGTCAGTGCAAAGAGCAAGAAAAAACTTGCCTTGTATTTCAGGCATATTTATACTTGAATCTATTTTTAAATTCCTTCATAAAACGGAAGACCAAATTCCAAAGATGCGAGCGCGAAGCGCAAGGATAATTCACATAAAATGATATAAATGATGAGCATTTTTTTAAAATACATTTATTTCTGACCTATAGGCCTAATTGGCCTTTCGAACAGGATTGAACATGGAGGCTGTGCATGTTAAGCACATTTGCTTTTTTTAGATTCCTAAATAACAAGATGATGATCACCTTCCTTAAAAAATGAAATGCGAGCAATGTGGCCGACAGAAAACGCTTATTAAATGACTCATAATTTCATTTTTATTGTAATCTCTCTGAAAACCAGGGATGGACGATGGAGGGGGGGGGGGAGCCAGTGCAGCTCCTCTAAATTTTTCCAATAAATCATATTAACAAAAAATCGAAAAAGATCTCTACTTTTCCACGTGTTCAGCCCATCAACGATCTACTCGATCTTTTTTTTGTTTTTTGTTTTTGGTCAAGCGAACCCTACTCGCCAGCGGGGGGGGGGGGGGGGGGGGTTTCGTTCGAGCTCCCCGAACCCCCCCCCCCTGTTATGGCCTGGTGTTACACACAAATCGTTCGCACTAATTCACACCCTAACCTCCGGCGTGCGCATCTGTCAGCAGAGGTCTAAACGGCAGTTAATTACGCCTTATTCAAACAATTTCAATGAAATTCATCTGAAATAATGAAGGGAATGTCACAAGATCTCTCACACATATTTTTAGTGCAATGTGGACCACATGTAACTACACTTGATCGGTTTTGTGCCAATTCCTTTTTTGTTCCCAAAACTATACACCAGGTTTAACGCTTCTCTCCAAAAATAAAAACGCTCCAACTTTTGGTTAACGCAGCCGGGTATCGAACTCATGACCTTTCGATTATAAGGCAGACGCTCTATCCACTTAGCCAACACATCTGTACAGGCATGACTTTAATGTGTGAGGCATAAGTCCTTCGCCATGATTGAAATGATTGACCTTGCGTGTAACGAGTGATGCATTTAGCTCATGACTATCACGTGGCATTCGCCTCGGCCTGTTTAAAGTCCCCGACCAGACCGAGAAATGAAAACCCAAATTAAATTTAAAACGAAAGCTTACAATTTTTTATAATACAACAATTCCCAATTGAAGCATTTTTAGTATCCATCTCGACAGTATTTCATTAAAAAGGTGATCGAACCCCGACCAGGCCATCCCTCCCAAATACTCGAAAAGGTACCCCTATTTTAATGGCGCAGCTGATGACGTCATAAAATGTTAACGGAATGCTACATGCTAAATGTTGAATGGATTTGCCCTTTCATTCTATAACAATAGAATTCTAGCACACATGGGGTCTATTGTTCTGACATAGCAATCCAAACGTGTTTTCTAAAGGCGAAACCAAATCATGCCTGGCCGTAGCATTCCCTTAACATTGCTTGACGTCATCAACCGCGCCATTAAAATGGGGGTAACTTTCCGAGTATTTAGGAGGGATGGCCTGGTTGAGGTTCGATCACCTTTTTTATGAATACTGTTATGAAAATTGAATTTTATTATTGTGTATTTATGTTATACGCCTACTTAGCTTTCAATCAATGCAAGGTTGTATCTACTCCGTCCACGATCTTTAAACAAAACTGTTTAATATCTAAACTCTTATCTCTAAACAGGTCTTTTTAAGGCTATAAAACCCCGCTTTTCCGGTTTTAAACAACAATGTTTAAATATTAAACAAGAATGTTTAAATTTTAAACCAACATTATCTTAAACAGCGAAATTTTTAAACCGCGTTCTAACAGTGAGCTAATTTTTTTACTGTGTTTTTGTTGAAAATCATGTGCAGTTTGTTTTCCTTGGGGAAATGCTTTTCAACAAGGTTGATGAATTTACCTCCGATGTTCGTTTGACGTTAGTTGCTGAAGGGATGGGATGAGCCACGTAACCTTTCTTTTGGCGTTTTTTTTTTTCTTTTTTTTTTAAGTTGTGGGTATCTGGATTTTTAATCGAAGGTCTGAGCTGATTAGTAAATGCCGCCACAAAAGATAGAAGTACAAAGAAACCACCCACCATGAAATGCATATCCATTGCCCCTACCGAGAGGCCCTGTGAGCCCCTCAAAATGTAAAAAATCGCCCCTACTAATGTAAAAATGCCCTCAAAATCCCTCAAATGTCTCAACACGTCAACACAAATGTAAAAAATTGCCTCAAATGTCACAACCACGTCAACACGAATGTAAAAAATGCCCTCAAAATGTAACAACACATCAACCACAAATGTAAAAATGCCCTCAAATGTCACAACATGTCAAACCATAAATGTGAAAATGACCACTAATGTTCATAACATGTGACCACAAATGTAAAAAGTTTTCATTTTAACCACTAATGTCTTAACATGTCACCCACAAATGTAAAAAACTCATCACATGATTATAACAATGAGGAATGTGCTAAATGAACAAAAATGTTTCAATTACGATTATAAGCATAATACATAATATAGAAAGATTTTAAAAATCTTTCTATATTATGTATTATGTTTCATTTCATTCATTATGTTTTTCATTCATTCATTATGTTTGATAAAACAAGAGATTAGATAAAAAGACGGGGTATGGGAATTATCTAAAAAATTATGCACCATTTTTGGGCATTCTTTTTTCCTTTTTGGTGCAAAAATTGTAACTTCGTTAGTCTCAAGCAAATACTGCGTTATTATGGAGTTCTTTGTTTGATGCCGTATAGCACTTCCAACCTGTGTGGCATAAGCGTCCATTTCATGCGAAACGACCCTCCCCATAGGCTCCTTGAAGAAAGGTGTAGAATCGAGCGGGGACATGCACCCTGCCCCCCCCCCCTTCATAGGGATTTCATGCACGAATTTTCAGACTCCTACTCACATAGTCATGACAGTTATGTGCATAGATGGGCATAGTTTTCAAGAAAAAATTGCTTGTTTAACGCCATAATTTGGCTCAGCTTGAATTTGTGAAGAATTAGAGAATGGCATTTCCATAAAATTTTCCATAAAACATGTCCAGATTAATGGAATAGAGGCTGCTCATATAATACATAACACAAAAAAAGACACTTAATACATGCCTCCAAATAAGAATTTACCCATTTTTGCTCAGATTATATCCTAAAAAAGGACTCATGTGACTATTCAAATGTCGCTTTTTTATGTGTGTTCAATCACCGCATACCATATTGGATCATGCCGATTTTTACACACAAGCTAGCCAGATAGGTTATAAACATTACCAGTAAAACTTGTTACTGGACACTCCCCCGTTTAAACGTTATGCGTGTGGGTGTGTATGTGTGTGTTATATGTGATGTGTATGTATGTGCCCTGTGTGTGAGTGTGTGGTGCATGTGTGTGCGTATGTATCTATGGAAGTATGCATTGTGTTGTAATATTAATTTGAAAATGTTTTGTTCACATCCGCATTATTATGATAACATGGAATGAATTTTACATTTGCGGTTGACATGTTCAGACATTAGTGGTTAAAATGAAAACTTTTACATTTGTGGTCGACCTTTATGACATTAGTGGTCATTTTACATTGTAGGTGACCTGTATGTTGACATTTGAGGGCATTTTTAATTTGTGGTTGACTGTACAACGTGTTGTGACATTGAGGCATTTTACATTTGCTGAGTGACGTGTTGTGACATTTGAGGGCAATTTTTACATTTGTGGTTGACGTGTTGTGACATTGAGGGCATTTTTACATTAGATGGCGATTTTTACATTTGGAAGGGCTCCAACAGGCCCCCACCAAATCCAAATACCTTCAGTGTCCTGATGAGCCGCCCGTGATCGAGGCGCCGGAAACCATTGGTAGACCAGAGGTGAGGAAAATTCGCCACATATATATATATATATATATATATATATATATATATGTGTGTGTGTGTGTGTGTGTGTGTGTGTGTGTGTGTGTGTGTGTGTGTGAAGATACATGTACAACAGCCAATGGGCAACTCTTTTTTATTTAAAATATTGTGAAAGAAACGGGGGAAGAAAACGCCTACTATTATTCTCTTCCCTCATTTTCTTTCACTATATATTTATATCTTGTCTTGAATTGAATATCATTATGTAACAGGTATTGTTATGGAAACCAATCAATCAAAACAAATCAAAGCAAATCAATAATGCGTACCCAATTCGCATGAGCTTGCTGGTGACCACGATGGGTTCCCTCCATTCGGGTCCGCCTGGCACACGATATCGCTTCCGTCAGCTGGTTCGTAACCATCATTGCACCTGATGGAAGCTCCATCACCAATGTCCCTACCTTCATCACCACTTGTGTCTTGCCTGTATCTACCATTGTTGATAGCAGGAGTGCCGCCACAACGAGATGCTGTATAAAAATAATCAAATACATGTATTTATTAATTTATCTATGATAATGAACAACGAAGGAAACTGACCAGAAATAATATGGAAAAATGAGTAAAGAGAGTGGGGTACCATCGGGATTCGAACCAGAGGCCTCTTGGTTAGTAGGCATGCGCTCTACCAGCTGAGCTATAGTAAACTCACAATAGGTCCGTCCCTGAAACGCGTTAAGTCTGGAATGCTCGAGTGGTCAGAACTTATAGTGCGTTCCCAGCGTCGTCATCATTTATCCATGTTGGTGGACAGACTTTTTACTTACTTTTATGTCAAAATAAAGAGTATTAAATTGTCTTAACGCTTGTGCTATTTTGAAATCAGACTGAAATCGAAAACAGTGAGAGTTTTGATGAAGAAATGTTTTTTTCTCATTTTTTTGACGAAAATATATATTTTTTTCCTTTTTTCAATAATTTTTAGTAAATGGTTGTATGAAACACTGATGTTTCTAACTTTTCTCAAAACTACCTACGTGCATGTGAATGATGCTGTAAAAAGAAGGGAGTTATATCTTATTCCGATAAAGAATTATGATTAGATAAAGTCAGGAACGCAATATAGACAAAATTCAACAATTTGCCCCGTGACTGAGAATAACACCATACCCGCACTGTATTATGAGAAGCTGATTGTATGTGATGGCTGTGAGTAGGTAAACAAATCAACAATCAACAATTTGCCCCGTGTCGATGAAGAATCACATAACCGTACCTGAATAGGAAAGGCCGATAACATGCGATAGCTTTTAGCAGACAAAACAAGTAGGCCTATCGAAAACTTGTACGTAATGTTCCGCATTTTTGGCACTTTTGTTTACCTACTCACAGCCATCACATACAATCAGCTTCTCATAATACAGTGCGGGTATGGTGTTATTCTCAGTCACGGGGCAAATTGTTGAATTTTGTCTATATTGCGTTCATGACTTTATCTAATCATAATTCTTTATCGGATTAAGATATAACTCCCTTCTTTTTACAGCATCATTCAGATGCACGTAGGTACTTTTGAGAAAAGTTACAAACATCAATGTTTCATACAACCATTTATTAAAAATTATTGAAAAAAGGGGAAAAAATATTTCCGTAAAAAAGTGAGAAAAAACATTTCTTCATAAAAACTCTCATTGTTTTCGACTTCAGTCTGATTTCAAAATAGCACAAGCGTTAAGACAATTTAATACCCTTTATTTTGACATCAAATTTAGTGTGTTTAGAAAATGACTTCTGCTATTTTTATTCAAAAATTTTTTTTTTGTAAAATGGTCACTCATTTTGGACGCCCCCGGCTGTAGAGACCTTATGCAGCAAAGATGCAATGCCAGATGTTTAGTTTGGTAAATGTGGGGTTCTTTCTCATGTTTTCCAATACTCAGCTGCTGATACCTCGTTCATCTACTCAAAATACTGTTATCTGCCTGACTATAATGATCGCAAACGATCCCAAGAGCAATATTGTGAAAGCCCCTTTACTTACCTTCGCAATATGGTTCTGCTCCCCATTCACCGGAATCTTGACATGGGATATCATTGTTTCCACGCAATATGAAATTATTATCGCAATCATACCAGGCGGTAGTTCCAGGAACACTAGGGGCTGCAGATTGTGAAACCTGTCCATTGGTGATTGCCGGTGCGGGACCACAGGTGACTAAATTTATGGAATTTAGAATGATATATGAATAATAATAATAGTAATTCATAGAGAATTAACTGTCTTTACAGTTTTTACTTTATGTTAATTTTCTTTCGATCGGCTCTTCACGAATTAAAAATGGATGAACAAAATACGCGGCCCCGTTTTCAAGAACATTTCAATGGCAGTCAAAATAGAGGTCATATCAATTCTACTCTATGTAAAATGTAAAGTTAACGTATACCAATGTGCGGCATTAAATCGTAATTAAACAAGGCGCATCCATTATCTAATGCTGCAGTCACACAGGCACTAATACGTAGATGGAGGAAATACACATTTGGGCAAGCTTATAACATTATTGTGCTGAAGTTGTAATCAGAATATGCAATTCATATAAATTGATGCTCAAAACAATGACATAGATTGTGAACTTGTCACAAGTCTTGTGAAGACGCCGTTTCTATGCGATATGCATGTGATAAGCGTAAAGATTGACTTGTCGATGAAAGAACCTCATGATTATGTTCAAAGTGACAGGACTTTTTTTATCAATTAAAATGAATGTGCCATCTCCAGAAAGCTGAGAATTCAAGCTTTTAATTGCCCTGTGAACAATAAGCTATAATAGTATAATGCGGGATCGAGGATCAAAACTATGCAGCGCATGGGCTATTTTGAGAGCAAAATATACCATATTGTACAGGAATTTGATCTGACTAGGCTTTCGAATTGACACAAGTGACAGGACTTTTTTTTCCCTTTGCAATAAGTTATTCCTATTTTTGAAAAATTCAGACTCTTAGCGTACTTATTCAAGTTGAAAATTTCTTTGAAAAGGTAGTTTCTCGCCACAATAAAGAAAATAAAGTGAAAAACTGTCCAAAAACAAAAAAAGTCAATAGGCACGTTCGCATTGAGTAGAATGGTAGCGCCCTCTATCTCTTAAGTTTAAAACTAGAATTGATATGGTATTTTGATCTTCAGGGCCGCGGAGCATTTTTTAAAGTGGTGGTGCTGAGCCGAAAGTGGGGGGCTGAACAGGCCAGAAATCACAAATTTATTATCATTTTTGCGTTTTTGTACATCTTTGCTGAAAGCCCCCCCCCCCCCCCCCCCACTTTTAGCCCCCTCCCCCGGGTCCGCGGCCCTTGATCTTTTATTATTCATTATGATATTCATTGTGACTGTTTTTATGCATGGGTAGACTATATTAACTATCATAAACTTAGTTAGTTTACCCCCTGGACAATCACCCCGGACAATTACCCCCGGGACAATTACCCCCCGCGACAATTACCCCTTGAGGACAATTACCCCCCCCCCCCGAGGACAACTACCCCCCCCCGGACAATGACCCCTCGGACAATAACCCCCAGAACAATATTACCCCCGGACAATTACCCCCGGAAAATTACCCCCGGAGCGAATTACCCGGAGGACAATTACCCCTGCAAATTACCCCCCTAGGACAATTACCCCTCGAGGACAATTACCCCACGGACAATTACCCCCGAGGACATTTACCCCCAGACAGTTACACCCGGACAGCGGCTCCCATTGTGAGTTTCGTCCGGTGTCGCAAGTTTTTGGATTATTTTGTACTTGATCTTATCTTAATGGCCTTCTCTTTCCTTTTCTCTTTTATATTTATCTTTCTCCTTTTTTCTCTCTCTCACTTCATATTTTGTTCTTTTTTCCCCTTTTTTCCCCCTTTCCATTAATAATGATAATAATAATGTTAAGCATTTATAATGCGCCGACCATCTAGTATTCAGTGGCACAGCTAATATTATTACCCGGCTATAGCTATAGCTGCACTAACAAAGGGCGCTTTAGGCATTCGAGGAATTTCTTCCTACCGGTACCCATGTACCTTACTTGGGTCAGTGTGGCAAATTGTAGATTAATATCTTGCCAAAGGACATTAGTGGAATAGACGGGATTTGAACCGCGTACCTTGTGATCGTCAGTCCGCCGACTTATCCATTCGACCACACCATCTCCACTCCTTCTCCTTTTTTTTTTTTTTTTTT
>CALNVZ010003426.1:44380513-44391801 GCA_940671915.1 Paracentrotus lividus
AAAAAGAGAAGAGATCAGACTTTTACTTACTTTTATGTCAAAATAAAGCAGTATTAAATTTCGTCAGTCTAACGCTTGTGCTAGTTTTTGAAATCAGACTGAAATGCGAAAATCGAGAGATTTGATGAAGAAATGTTTTTTTCTCATTTTTTTGACGAAATATAGTATTTTTTTTTCCTGTTTTCAATAATTTTTGAGTAATGGTATTGTATGAAACACTGATGTTTCTAATCTTTCTCAAAATCTACCTACGTGCATGTGAATGCATGCTTAAAAAAAGGGAGTTATAGCTTATTCCGATAAAGAATTATTTAGATAAAGTCAGGAAACGCAATTATTAGACAAAATTCCAACAATTTGCCCGTGACTGAGAATAACACCATATACCCGCACGTAATGTATGAGAAGCTGATTGTTTGATGGCTGTGAGTAGGTAAACGAAATCAACAATACAACAATTTGCCCCGTGTGATGAAGAATCACATAACCGTACCTGAATAAGGAAAGCCGATTAACATGCGATAAGCTTTAGCAGAGCAAAACAAGTAGGGCCTATCGAAAACTTGCTACTAATGTTCCGCATTTTGGCACTTTGTGTTTACCTACTCACAGCCACTCACAGTGACTAATCAGCTTCTCATAATACAGTGCGGGTATCGGGTGTTATTCTCAGTCACGGGGCAAATTGTTGAATTTTGTCGTATATGCGTTCATGACTTTATCTAATCATAGATTCTTTATCGGATTAAGATATAACTCCCTTTTTTTAGCAGCATCATTCAGATGCCGTAGGTACTTTTGAGAAAAGTTACACAATTAATGTTTCATACAACATTTATGTAAAATTATTGAAAAAAGGGAAAAATATTTCACGTAAAAAAAGTGAGAAAAACATTCTTCATAAAACTCTCATTGTTTTCGACTTCAGTCTGATTTCAAAATAGCACAAGCGTTAAGACAATTTAATACCCTTTATTTGACATCAAAATTTAGTGTGTTTTAGAAAATGACTTCTGCTATTTTTATTCAAAATTTTTTTTTTTGTAAAATGGTCACTCATGTGACGCCCCCGGCTGTAGAGACCTTATGCAGCAAAGAGTCAATGCCAATGTTTAGTTTTGGTAAATGTGGGGTTCTTTCTCATGTTTTCCAATTACTCAGCTGCTGATACCTCGTTCATCTACTCAAAATACTGTTATCTGCCTGACTATAATGAATCGCAAACGATCCAAGAGCAATATTGGTGAAAGCCCCTTTACTACCTTCGCAATATTGTTCTCTCCTCCATTCACCGGAATCTTGACATGGGATATCATTGTTTACCACGCAATATGAAATATTATCGCAATCATACCAGGCGGTTACATAGTTCCAGGGAACACTAGGGCTGCAGATTGTTGAAACCTGTCCTCGCATTGGGTATTGCCGGTGCGGGACACAGGTGACTAAATTATGGATTTTAGAATGATATATGAATAATAATAATAGTAATTCATAGAGAATTAACTGTCTTTACAGTTTTACTTTATGTTAATTTCTTTCGGAATGGCTGCTTCAACGAATTAAAGAAGTGGATGAACAAAATACGCGGCCCCCTTTCAAGAACATTTCAATGGCAGTCAAGAATAGAGGTCATTCAATTCTAGCTCTATGTTAAAATGTAAAGTTAACGTATACCAATGTTGCGCGAGCATTAAGATTCGTAATTAAACAAGGCGCATCCATTAATCTAATATGCTGCATGTCACAAGGCACTTAATACGGTAGATGGGAAATACACATTTGCGGCACAGCTTATAACATTATTGTTGCTGAAGTTGTAATGCAGAATATGCAATCATGATAAATTGATGCTCAAAACACTGAACATAGATATTGTGAACTGTCACAAGTTCTGTGTAAGACGGCCGTTTCTATGCGGATATGCAGTGATAAGGTTAAAGATTTGACTTGTCGATGAAAGAACCTCATTGATTATGTTCAAAGTTGACAGGAACTTTTTTTTATAATTAAAATTGAATGTGCCTCTGCCAGAAAGCTGAGGAATTCAAGCTTTTAATTGCCCCTGTGAACATAGCTATAATAGTATAAGCGCGGAGTCGAGGATTCAAAACTATGCAGCGCATGGGCCATTTGGAGAGCAAATTATACCATATTGTACAGGAATTTGATCTGACTAGGGCTTTCGAATTGGACACAAGTCGACAGGACTTTTTTTTCCCGTTTGCAATAGTTATTCCTATTTTTTCAGAAAAATTCAGACTTCTTAGCGACTTATTCAAGTTTGAAAATTTCTTTGAAAGGTAGTTTTCTCGCGCACAGATAAAGAAAATAAGTGAAAGAACTGTCCCAAAAACAAAAAAAGTCAAGGACACGTTTCGCATTGAGTAGAAATGGTAGCGCCCTCATATCTCTTAATTTAAAACTAGAATTGATTATGGTATTTTGGATCTTCAGGGCCGCGGAAGCATTTTTAAAGTGGTGGGTGCTGACCGAAAGTGGGGGCTGAACAGGCCAGAAATTCAGAAATTTATTATCATTTTTGCCGTTTTTTGTACATCTTGGGCTGAAGCCCCCCCCGCCCCCCCCACTTTAGCCCCCTCCCCGGGTCCGCGCCCTTTGATCTTTTTTATATCTTATGATATTCATGTGACTGTTTTTAATGCATGGGTTAGACTATATTAACTATCATAAACTTAGTTTATTTACACCCTGGGACCAATCACCCCCGGACAATTACCCCCGGCAATTAACCCCCCGCGACAATTACCCCTGTGAGGACAATTACCCCCCCCCCGCCGAGGACAACTACACCCCCCCCTGACAAGACCCCTCGACAATAACCCCCAGAACAATATTACCCCCGGACAATTACCCCCGAAAATTACCCCCGGACACATTACCCGGAGGACAATTACGCCCTGCAAATTACCCCCCTAGGACAATTACCCCTCGAGGACAATTACCCCCGGACCAATTACCCCCGGACAATACCCCGAGGACATTTACCCCCAGGACAGTTACACCGGACAGCGGTCCCATGTGAGTTTCGGTCCGGCCTGTCGCAAGTTTTGGATTATTTGTGTACTGATCTTTCGTTAATGGCCTTCTCTTCCATTCTCTTTTAAATATTTATCTTTTCCTTTTTTCTTCTCTCTCCACTTCAATTTGTTTCTTTTTCCCCTTTTCCCCCTTTCCAATTAATATGATAATAATAATGTTAAGCATTTATAATGCGCCGACCATCTAGTAATTCAGGTGGCCACAGCTAATATTATTACCCGGCTATTAGCTATAGCTGCACTAACAAAGGCGCTTTAGGCATTCGAGGAATTTCTTACTTACCGGTACCCATGTACCTTACTTGGGTCAGTGTGGGCAATTGTAGATTAATATCTTGCCAAAGGACATTAGTGGAATAGACGGATTTGAACGCGTACCTTGTGATCGTCATCCGCCGACTTATCATTCGACACACCATCTCCACTCCTTCTCGCTTTTTTTTTTTTTTTTTTTTGTTGTGTGTTTTTGTTTAGCCGGCGCTTTCTCGCTCATGAAAATGAGGGGGGGGGGGCCGTTTGTGCCCCAAGGCCCCTTCCCCGTTGTGCGATACACATATATGCACAGAAAATATTTTATACTGGCCCTCATATTTCCGAGCGGTGGATTCTTGCAAAATCCGTGGTATGACACCATGGTTTCTATGGCGCGTCATAAGGGCCATGAATTAATGACCTCCGTAAATTAACAAATAAAGGTGAAAATAACTCATTTAATTTTACGACAACCTTAATTTGTATAAACTGATATCGGGCTTTAGTTATATTTGCACTTTATTTGTTAATGGTATGGAGTTATTAATAGCATGGCCTGTTGTTGCCACCCTTAAAACCATGGGTCAGACAAGGTTTATCTATTTGCCTGACTTTTAGTGAAATTAAACAAAAAAAATATATATCAGATCACTTGATCAGTTCATGATGTTCTATTATATGTTCTATAAAAATAATAAAGGTAATAATGGTCCACGTTTACATATTTTCCGATGCATATTGGCAGTATCCAAACGGGGGGGGGGGCTTGGGGCGAAGCCCCCCCCCCCCCCATTTTTTCATGGTGCAAAAGGCGAAAAGGAAAAAAAAAAGAGAAAAAAGCAAGGAAAAAAGAAGAGGAAAAAGCAAGGAAAAAAGAAGAAAGTGAGAGAGAAAGAAAAGGAGAAAGTCAATAAGATAAGATCAAGTAAAAAATCATTCGAAAACCTGCGACACCGAGACTCAAAATAGACGCAGATTGATTCCAACATCAATGCCAGTGAGGGGGTAATTGTCCTGGTGGTTATTGTCCGGGGGGTAATTGTCCGGGGGTAATTGTCCTCGGGGGAAATTGTCCTCGAGGGGTAATTGTCCAGGGGGTAATTGTCTGGGGGTTATTGTCCGGGGGGTAATTGTCCTAGAACCGTTTGTTGGAATACCTTGGGGATCACTTTAACGGGAAAGCCGCTTGCCTTTTTTTATTTTTTATTTTTTAATTAATTTATTCATTTTTTATTCCCCCATGATTTCTTTTACACTGAAAAAAATGAATATGTTTATATCAACACTTATTGTAAATATTTTGTATTTATGAAAAGAATGGAAATACATGTAATGTACTTAACATGTAATTAACTACATGTAGTTAATTTTTATCATTGTTCCTACATGGAAACCCAATAAACCCAATATATCAAATCAAATCAAATCAAATCGAATCAAATCAAATCAAATCAAATCAAATCTCATCACATCACATCACATCACATCACATCACATCACATCACATCAAATCAAATCACATCAAGTAATCTCGAATCAAATCAAGTCTCATCGAATCAAATCAAATCAAATCAATAATATAAAAATGTACCAAGTTCGCATGTTGGAGGATTGGCATCCCATGCGAAGTTAAATAAATCAAATCAAATCAAATCAAATCAAATCAAACCAACTCAATAATGCGTACCAAGTTCGCATGTTGGAGGATTGGCATCCAATGCGAAGTCAAATAAATCAAAGCAAATCAAATTAAATTAAAAAAGTGTATCTTGTTCGCATGATGGAGGATTTGCATCCCATGCGATGTCAAATAAATCAAATCAAATCAAATGAAATTAATAATGCGTACCAAGTTCGCATGATGGAGGATTTGCATCCCATGCGAAGTGTGCGATGCTGCTGCATCGTGGCCAATGCAGTCGATCGTAAATATCAATCCGCAATTATTGATCGCAGTCGATGAATGCTTAGAAGAGTTGTACCATCGACGTAGCGTGTCTGAAAAATCGTGCAAAGGCACCCGGGGCGGCACTCAAAGAAAAGAAGTGCTTACTTGGCATGCTGGACTTGTCCCGAAGCACCCTGAAATAGGGACCATATATACGTTCCGTTGGAATGAAGTCTAAATTTGCACCCCTTTTGAACGTCAGATGGAAAAAAACACCTCCTTAAAGGCGAAAACACTCCCGTTAAATTTACTCCCAAAACAGCAAATTTCGTTATTATGCTGAAAACAACCCCCATAATGGCCGTAAACACCGACAAATTTCACCCTAAACAGAATTGTCGCTGAAAACACCCATTTTATGGGAAAATCGGCGATGAAATGAAAAATACACCACTATTTTAGGAAAAGCGGTCCGAACGCCCGTCGAAGGCTGAAAACAGACCTTTTCGACGCTTTTTGGGGACACGAACATGCGTAGCACAATCATATGGTGAGTAAGGACCCCCCGGTGGCAAATGCGCTGTAACGAATTTTCTACGGAAATCTCCGTCGCGTAGGGAGTTGCACAGTCTTCGATGGTACGTTTGCGAGTGTGGACGCCGCATTAACTTCGTCTGTCCCAGACCAAACAATCACCAGCTTTGAAAAGACAGTTGCAATGGTACATCCTTTCCTGATTTTTATTTACTAACATTATTATTATTAACTGTTTTTTTTTTATTGCTGTATCATTGTGGTTACACAAGTTATACTAATTTTTTTGACATTACTACAGTGTCTCTGCAACTTCAAACGCCGTCTCAAACTAGTCTCAATAATACTCTACTACATGTACTAACCCGTCTGGAACATTTATCATGACAATGGACAGTTAGATACACCATAAGCATTGGCATTCATTGATTAAATACAATCATATTAAATAAAACAGGTTGTTAAACCGTTGTGTGTGTCCTGTATCCTCAAAGGTATCCAAGTTAAGCCATACGTAAATCAGTGGTTTAATATGGTAAGCAAAATGCACACAATCTGTCTACGTTGTTATGTTCCTTACATGCAGATCTGCTTACATGTTTTACTGGATTTTGGCATCTAAAACTTTGGACTTATCATTCCCAGGCAGCTTTTAATAGCTTCAAGTACGCAACACATTCTGATTAAATCGACCAGTCTACTGGTTGAGATTGTCTCATATATTTGCCTTAATTCCCATAGGTAAACGACCGACAGTATAAGGCTATGGCTTATAGCTTTAGTCCACCTTTTTGAGAATAAGGGAGTCAATTATTTAGCGAACTTTATATGATTTGTATGATTCATGTCCCATTGTTTGAATTATATAGTAAATGCAATAATCAGTTTATCGAATCAACATCTGTTTATAGACATAGGTGATGCTAGACAACATTATTGCGAGATTAACATAACAAACTAAGTTTCCATTCTTTCCACACAAATTAAACGTTTGTCCAAATGCAAATGAATAATTTTTTTTGGTTGAGATTTTATAGAAAATTTCGAGATTTTTTAGGTGAGACAGCGAATGGATGAGTAGTTAAAAGTAGGATGTAAACCATTACACAAATTTTTCGATTGAAAACTCTCAGTTAATTCTTATTTATTTATTTCTTTTTAAAAGGAAAGGAAATTTAATCTTTATTTCATTTCCAACTTCAATAAATAGCAAATACTTTTGTTAAATTCTGCTATCATGCATAGTTTCGTTCGAGGTTAAGGGCATCCCGCGACAAAATCGATTATCTGTCTTTGTTTAAGAGCGCTACACACTCGAACAAACCTACCATGACCCACAACTTTTTAAATCTTGATAAATTTCCACGGTTTGTATTAAAATGATTAATCAGATACTAAATATATCAGTTAATGCCAAGTTACAAACTGTTAAAATGCCATAAGATTTCCCCCCAATACGTCCTCGCTACTGTGTTTTGCGTTTCACATGGGTGTTTTTGCATGTCTGTGTCGGAATTCGATCGTGCTGCCCTTGTCTTCCCAATGCGCGTTCACACCTTTTGACAAAAGAGCGGAAAGCTATCTTGTCCTTGTTTTCCTTCATGCGCGGCATGCGCCTGTTCACTTAAGGCACCGTACACTACACGATATTAAGTCGCACGACTACGATATTTTTGATCCGAATAACAAGCGCGTTGCCAAAATTATACCGCTTAGATATTCTCAAGATCCAAAAGACGGTCAGTCGTTCGTGCGAACGAGAGTCGAAAGGTGTGAGGTGGCTTCAGAGTTCGGCGCATGCTTCGAGGTTAGGAATCGTGTGATGGATAGCCAACTTCTGCCTAGAAAAATGAATTATTCGGGATAGTTTTGTGTCTCCATCGTCATTCCGATTAACGATGGTCTTTGACTAAAGATGCATCTAACTATTTTTCGATTAATATTGATTGTCCAACAGGTTGATTTCATCATGAAGTGGTTGATTCTCCTTCAGTCTCGTTTACGTTGGCAAGTGCAGGACTAGTAGAACCTGGTAAGTATACGAGTGCGTTGTATATATTAAAGAAAAGACAAACAACAAACAAACAAACACAAAAAACGGGACTAGTCTTAAAAGTACATTAAGAATATTGTTTCAAATTATTTTGTCTATATTTGATGATTGTTAATAGATGATCTGAAGTCTTACTCTATCAAATGTCATTTAAAAAAAAAAAGTTTCGTCTCATGCTTGAGCAGATCAACGGGACGTTTTTTGTCGGGGTTAAAAAAAAAAAGGTTTAGACAGACTTTTATAAATGCATGCAGCATTAAACCTGTCGTAATATATAATATATAACATATACTAATATTATTTTTTTTTTTTTTGTTAATGTATAGTGTACCCATCTTCTGCGCAACTTTGGACACGACACCCATTGAGACATGATTCCTGCGTCGCTTTCCTCTTCCGCCTGAAAGGTAGCAATCAATATCGTTTTGTTGCATACGATTGTGTTCAAAAGAACTGATTAGCAACCAATTCAGATAGTGCTTATCAAATTTGCAATTGATCCACAGACATTTGTTTTACACCCGTGTATGATCAGTGAATTTCCTCGTTAAAGACCTTAAACTCCATGACCCGTTATTGATCATTCAGGTTAGCTGGTTTAGCCTCTTCTCAAAAAATGCTGCCAAATTTGCCTACCAAATTTTATTGTCCGAACGGATTTTTATTTTGCCCTTTTCTCGTGGGCCCCGGCAGCCGCTGGAGCAGAGCGCCTAGAAGGCATTGCTCTATCCCCTCTGTGTTGCAACACCAAACAGGGAAGCAGCACTACACAACTGTTCGTCATAAAGGTGGAGATATTTTTTTGTGGCCTCAAATCGACATTATGTTGCTTTCCGTTATTAATTTCTTGACATGTGGTTTTGTCACCACTTTCACTTTCTGGGATCCTGGGTAATAATCTTGGACGTTCCTCAACCCTTCCCGGGGATTTTTCCTTCAAAAAAGTTTGTCCACCACCTGAAGATGCCATTTTCGTCATTTTTTTATTTTTTGGGGCCTTTTTTGGTCACAGCGAACCCACCAAGGCCCCCACAGTCCTACCCCCAAGGAAACCATAGGTGGAGATGTTATTGTTTTTAATTAATCTAGATTTAATGGTTAAGGCTCGACCCTTTTGTCCTAGGGGAGGGGTCAAATTTATTTTGATTGTTTTCAACATTCATTTATTCATTTTAACACCTGGAAATTTCTATCTTCCCTTAGATTGTATTGTAAAATCTCAACCAACCATAAACATAAAAATAAATATTATCAATAATGATTATATACAGCCTTGTCATCAAAGCTCTAAACAAAATTAAGGGGAAAAGGCTGATATTTAAGCGGTTAAATGTGGTTTTTCATTCTTTTGTTTTCAGCATAAGATGGAATAAAAATATTCCGGATTTTCACCAATCTCGTTTTTTACTTCAACCCCTCCTAGAACAACAGACCTAGGAGCCTGTCCCAGAAATAGATTAAACTTAAAGAACAATATAAATCCAATACCACCTTCAGTGGGCGTATCCTGGAGGGTAGGACCTGAGGGGGGCTTGATCGGACCGGGAATACAAAAAGGGGCCCCAAAATGAGAAAAAATGAGGAAAAAATGGGCATCACGTGGGGTTGACAAACTCTTTGGGAAAGGTCCACGTGAAGGGTTGAGAGGAATGTCCAAGTATAACCAGGCGTCCGCACTAAGTAAAAGGCAGGGACAAACATATTCAAGAAATTAAAGTCAGAGCTAATCATGTCGCTATAGCGGCAAAATATATTCCACCTTTATGGCGGACAGTGTAATGTGCTTGGTGCTATTTTTATCCTCTTTATTTGGGCTAACGTGGGAAAAGAGTGGGTGTTTTTGTTCTCATAATACATGAAAAAACATATGACAACGTAAAATAGTATGAAACTTTATTCAATGGAAAACATAATTGTCTATTCTAATGTAATTTTATTTTAAGATAATCTTAGAGGACTTTGATCCAATTAACTTGTTACAGATTTGGCATGTTTTGATATTTCAGCGACATTATTGAGTTATTAAAGATGCTTAGTTTATTTAAGACGATTCTCCGAATATAATCTGAAGGAATATATCACCTAATGAACAGTTTTATATTTGTAAATTTTGGATATTTTTTGCTCTTTTTTAAATTTTTTTTAAAATAGAAACATTGTTTGTATTCTGTATTGTTGGTACATGATTTTGATTCATTTGTAGATAGCTCTAAATTAAGCTTCTCAAATATCCAACATTATTACATTATAATCATCTATTCACACTGTGACATAAGTTTATATTTTTTACATCAAAATGCTGTCACCAGACGTTGCCCAATATTCATGTGTAAAATTAGATATTTTCCCCTGCAAATTTTACGTGAGAGAATACAAAATGATACATCGATAATATACATTCATGAGTTTTTACTAAATGTAATACTAAGGCTGCGCTATAAAGTCTGTTAAAAATAAATTCTTTTGGTACAGTCAGGGAAAAATTAATTAGTTTTGACATTTTTAAAAATGTTATTTACATTACGGTATCAAATTTAAAGCCAATATAGTTCTTTGTTGATGACATTTAGTTCAATTATTGCTTTTGATAGAACAAAAATATGCTAAATTTCTACAGTGAAGATGAGAGAATTAACATTCACAAAAGCCAAATTTTATTGTTTCTTTTTCAAGTTCATTTTGGCGCATTTGTTCACACCTACACAAAGGCACTGCGGAGGCGTGCGCAAAAAAAAAATTTGTATTTGGTTGATAGAAAACTAATCATATCTCAAGATCTACATAACTTAATGAGCATTTAAAAAAAATGCAGAAGAAGGCTCAATTTCCTGCTTCATGGAAAAAACAAACATACCAGGCTGCGAATAATCTCTCATGACAATAAAAAAAAAAATGTCTCCCAAACTGTACCATTTATTTGGAGACAGACTGTAGAAACTGATTTTCCCCCTCCATACTTATGAATTCAACGGGGAGTTGATTAAAAGAAAATATGTAAATGTGGCGATTTCCGCTGAATCATTAAAAGAAATATGGTTTTGTAGTATTTGTTTAGATTGTATTTTGTTGTTTGTTTTTCTTCAATCCATGATATGTATATTATTTATTTACTTTATTTATTATTTATTATTATTTATTTATTTATTTTTTAATTTATGTTTTTTTTTTTTTTTTTTTTTTACAGTGCATCCACAATTACTATACATCCATCGTCATTATCTTTTGATTCTCATTCTCTTCTTTCTACCAGCGTTAATTGGACCACCCAAGGTGATATCCAGAATGGGGAGCTAGCGGGTCGCCCTCTTCTCGGTTCACAATTTTGAAGGGGAAACAGTTACCTACGAGTGTAATTCAGGATACCGCTTCTAGAGGGCTAGAGGGTTCTGACGGTAGCGAGGTCTCTTACATTTAACTTCGCATGGGATGCAAATCCTCCGTCATGCGGAACAAAGTACGAGCTTTTAAATTTGATTGATTGATTTGATTGATTTATTCG
>CALNVZ010003426.1:44395251-44419002 GCA_940671915.1 Paracentrotus lividus
TTGAGAGAGATACGTCAAAACCACGAATGGTAAAAATGCCCTCAAAATGTAAACAACACATCAACCACAAATGCTAAAAATCCCTCAAATGTTCACAAATGTCAAACCATAAATGGATGAAAATGACCACTAATGTCATTAACATTTGACCCACAAATGTAAAAAGTTTTCATTTTAACCAACTAAGTCTTAAAACATGTCACCCACAAATGTAAAAAACTCATCACAGATCTATAACAAATGAGGAATGTTGCAAATGGAACAAAAAGTTTCAATTACCGATTATAAGCATTAAGACATAATATAGAAAGATTATTAAAAATCTTTCTATATTATGCTATTATGTTTCATCATTCATTATGTTTTTCATTCATTCATTATTTTATAAAACAAGAGATTAGATAAAAAGACGGGGTATGGAATCTATCTTAAAAAATAGCACCATTTGGCATTTTTTTTTTCCTTTTTGGTGCAAAATTTGTACTTCGTTAAGGTCTCAAGCAAATACTGCGTTATTATGGAGTCTTTTGTTTGATTGCCGTATAGCCTTACCAACCTGTGTGGCATAACGTCCATTTCATGCGGAAACGACCCTCCCCATAGGCTCTTTGAAGAAAGTGTAGAATGCGAGCGGGACATGCACCCTGCCCCCCCCCCCTTCATAGGGATTTCATGCACGAATTTTCAGTACTCCTACTCACTAGTCATGACAGTTATGTGCATAGATGGGCATAGTTTCAAGAAAAATTGTTTGTTTAACAGCCATAATTTTGGCTCAGCTTGAATTTGTGAAAAGATTGGGAATGGCATTTTCCATTAAAATTTATCCATTAAAACATGTCCAGCATTAATGAATAGAGGCTGCTCAATATAATAAACAGTAACACAAAAAAAGACCACTTATAACATGCCTCAAAAGACATTTACCCATTTTGCTCTAGTTTATATCCTAAAAAAGGGACTCATGTAGACTTTCAAAATTTTGCCGTTTTTTATGTGTGTATCAATCACGCATACCATATTGGATCATGCCGATTTTTACACACAAGCTAGCCAGATAGTTGATAAACATTACCAGTAAAATCTTGTTACTGGACACCCCCCGTTTAAACCGTTATGCGTGTGGGTGTTATGTGTGTGTATATGTGATGTGTATGTATGTGCCTGTGTGCTGAGTTTGTGTGTGCATTTGATGTGCGTATGTATCTATGAAGTATGCATGTGTTGTAATATTAATTTGAAAATTTTGATTCACATCCGCATTTATTATGAACATGGAAGTTGAATTTTACATTTCGGTGGAACATGTTCAGACATTAGTGGTTAAAATGAAAACTTTTACATTTGTGGTCGACATGTATGACATTAGTCATTTTTACATTTGTGGTTGACGTGTTGTGACATATTTGAGCGGCATTTTTACACCATTTGAGGCCATTTTACATTTGTGTTGACGAGACTTGTATCAGTTTTGTGACATTGAGGGCAATTTTTTACATTTGTGTGTGAGTGTTGTTGACATTGAGGGCATTTTTACATTAGTGGCGAATTTTTATCAATTTGCAGGGCTCAACAGGCCCCCACCAAATCCAAATACCTTCAGTGTCCTTGATGAGCCGCCCGTGATCGAGGCGCCGAAAACCATTGGATATAGACCAGAGGTGAGGAAAATTCGCACATATTATATATATATATATAATATATAATATATATATATTGTGTGTGTGTGTGTGTGTGGTGTGTAGTGTGTTTGTTGTGTGTGTGTGTGAAGATACATGTACAACAGCCAATGGGCAACTCTTTTTTATTAAAATATGTGAAAGAAAAGGGGAAAAAACGCCTACTATGATTCTCTTCCCTCATTTTTCTTTCACTATATATTTATATCTTAGTCTTGAATTAATTATCATATGTAACAGGTTTGTAGGAAACCAATCAATCAAAAACAACATCAAAGCAAATCAATAATGCGTACCCAATCGATGAGCTTGCTGGACCACGATGGTTCCCCTCCATTCGCCGTCCGCCTGCACACGATATCGCTTCCGTCAGGGCTGGTTCGTAACCATCATTGCACCTGATGGAAGCTTCCATCACCACATGTCCCTACCTTCATCACCACTTTGTCTTGCCTGTATCTACCATTGTGATAGCAGGGTTGCCGCCACAACGGAGATGACGTATAAAAATAATGCCAAAATACATTTTATTTATCTAATTTATCTATGATCTAATGAACAACGAAGGGGAAAACTACCAGAAATAATATGGAAATGAGGTAAGAGAGTGGAAGGGTACCATCGGGATTCGAACCAGAGGCCTCTTGGTTAGTAGCATGCGCTCGTACAGGAGCTATAGTAACTCAAAGTGGTCCGTCCTGAAAAACGCGTTGAGTTCTGGAATGCTCGACGGTGGGTCAGAACTATATAGTCGTTTCCCAGACGTCGTCATACATTTAATCAGTGTTGGTGGACAGACTTTTTACTACTTTTATGTCAAAATAAAGCAGTATTAAATTGGTCTTAACGCTTGTGCTATTTTGAAATCAGACTGAAATCGAAAATGGAGAGTGTTTGATGAAGAAATGTTTTTTTCTCATTTTTTGAACGAAATATATATTTTTTCCTTTTTTCAATAATTTTAGTAATGGTATTGTATGAAACACTGATGTTTCTACTTTTCTCAAAACTACCTACGTGCATGTGAATGATGTTAAAAAAAGGGAGTTATAGGTCTTATTCCGATAAAGAATTATGATTAGATAAATGTCAGGAACGCAATTATTAGACAAAATTCACCAATTTGCCCGTGACTGAGAATAACACCGATTACCCGCACTGTATTATGAGAAGCTGATTGTTATGTGATGGCTGTGAGTAGGTAAACAAATCAACAATCAACAATTTGCCCCGTGTCGATGAAGAAATCACATAACCGTACCTGAATAGGAAAGGCCGATAACATGCGATAAGCTTTTAGCAGACAAAAAAGT
Source organism: Paracentrotus lividus (assembly GCA_940671915.1). NCBI lineage: Eukaryota > Metazoa > Echinodermata > Echinoidea > Camarodonta > Echinidae > Paracentrotus > Paracentrotus lividus. The sequence goes on from CALNVZ010003426.1 coordinate 44,398,244, forward strand.
AGGGCCTATCGAAAACTTGTACGTAATGTTCCGCATTTTTGGCACTTTATGTTTACTACTCACAGCCATCACATACAATCAGCTTCTCATAATACAGTGCGGGTATGGTGTTATTCTCAGTCACGGGGCAAATTGTTGAATTTTGTCGTATATGCGTTCATGACTTTATCTAATCATAATTCTTTATCGGATTAAGATATAACTCCCTCTCTTTTTACAGCATCATTCAGATGCACGTAGGTACTTTTGAGAAAAGTTAAACAATCAATGTTTCATACAACCATTTATTAAAATTATTGAAAAAAGGGGAAAAATATTTCACGTAAAAAGTGAGAAAAAACATTTTCATAAAACTCTCATGTTTTCGACTTCAGTTGATTTCAAAATAGCACAACGTTAAGACAATTTAATACCCTTTATTTTGACATCAAAATTTAGTGTGTTTTAGAAAATGACTTCTGCATTTTTATTCAAAAATTTTTTTTTTGTAAAATGGTCACTCATGGACGCCCCCGGCTGTAGAGACCTATGCAGCAAAGAGCAATGCCAGATGTTTAGTTTTGGTAAATGTGGGGTTTCTTTCTCATGTTTTCCAATACTTCAGCTGCTGATACCTCGTTCATCTACTCAAAATACTGTTATCTGCCTGACTATAATGATCGCAAACGATCCAAGAGCAATATTGGTGAAAGCCCCTTTACTTACCTTCGCATATGGTTCTGCTCCCATTCACCGGAATCTTGACATGGGATATCATTGTTTACACGCAATATGAAATTATTATCGCAATCATACAGGCGGTCATAGTTCCAGGAACACTAGGGCTGCAGATTGTGAAACCTGTTCCATTGGTGATTGCCGGTGCGGAAGTGACTAAATTTATGGATCTTTAGAATGGATATATGAATTAATAATAATAGTAATTCATAGAGAATTAACTGTCTTTACAGTTTTACTTTATGTTAATTTCTTTCGATCGGCTGCTTCAACGAATAAAAATGGATGAACAAAATAGCGGCCCCCGTTTTCAAGAACATTTCAATGGCAGTCAAAATAGAGGTCATATCAATTCTACTCTATGTAAAATGTAAAGTTAACTATACCAATGTGCGGCATTAAATCGTAATTAAACAAGGCGCATCCCATTATGTAATGCTGCAGTCACAAGGCACTAATACGTAGATGAGGAAATACACATTTGGGCAAGCTTATAACATTATTGTGCTGAAGTTGTAATCAGAATATGCAATTCATGATAAATTGATGCTCAAACAATGACATAGATTGTGAACTTGTCACAAGTCTTGTGAAGACGCCGTTTCTATGCGATATGCATGTGATAAGCGTAAAGATTGACTGTCGATGAAAGAACCTCATGATTATGTTCAAAGTGACAGGACTTTTTTTATCAATTAAAATGAATGTGCCTCTCCAGAAGCTGAGAATTCAAGCTTTTAATTGCCCTGTGAACAATAAGCTATAATAGTATAAGCGGGATCGAGGATCAAAACTATGCAGCGCATGGGCTATTTTGAGAGCAAATATACCATATTGTACAGGAATTTGATCTGACTAGGCGTTCGAATTGACACAAGTGACAGGACTTTTTTTCCCGTTTGCAATAGTTATTCCTATTTTTTAAAAATTCAGACTCTAGCGACTTATTCAAGTTGAAAATTTCTTTGAAAAGTAGTTTCTCGCCACAATAAAGAAAATAAAGTGAAAAACTGTCCAAAAACAAAAAAATCAATGGCACGTTCGCATTGAGTAGAATGTAGCGCCCTCGATATCTCTTAAGTTTAAAACTAGAATTGAGTATGGTATTTTGATCTTCAGGCCGCGAGAGCATTTTTAAAGTGGTGGTGCTGAGCCGAAAGTGGGGGCTGAAACAGGCCAGAAATCAAAATTTATTATCATTTTTGCGTTTTTGTACTCTTTGCTGAAGCCCCCCCCCCCCCGCCCCCCACTTTTAGCCCCCTCCCCCGCGGTCCGCGGCCCTTGATTTTTTTATTCATATGATATTCATGTGACTGTTTTTATGCATGGGTAGACTATATTAAGCTATCATAAACTTGTTTAGTTTACCCCTGGACAATCACCCCCGGACAATTACCCCCGGACAATTACCCCCCGCGACATTACCCCTTGAGGACAATTACCCCCCCCCCCCGAGGACAACTACCCCCCCCGACAATGACCCTCGGACAATAACCCCCAGAACAATATTACCCCCGGACAATTACCCCCGGAAAATTACCCCCGGACAATTACCCGTGAGGACAATTACCCTGCAAATTACCCCCTAGGACAATTACCCCTCGAGGACAATTACCCCCGGACAATTACCCCCGGACAATACCCCGAGGACATTTACCCCCAGACAGTTACACCGGACAGCGGCTCCCATGTGAGTTTCGTCGCTGTCGCAAGTTTTTGGATTATTTTGTACTTGATCTTATCTTAATGGCCTTCTTCTTCCTTCTCTTTTATATTTATCTTTTCTCTTTTTTCTCTCTCTCACTTCATATTTGTTTCTTTTTTCCCCTTTCCCCTTTCCATTAATAATGATAATAATAATGTTAAGCATTTATATGCGCCGACCATCTAGTATTCAGGTGGCACAGCTAATATTATTTACCCGGCTATAGCTATAGCTGCACTAACAAAGGCGCTTTAGGCATGTCGAGGAATTTCTTCTACCGGTACCCATGTACCTTACTTGGGTCAGTGTGGCAAATTGTAGATTAATATCTTGCCAAAGGACATTAGTGGAATAGACGGATTTGAACGCGTACCTTGTGATCGTCAGTCCGCCGACTTATCATTCGACACACCATCTCCACTCTTCTCCTTTTTTTTTTTTTTTTTTTTGTTGTGTGTTTTTGTTTAGCGGGCGCTTTCTCGCCATGAAAATGGAGGGGGGGGGGGGCTTGTGCCCAAGGCCCCTCCCCGTGTGGATACACATATATGCACAGAAAATATTTATACTGGCCGCTCATATTTCCGGACGGTGGATTCTTGCAAATCCGTGGTATGACACCATGGTTTCTATGGGCGGTCATAAGGGCCATAATTAATGACTCCGTAAATTAACAAATAAACGTGAAAATAACTCATTTAATTTTACGACTAACCTTAATTTTGTATAAACTGATATCGGGCTTTAGTTTATATTTGCACTTATTTGTTAATGTATGGAGTTATTAATCATGGCCTTTGTTGCCACCCTTAAAACCATGGGTTCAGACCAAGGTTTTATCTATTTGCCTGATTTTTAGTGAAATTAAACAAAAAATAATATATATCAGATCACTGGATCAGTTTCATGAATGTTCTATTATTGTTTCTATAAAATAAAAAGGTAATAAGGGCCAGTTTACATATTTTCCGATGCATATACTGCAATCCAAACGGGGGGGGGGGCTTGGGGCGCAAGCCCCCCCCCCCTTTTTCATAGGTGCAAAGGCGAAAGGAAAAAAAAAGAGAAAAAAGCAAGGAAAAAAGAAGAGGAAAAAGCAAGGAAAAAGAAGAAAGTGAGAGAGAAAGAAAAGGAGAAAGTCAATAAGATAAGATCAAGTAAAAAATCATTCGAAACCTGCGACACCGAGACTCAAAATGACGCAGATTGATTCCAACATCAATGCAGTGAGGGGGTAATTGTCCTGGTGGTTATTGTCCGGGGGGTAATTGTCCGGGGGTAATTGTCCTCGGGGAAATTGTCCTCGAGGGGTAATTGTCAGGGGGTAATTGTCTGGGGGTTATTGTCCGGGGGGTAATTGTCCTAGAACCGTTTGTTGAATACCTTGGGATCACTTTAACGGGAAAGCCGCTTGCCTTTTTTTATTTTTTATTTTTTAATTAATTTATTCATTTTTATTCCCCATGATTTCTTACACTGAAAAAAATGAATAGTTTATATCAACACTTATTGTAATATTTTGTATTTATGAAAAGAATGGAAATACATGTAATGTTACTTAACATGTAATTAACTACATGTAGTTAATTTTTTATCATTGTTCCTACATGGAAACCCAATAAACCCAATATATCAAATCAAATCAAATCAAATCGAATCAAATCAAATCAAATCAAATCAAATCTCATCACATCACATCACATCACATCACATCACATCACATCACATCAATCAAATCACATCAAGTAATCTCGAATCAAATCAGTCTCATCGAATCAAACAAATCAAATCAATAATTAAAATGTACCAAGTTCGCATGTTGAGGATTGGCATCCCATGCGAATTAAATAAATCAAATCAAATCAAATCAAATCAAATCAAACCAACTCAATAATGCGTACCAAGTTCGCATGTTGGAGGATTGGCATCCAATGCGAAGTCAAATAAATCAAGCAAAATCAAATTAAATTAAAAAGTGTATCTTGTTCGCAATGATGGAGGATTTGCATCCCATGCGATGTCAAATAAATCAAATCAAATCAAATGAAATTAATAATGCGTACCAAGTTCGCATGATGGAGGATTTGCATCCGCATGCGAAGTCGAATAAATCAATCAAATCAAATCAAATCAAATTTAAAAGCGTACTTTGTTCGCATGACGGAGGATTTGCATCCCATGCGAAGTTAATGTAGAGACCTCGCTACACGTCAGAACCCTCTTGCCCTCTAGACGGTATCCTGAATTACACTCGTAGGTAACTGTTTCCCTCTCAAATTTGGAACCAAAGAGGCGACCCGCTAGCTCCCCATTCTGGATATCACCTGGGTGGTCACAACCTGGTAGAAGAAGAGAATGAGAATCAGAAAAGAATAATGACGATGGATTGTATAGTAATTGTGATGCAACTGTAAAAAAAAAAAAAAAAAACATAATAAATAAATAAATAAATAAATAATAAATAATAAATAAATAAATAAATAATATACATATCATGAATTGAAGAAAAACAAACAAACAAAAATACAATCTAAACAAATACACAAAACCATATTTCTTTTATGATTTCAGCGGAATCGCCACAATTTACATATTTTCTTTTAATTAACTCCGTGAATTCATAGTATGGAGGGGAAAATCAGTTTCTACAAGTCTGTCTCAATAAAATGGTACAGTTGGGGAGACATTTTTTTTTTTATTGTATGAAGATTATTCGCAGCCTGGTATGTTTGTTTTTTTCCATGAAGCAGGAAAATTGAGCCTTCTTCTGCCATTTTTTAAATCTCATTAAGTTATGTAGATCTTGAGATATGATTAGTTTTCATACAACCAATACAAATTTTTTTTTGCGCACGCCTCGCAGTGCCTTTGTGTAGGGTTGAACATAATGCGCCAAAATGAACTTGAAAGAACAATAAATTGGCTTTTGTGAATGGTTAATTCGTTCTCATCTTCACGTAGAAATTAGCATATCTTTTGTTCTACAAAAGCAAATAATTTGAACTAAATGTATCAACAAGAACGGTATATTGGCTTTAATTTGATACCGTAATGTAAATAACATTTTTAAAAATGTCAAAACTAATTAATTTTTCCCTGACTGTACAAAAGATTTTTTTTATACAGACTTTATAGCGCAGCTTAGTATTTACATTTAGTAAAAACTCAATGAATGTATTATTATCGATGTACATTTTGGTATCTCTCACGTAAAAATTTGCAGGGGAAATATCTAATTTTACACATGAATATAGGGCAACTCTGCGTGACAGCATTTTGATGTAAAAAATATAAACTTATGTCACAGTGTGGATAATGATTATAATGTATAGATGTTGGATATTTGAGAGCTTAATTTAGAGCTATCTACAAATGAATCAAAATCAATGTACCAACAAATACAGAATACACAAAATATTGTTTTTTTAAAAAAAATTTAAAAAGAGCAAAAATATCCAAAATGTGACAAATATAAAACTGTTCATTAGTGATATATTCCTCAGATTATATTCGGAGAATCGTCTTTAAATAAACTAAGCATCTTTTAATAAACTCAATAATGTCGCTGAAATATTCAAAACATGCCAAATCTGTAACAAGTAATTGGATCAAAGTCCTCTAAGATTATCTTAAAATAAAATTACATTTAGAATAGACAATTATGTTTTCATTGAATAAAGTTTCATACTATTTTACGTTGTCATATGTTTTTTTCATTATTATTGAGAACAAAAACACCCATCTTGTTCCACGTTTAGCCCAAATAAAGAGGATAAAATAGCACAGCACATACACTGTCCGCCATAAAGGTGGAATATATTTTTGCCGCTATAGCGACATGATTTAGCTCTGACTTTAATTTCTTGAATATGTTTGTCCCTGCTTTTACTTTGGGACCCTGGTTATATCTTGGACATTCTCTCAACCCTTCACGTGACCTTTTCCCAAAGAGTTTTGTCAACCCCCGTGATGCCCATTTTTCTCATTTTTTCTCATTTTGGGCCCCTTTTTGTTTCCCGGTCCGATCAAGCCCCCCTCAGTCCTACCCTCCAGGATACGCCACTGAGGTGTATTGGATTTATAATTGTTTTTAAGTTAAATCTATATTTCTGGGACAGGCTTAGGTCTGTTGTCTAGGAGGAGGGTTGAAGTAAAAAACGAGATTGGTGAAAATCCGAATATTTTATTCCATCTTTATGCTGAAAACAAAGAAATGAAAAACCACATTTAACCCTTAAATATCACCTTTTCCCCTTAAATTTTGTTTAGACTTGATGACAAGGCTGTATATAATCATTATTGATAATATTTTATTTTTATATTTATGTTTGGTTGAGATTTTACAATACAATCTAGGGAAGATAGAAATTTCCATGGTGTTAAAATGAATAAAGAATGTTGAAAACAATCAAATAAATTTTGACCCTCCCCTAGACAAAAGGGTCGAGCCTGTAACCATAAATCTAGAATTAATTTAAAGAACAATAACCAAATCTCCACCTCATGTTTCCTTGGGGTAGGACTGTGGGGGCCTTGGTGGGTCGCGTGACCAAAAAAGGCCCAAAAATAAGAAAAAAATGACGAAAATGGCCATCTTCAGGGGTGTGACAAACTTTTTTGAAGAAAAAATCCCCGGGAAAGGGTTGAGGGAACGTCCAAGATATACCCAGGATCCCAGAAAGTGAAAGTGGTGACAAAACACATTCAAGAAAATTAATAACGGAAGCAACATAATGTCGATTGAGCACAAAAAAAATTCACCTTTATGACGAACATGTGTGTAGTGCTGCTTCCCTGTTTGGTGTTCAACAAGAGGGGGGATAGAGCAATGCCTTGTCAGGCGCTGCTCAGCGGCTGCCGGGCCCACGAGAAAAGGGGCAAAATAAATATCCGTTTCGGACAATAAAATTTGGAGCAAATTTGGAGCATTTTTTGGAGAAGGCTAAACCAGCTAACCTGATGATCATAAACGGGTCATGCGAGTTTAAGGTCTTTAACGAGGAATTCACTGATATACACGGGGTAAAACAAATGTCTGTGATCAATTGCAAATTTGATAGCACTACTCTGATTGGTTGCTAATCAGTCTTTTGAACCACAATCGTATGCAACAACGATATTGATTGGCTACTTTCAGGCGGAGAGGAAAGCGACGCAGATCATGTCTCAATGGGTGTGTGTCCAAAGTGGCGCAGAAGATGGGTACACTTACATTAACAAAAAAAAAAAAATAGATATTATGTATATGTATATATATATATATATACGACAGGTTTTAATGCTGCAATGCATTTATAAAGTCTGTCTAAACCTTTTTTTTTTAACCCCGACAAAAACGTCCCGTGATCGCTCAAGCATGAACGAAACTTTTTTTTTTTAATGACATTTGATAGATAAGACTTCAGATCATCTATTAACATCATCAAAATATAGACAAAATAATTTGAAACAATATTCTTATGTACTTTTAAAGACTGTCCCGTTTTTTGTGTTTGTTTGTTTGTTTGTTTGTCTTTTCTTTAATATATAAACGCACTGTATACTTACCAGGTTCTACTAGTCCTGCACTTGCCACGTAAACGAGACTGAGGAGAATCAACCACTTCATGATGAAATCACCTGTTGGACAATCAATATGTAAGCGAAATATTAGATGATCTTTAGTCAAAGACCATCGCTTATCGGAATGACGATGGAGACCAAAAACTATCCCGAATAATTCATTTTTTCCTAGGAGAAGTTGGCTATCCATCATCACGATTCCTAACCTCTGAGCATGCGCGAACTCTGAAAGCCACCTCACACCTTTCGACTCTCGTTCGCACGACTGACCGTCTTTTGGATCTGAAATATCTAAGCGCGTATAATTTGCACGCGCTTGTTTATTTCGGATCAAAATATGGTAGTCGTGCGACTAAAAATCGTGTAGTGTACGGTGACCTTTAAGTGAACAGGCGCATGCGCGCATGAAGGGATAAACAAGGACAAGATAGGCTTCCGCTCTTTTGTCAAAGGTGTGACGCGCATTGGAAGACAATGGGCAGACGATCGAATTCCGACACAGACATGCAAAAACACCCATGTGAACCAAAACAGCAGTAGCGAGGGACGTATTGGGGGGAAAATCTTAATGGCATTTTAACAGGTTTAGTAACTTGCATAACTGATATTTTGTATCTGATTATCATTTTTTAATACAAACCGTGGGAATATTTATCAAAGATTTAAAAAGTTTGGGTCATGGTGGTATTGTTCGAGGTGTAGCGCTCTTTAAAACAAAGACAGATAATCGATTTTTGTCGCGGGATGCCCTTAACCTCGACGAACTATGCAATGATTTAGCAGAATTAACAAGGTTATTTGCTATTGATTGAAGTTGAAATGAAAATAAAGATTAAATTTCCTTTCCTTTTAAAAAGAAATAAATAAAAAGAATTAACTGAAGTTTTCAATCGAAAATTTGGTGGTAAATGTCTTTTACCAATATTCAATTTGCATTTGGATCAAACGTTTAATTTTGTGGAAGAATGAACTTAGTATTGTTATGTAATCTCGCAATAATGTTGTCTAGCATCACCTATCTCCTATAAACTAGATGTTGATTCGGATAAACTGATTATCATTTTATATATAATTCAAAACAATGGAGACATGAATTTACATACAAAGTCATATAAAGTCGCTAAATACATTGACCCCTTATTCTCAAAGGTGGACTAAGCTATAAGCCATAGCCTTAATCTGTCGTTTTACTATGGATAGCAATATATGAGACAATCTCAAACAGTAGATGGTCGATTTATCAGAATGTTTGGTACTGAAGCTATTAAAAGCTGCCTGGGAATGATAAGTCCAAAAGTTTTTAGATGCCAAAATCCAGTAAACATGTAAGCAGATCTGCATGTAAGGAACATAACAACGTAGACAGATTGTGTCGCATTTTGCTTACCATAATTAAACCACTGATTTACGCTATGGCTTAACTTTGGATACCTTTGAGAATACGGGACACAAACGTTTAACATGTTTTATTTAAATAATGATTGTATTGTAATCAAATGAATGCCAATGCTATGGTGGTATCTAACTTGTCATTGTCATGATTAATGTTCCAGACGGGTTTAGTACATGTAGTAAGAGATGTAATTGAGACTAGTTTGAGACGGGTTTGAGTTGCAGACACGTAGAATGTCAAAAAAAAATTATAATTGTGTAACCACAATGATACAGCAAAAAAAAAAAGTAATAATAATAATTAGAAAAAAAAATCAGGAAAGGATGAATTTGCAACTGTCATTGTTCAAGCTGTGATGTTTGGTGACAGACGAATGTTAATGCGGCGGTCACAACTCGCCGTACCATCGACGTGCAACTCCCTACGACGGATTCCGTAGAAAATTCGTACAGCGTTTGCCCCGGGGGGGTCACTCACCATATGATGTGCTACGCATGCGTGTCCCCAAAAAGCGTCGAAAAGGGTCTGTTTTCAGCCTTTCGACGGCGTCGACGCTTTCCTTAAAATAGGGGTGTTTTTTCATTTCAGTCGCCATTTTCATAAAAATAGGGGTGTTTTCAGCGACAATTGCTGTTTTAGGGTGAAATTTTGTCGGTGTTTACGCCATTTAGGGGGTGTTTTCAGCGAAAATTGCTGTTTTGGGAGTAAAATTTTACGGTGTTTACGCCATTTAGGGGTGTTTTTTCCAGTCTGACGTCGAAAAGGGGTGCAAATTTGACTTCATGCAACGAGACGTTTAGGGTCCATTTTCAGGGTGCGGGACACGCATGGGTGTAGCCTTTTTCTTTGAGTGACCCCCCGGGGCGTTTGCACGATTTTTCAGACACGCACGTCGATGGTACAACTCTTTTGAGATTATTCGACATGGTCCAATAAATTGCGATTGGGTTCTACGAGATCGACTGCATTGCACGATGCAGGCACATCGCACGCACCTCCAACAGTGCCTGCATGGCAAGTGCTTGAATGTCATCGTCGGATCTGGTGCGGGTTTGATGTTAAAATTAACGCACGTTGATGACAATCATTGCACAGGCCAATGTAGCAGTGCACGTACGAAGTGGCAAGACAGACGCAAGACCTACAGTCGTCTTGCCTTCCAACGCGCGTCACAAGTGCCTTCATCTTGCGTCGCAGGCAAGTTTCAGACTTTACATTGAATTATGTTGCCACTTATGATTATGTAAACGTTGCAACAAAATAACAAATAGTCCTGTGGTCGAATTTGAAGGAAAGAGAATGAGAACAAAAATATTTAGGCCAATTTTGCATGGAGGGGGGAATTGAAATTAATTTATGCTCAGGCCTCAAATATAGTGTGTTTAATAATGTGAATTTTCTGCATGCATGTAATAGTGGGGTTTGTTAATATAGTCATTCCGTAGGACTAAACGCCCAAAGTGATATTTGGGTGGATTTGGCTTCTAGAGGGTCCCCACTCATCCAAAATGATGGGGTCAAATTTTAGCCTCCCCACCATCATTTCTTATTGGCCCTTTGGGGGCGCCTTTTGGCCCAATTATATGAATTTTGTGTGCTTCCTCCCTAATTCAATATTCCGCCAATTACTGTTAAGTTGTTCAGAATTTCAAAGAATACGTAATTAATGTTGCATCATTCAAAATTACTTTCTTCACAGTTTAGGGTCCCAAATGACAAAGAAACTGTAATATATATAGTGCGTAAGTATAAATTGAGAAATGTGGCGGTTTTATTTCATTTCGGGTTAGGACTGTCAAGAAAATGAGTTGAAATGGTATCTAAAGCTTGGAATAAATGAAAGAACAATTGTTTCACATATCATTTAGATGAATATTCCCAAACCTTTTAAAGGTAAAAAATAGTATGTATCTCCAATTAGTCGTTTTATCCAGATGTAAACGTTACTTTGGCAACAGATGGCGACAAACTTACGTATATGGTTCTTTAAATTATACTCCTTAAAATATCAACGTACTGTCACTCTAAATGCCGATTAGGCTAATTCAGTAAATATACTATATAAAAGTTCTTGCGTAGTACCCTTTACAAATAATGTCTCATTACCTTAAAATCCGCCGGACTTTTCGTTTTCGTTACAAATGCTATTCTGTCATCGCCCTACACTCATCAGCCTGCCTTGGCAAATTTCACATACAAAATTACTTACGGAACAGGGACACTCATGGACGACTATCCTCTTTCATCTAAGATGCTAGCGCCGCCAAGTGCAGATCAGGCGGGCGTCACTGGGGACGCGCCAAGCCCTCATAATGTTAAAACCCACTCCATGGACTGTACTGTCGTAAATTTGACATTTTTTTCGGCTGCACGTTCCCCTCAATTTTCCAATTTTTGGATGACCCCAGTATTTCTTTATCCTCTGGATCCGCCCGTGCTGCATGTAACTCGAAAAGAAAGAAAAGAACTTGGTTTAGAATATTGATCTTTTGCGTATGGCCCGCTCCCTCAAATGAGCAAAGGAGGTGGATTCAATCTGGATTTCATAGCGAACACCGGACATAGGTATTTGCCATAGCTCAGTCGGTATAGAGTACAGTCTAACAATCAGGAGGTCTTCGATCGAATCCCCATGGAAATCCTACTTTCTTGTGATTTGGGGTATGAAATAGAAAGCAACAAATTTCACTGGGCGCCCCTTATCCGCACCGACTATTCTAACGCCAAATACGAGATAGTTGGGCTGTTTAGACATTAAAAGTCGTTTGCGAGCTCGTAGAGCGAAGCAAATAATTTTATAAAATATAATTCCTTTTTATAACTTTGATAACAAATTGGGAGCAAGAAGGCTCAAAGGGATATGAAGTCCCTGCCCCAGAAAGCAAATATGAGCTGAGCCCCAACAGAATAAGTAAGGAACCCTCGGTCCTATATAAAAAAAAATAATTTACTCAAGGCATCGAGCACGCGGGCGAGCTGAAAATAAAGTCGGATCTGAGGAATAAGACCTGAAGAGTATTTATAGCAAATCGGTTAGCAGGAAAAGGGCTCAGTAATAGTCGCAGCCTCTACAAGGAGAGGGGGTTAAATGGCTGAGTCCAAACCGATAGGAGGATCCCTTTGTAAGGCTCAATGATAATGAAGACCCACCCCACAAACAACGGCGTGTCTCAAAGGCTGATTACCCAATCAGATTAGTTAGTGACCCTTTGATTCCTACAAAAAACTAAACTGAACTTTAAAAATTTGCAAGAAAGCGCAGAGTGGCTATATAAAAGGATTGTTATTTGAGAGATTGAAATGTATTCCGGATGTTCAAACGAATTCGAGGGGACAAGGAGGTAAGGGCTCAATAATTACCCAGCCCCCTCAAACATGGAGTTCATAGTATCAGCCCCAACCAAGACAGTCAAGGGGGAGCTCCAGACCCCTGCAGTGGTTATCTTTTTTAATAAATGCAATTAACTTCCATGGAGAGTGACCTACATGGACCCGCAGTATACGTCATAAATATCATAGTAAAAAACAAAAGAAAAGTTTCCCTGCCACGTACAATCATCTTGCAATCGTGGTACGAGCACGCACCTTGCACGCACGACGAGTTGCCACAGTGCCTGCACCTTCTCCGTACGTTTTTTCCTGCAAGTGACGTCATCACATTTGCAGAGAAATTGCAAGACGAACGTACGTGCGTACAACGACGTACTTAGCAAGGCACGACGAAGGTACCCTGTCCTGCACCAATTTTAAACCCGTAGGAGTTCGCAGAAATTGGCCTGCATGCAACGCAGGCTACGTTGATGGCACGTGCCCCGTAGCCTACGACGAGTTGTGACCGCCGCATAAGCTGCTAGAGTGTAACTCGCCCTCCTAAGTGACTGATATAAAGTAGTCAGTGTGTTTAGAATGAACGATTTTCATCTCTTGCAGTCACGGCTATGATCGGCATTTGCTTTCTTCGCAAAATCATGCTAAATGTCCACCAAAGCTTGTGTATTTTTATGTAGTACCTTTCATACATTTACAATTAACAATATCTGAAAGTATCAGAGAAAACAGAACCCATCTACTATCTTAAAACAACAGATATAGCTGCATTCACGAATCGTCCACTCGAACCAGGAAGCTGTTACGGCTAGCTACCGCTTCTCCAGCCGACTGCGCACGCTACACATTCGCTGTTGATCGCCTTGACCGGGTGTTGACGTGCAGTTGTCGCTTGAACTTGTTTTGTGCCCTAGGCCTATATTAGTTTGATCTTATTTCTTATCATTAATATTTCTTTACACCTATAATCAATCAGCCTATAAGAAAAAAAAAAGGCGTCTCGATCCGGTTTGACCACAGGCCAGTTATTTAATTTTTGATTTAAATTTCTTCTTTTTTTTCAACTAATTTTTAATTCATGATTATTGAATAATTCGTTATTATAATGATAACAAACAGCAATAGGCAGGGGTGCATGATCTAAATTTGTAGCCAGGCACTGCGAGAGAGCGAAGCGCCCAAGGGGGAGGGGGAGGTGTGGAAGGGGGGTATCCCCCTTGCACAGTAGCTTTTTCGATTTGACACTGGTGCAATCTGATGCAGAGTTTGGTGTAAGAATGGGTGTGTTAGAGTTTGGAACCCCCCTTTCCCAGTGGCGTAGACAGGTCCTCGAATGTGGGGAGGGGGATGATTCGTGGTCCAGAGACTCATATTGCCAAAAATAAAAGATATTCAAATTACAGTATCGGGTAACTGAAATATTAAAACCGCTTAACCTGTTAAAACACTCAAGTTAATGTTAGAGAGAGGCCTATTTTTTTTGGGGGGGGATGTGCGCCGACTTTCCTCGGCAAAAGTAGGCAATTCCAAGCGAGCGGAAAATTTTGAGGTAACCAGATGCATGTGTTTTTTTTTTTTTTTTTTTTAACGATACACACAAAGAAGTGGCAAAAAAAAAAGGGGGGCCGATCTTTTTTTTTTTTTTTTTTTTTTTTTTTTTTTTGGGGGGGGCGGTTGCATCGAATTTTCTCAGCAAATATACAATTCCAGGCTAGCGGTAAACTTTAAGGTTTTTTGTATCTATATACACACAAGGATAGCCGATTTTGGGGGTTGCGCCGAACTTCTTCAGCAAGTATACAAGGCGAGCGCGAAGCGCGAGAGGAAAATTTAAGGTTAAATGAACCAAATCCTGCCATAATAAAACTAGTAAATACTGAATGATTATCAAAGAAATTAAACAAACATGCCGCACTAGAAGGGTTTATGTGGCAACATTTTATTTCCTCTAAGCCTATAAGGCCTATTTAATCTAAGCGAAGCGCGAAGCGCAAGCAAAAAAAAAAAAATAAAAAAAATAGCAATTTAGGACCTGAGCCGCATTTCGTAACCACAAAGGTGTTATTTTGTAAAATATGTTTAAAGATGTAAAAGATTAGTTCATTTTGCAGATATTGTTATATCAAAAATACCATTAATTAAAATAAACATGCTCTAGGAAGAAAAACAAAATAATTTCCCTGGAAATAATAAAAATAAGCACAAGCCTAATATAAATAAACATATAATAGATATAGAAAATTAATCTGGATTTAATGATAATAATAAAAAATAATAATATGTGAGCGCGAACGAAATTTTTTTAGAGCTCCATGGAAGAAAAAAGGAGTGTGCAAACTTATTTCAGCTTTAAAAGAAAACACATATCACCCGTGAAAAGTGGGGGCGGGGGATGATTGTACATGACCATCCCTCATCTTTTGAGCTGAGGGGATGCATCCCCCACCCCCCCCCCCCCCTCGCTGTCTACGCCCCTGCCCCTGCCCCATTTCTTATTTTATTATTTTTTTTAGGGAGCTCAAGTGGGGGGGGGTTAATATTCCTAACCCCACCCCCCCCGTAGATCCGCCACTGATAGGTTGAGGAACACAGTGAGGGGAGAGAGAGAGGGGGGGGGCTGATGAGTGCGGGGTTCCGTTCCCCTCTCCATGCTCTCTGTCCCTTGATATACGCGCTAATATCGGTTGTAGTGACAATTTTTTCGCTGACAATTGTCCGCTTAAAACCCGTTCCTGATCGGTTAGAGAAAATGTTACCCAAAGATTTAAATTTAAGTTTGCAGATCCCCCCCCCCACCCTAATAAAAACACAAAACAAAAAAAAATAAAAAAATAAACGTGATCATATCGAAATGTGTAGCTGGCACCTCCCTCCCCCCCCCCTCAAAAAAATATTAATATTATTTTTTTAAATAATAAAAGGGGGCGGAGTTCAGATACTTCTTGGAGGCTCAGATAATGGTCATACATTTGCTTCTGAGAACAGCTTTCCCGCAGGAAAACCCACAGCGCAAAACAAATTTGAGAAATGTTTGGTGTACCCAGATACTAATTATCATTAAAATTTTGTGTGTGCAGCCCCCACTCCCCCCCCCCCCAAAAAAAAAAAAAAAAAAACATTACTCGGTTGGGTCAGATGACTGTTGTACAAAATTGCTTGATCGGCAATCGTTCCGATCGCGGAGTCAACGTCTTAAAAATATTGGAGTATGTACCATACATCATTGATATTTTGTGTGCAGGCACCCCCCCCCCAAAAAAAAAAAATAAATAAATAAATAAATAAAAAAATATGTGAGCTCAGATCATCTATTGTACGACATTGCTTCATTAACACTTGTTCTGCTCTAAATCCCTCACGAATCGGTTGGAGAAAAAGTGTGCAAGAGAAATATATCTTAGCCGCTCTAGCTCCCCACAATTTTATTTTAGGGGGCTGCATGCCCCCCCCCCCCCTCCAGAAAAAAAAAAATCAATGATAATATTTGGGTGCACCGATATTTTCTCGATTCGATTTGCTGAGGCTTTATAGCAGAACAATTGTCAGTGTAGAAAAAATATCGTTCAACTGACACGAGCCCCAAAATTCTTTTTTATTTTTTTTTCCGGGGGGGGGGGGGGGCTGCTCACTTAAAAATGCAATCGTTGTATGGTACGGGTAGCCTTCACCAATTTTCTCCAACCGATTAGGGAAGGGTTTTAAGCGGAAGAATTGTTAGCGAAGAAAATGTCGTACAACGATATTAGTCCATATTGGGAGCGAGGTGAACGAAACCCACCCTCCCAGCCCCCCCCCCCCGCCTCTGTTCCTCAAAATACTTTGCTATCATTTATAATGCATTATAAACACGAATTATTCAATAATCTTGAATTAAAAACTCAATGAAAAAAAAAAGGGTTAATATAAAAAATTAAATAACTGGCTTCAATGGTCAAACCAGATCGAAACGATTTTGTCCTTATAGGCTGATCGATTATAGGTTGAAAGAGATATTAATAAGATCAAACCAACTAATATGTAGGTATAGGGCACAAAACAAGTTCAAGCGGCAACTGCACGTCAGCAAGGCGGTCAACATAAACGAAAGTGTATACCGGGCGCAGTCGGCTGGAGAAGTGGTAACTAGCAGTAAACATAATTGTTTGAGTGGACGATTCGTGAATTGGAAGTGCGATCAATGCAGCTATATTTATTATTTTAAGATAGTAAATGAGTTCTATTTTCTGTGATACTTTCAGATATTGTTAAGTGTGAATGTATGAAGGTACTACATAAAATTCCCAAGCTTTTGTGGATATTTATAATTATAATAATTAACATGTTACTAAGAGGGCAGTTTTCTGTTCGCCGTGAACCATTGAAGTAGGAAACGTGTTTCAGGTTGACCACTATGGACAGGAAAATTACCCTAGGACAACTACCCCCAGAGAATTCCCCCTAGAAACTAACTACCCCTAGGACAACCACCCGGGCTAAGTTTATATTTTAGGGTTAATGCATGACTTGTACACAGCATAGAGCTGAAGGGCAATCTAAACCAAAGTGCAAAATGTTCATATTCTGATAGTTCTATTATTTCATTTAGAAATTTCTCAGAAAAAAGTAAATACAGTTAATATTTTCAAAATGTATGGTCTCCTACTATGACCTTGGGGCTGCCATTTTGACTTTTCATAATTACTTGTACGTGTCCCATTGGCAAATGATTATGATAATTTTATCTTTTATAAAATTTTTCCTTTTAATAACACAAAATCTCTTTTGATGCAACTAATGAAATACATACAACGAAAATAACGTAAGGAAGAAATTCAATTTTTTTAGGCAATTAATTTGAGAACAAATACAAATCCATTGCTCTGTCTGACATAGCATCACTGTATTCTAACCATTGCAATTACTTTGCTCGAATCAGTTATATGCACATTCCGCTGCCTTGGGAACAAATAGCCAGAAATTTGAATAAATTTTGAAACCTTTTTTTTTTTTTTAATCTCTCTTTGCAGAGACGTCTCCGCGAATCGGATAATCAGAGACGTCTCCGATTTTTTTTGTTTTTTGTTTTTTGTTTTTTGTCTCGGAGACGTCTCAGAGACATCTTTAAGACGTCTCCTCGACTCATAAGCCGACGCGAAAAATCATGAGACGTCGCGGGGACTAAAGGAGATGTCTCCGAGATGTCTTTGGACGTCTCCGAAACGTCTCTAGTATCAAAACCGTCTCAAACACGTCCCAAACTAATCCCAAAACCGGCAAGTGAGATACCACCATTATAGTAAAGAGAGAGAGAGTATACGTCACCATTCTGGAGCGGGCGGCCATACCACGTCATATTCTGTGTAAGATGACAGCCGATGCCCTCGGTGTTCCGGGGTTTCGCGGAACCGATCACCTACATGTAGGTCCATATTCATAAAACCATACTAAACCCAGTTGTCAATTAATATTACATAGGGAACATTAAATAATTAGGTGATAACTAGGCCTATGAAGGTTTTATGAATATGGGCCCTGGATTATTACTATCTGCTCTGAATAATGAATTGACTGGATTTATTCATTTGATGGAAACACAAAAAACGTTCGACAACATTTGAAGAGCTTGTTTCCAGAAGGGGTTTGGTCCATTTTTCATTGAATTCGAGTTATTGGCCTAAATATATATACTTTTAGTAGCTCTAGAAGATAGTACCATGGAAAATTTGAAATTCCCAAGAAAAAAATCCTTAAATATGGCCAAAAAAAATTGTTTTCAAAAGGGGTTAGGTCCACGTTTAGCCTTTCTGTGAAAATTAAGATTTTGTTACATTCACCTATATGCTGTGATTCTAAATATACTAAACTTAACATTACATAAAACCCAACCATGGGAATGTAAAATCACATCTAGAAAAAAAATCTGCTGGCCTTTATCTTTATTCATTTTTCAC
Organism: Paracentrotus lividus; assembly: GCA_940671915.1. Classification (NCBI taxonomy): domain Eukaryota; kingdom Metazoa; phylum Echinodermata; class Echinoidea; order Camarodonta; family Echinidae; genus Paracentrotus; species Paracentrotus lividus. Next base: position 44,416,875 of record CALNVZ010003426.1, read on the forward strand.
TTCAAATTGACATTTTTTGGACCTAACCCCTTTTTAAAATATTGGAAATCCTGGCAATGTTGGTGTCATTTGTGCTGGATATAATTTCCGTTTTTTAATGTCGGAACTAGATGCAGCAGTGATTTCTCGCAAACACACTCAAAGATAAGCACAAAAAAAAACCACATACGCACACTCACACGCACCCACATACACGCATAGAAGGGTTTCGATTCAGTTTATTTCCAAAAGGGTTAGGTCCAAACAATTGAGAATTTAAAAGAAAAAAAAATAAAAAAAATTGGAGACCCGCAAATTTTTTTTAAAAGTGATTTTACATTCTCATGGTGGGGTATTATTTTATGTTAAGTTCATTGCATCAAAAAATACTGCAATACTAGACCTAACCCCTTTTGGAAATAAACTCTTCATATGTCGAACGTTTCAGCCTGTATAGTTGCATGTATTTTGTCGGAATCGAGACAAAACATGACAGAAATTATTATCAGCGGCATTTTGTCCTTTTCATATGTATTGTTTCACAAAAAAACAATTGTATTCTTTCTGAAGCATCGTCTATAATCTCGAGTAGCATTGTTCCCCGCACGGTAGAAATAGATCATCCACAATACACATTCATGTATGCTGAAGAAGACATCATTGTGTACATTGCATGCATCATTCTCGGACCAAATCGGTTGGTTAATATCCAGAGGAGCGTTGAGGAACCAATCGTCTGGCCGGAACCTATTGCCTAGTACACCGGCAGGGAATCATGGGAAATCCTAAATACATGTATTAATTTTGACAAGGTTCTCTTGATTTATTCCCTTCTCGAAGATGTTTGAGTGAAATTAAGAAGACGAATATATTACAAGACAATGGAACTTACAGAGTAAGCTAATTTATACTTGGGAATGGATATCAATTCAAAGGGTATGCAATAATATACTGGCCATAATTAATTAGTCATCTCCTGAATAATGATGATAAAAGATACAACCCTTTCTTTATAATGTTTAATATCATTCTTAACCATAGTGTTGTCAATAATTTCGGATCATTTGAAAGGGAAAGATTGTCCCTTTTCATTCTTGAGAACAGATGATGACCATCCCCGGTTATTTTTATTTACCAAATGGGAGGACAAAACAAAAAAAATGCCCGGAGGTGGGAATTATCAGTGAGAAAAATCATGAAGCTGCCTCATTTTACATCCAAAAATGTTAATGGTTGTCGTTTATACGTTTTCCAAATAAATAATGGCCATATATTATAAGCTGCCGAGATAAATTTTTTTTGTGCCTTTTTTTTTCTTCCATCGATAAGTCTCAAGTGTTCGATCATATTCTGTTTCTTGAGCCGAATATAATATTATTCTAATTTCCAATAGTAAGTGAATTTCAAAACATTCATTACATTTTGTCCTGGGTAATCACGACATCTTATTTTAGTGTAAAACCGTCTTTACAGAATCCACACGCTACATGTACAGACGCGTTCCCCCCCCCCCCCCCCCAAAAAAAAAAAAAAAAAAAAAAAAAAAAAAAATTGTCCCTCTGATTGGGCCCTAAATAACTTCTATAATAAAGAGTTATTGCCAATTTCATATGCATATTTTAAAACCCCATGTAATTCTGTGATTCTTGTGAAAATTTCAATTGTTTCGCTTCATTGGTTTTGAATACACAGGCTCTTTTGTAAGAGTAGTCATTTTTGGCCCATTCCAAGTTTGATGAAAAGAATACATTACAAACATGCCATACATTATTTTGTGCTTCACTTTTATTTCAGTTTACAACTGTGATGTTCATGCTTTTGTTTTCAAGGAGCAATGCCACATCTTATTGGCCACGAGTCCAGACTAGTTCGCGATTTGAGTCTCCAGAGTCTCTGGAGAAAGTCTAAAAAAACAAGAGTTTTTCCAGTCACTAGCTGCAGTCAACCTGACATTGCCGATACTCTTTTGTCTACTAGTGATACACAAAATCAGTCGCAACTAGTTTGCGACTCCAGTCTGTAGTCTTGAAGATGTCGCTGTGACGTCGTCTGGATCTCCAGGGAGTCACTGAAAAGACTTTGACAAAAAGCCTTGCTTGCTTGTAATAAAAAAGTTATTTTCACAGTCTTTAAGATTAAAACTGATTTT
>CALNVZ010003426.1:44425908-44437579 GCA_940671915.1 Paracentrotus lividus
AGACTACAATACACGATGTAGCGCTCTACGATAACGTGCATCTCTTATTCTTATGTTCCTTGGAAAACCCAAAAGCTCTAGTCTGCTGCAAACTGACACGAACACCCGGAGGCACCTGCATTCTTACTCCAACTCGTACCCAATCCCCCACCGCAACACAAATCTAAAGAGCTTCGTTGTTGTTCTTTAAACTGCCTGAAATGAAATGGAAGTTGGAACGTGATCCTATGTACAATGATAGAGATGTAAAGATACCATCGACCAGCGATCCATAGAAGCAATCTAAATTAATCTCATCCCAACATTCGCTCACACGGAGAAGAAATCATTATACAAGGTAACTACAGCAGATACTACCATTAATTTCGATGACACTCCAACAAGTTACAGTACCACCATCTGGATTTCTATATTCACCTGCCACCGCTAAGATCATGTGATCTTCAAATTTCCTATCGAAATCTGGGCACGAATGGATCCTGAAAATTGGCCGCCAAAATAAGATTCTTACAGACCTTATCTAGCTAGAAGAGAAAAAAAAAAGAATAAGACAAGAAGCCATTGCCGACCCTCCAGCTACGTATTCAAAACCCGGAAAAATGAAGCGCGAACTTAAACCGTTAGAAGAGTCTTCATCATGATACGAATCGTGCAGAAAACTATATATGGTGTCGTGGGATGTCGGGTAGAGCAGAGGATGCTTGTTTCAAAAGTATTATGCTCATTCTATGTGTAACAAATCCAAGGGGCCCAATTAATCTTCATATCTAATGGAAGAGTATTTAGGTCCCCAATCAAGGGCGCGACATTTTTTTTTTTTACCCTGGTGGACACATTGGCCCGCTCTGGTTATTACATTCATTCATTCACTCGAAAAAAAATACCTAAACGGGAGCAGAATTCAGTCAATATCAAGCGCTGAAACATTGTTATTACGTAATATTATTCCATCGTAAAAAGTGTAAACTCATTCATAAAATATTTAAAAGTTTCATAGGTGGAATACGACTTGAATAATTAGACTATTTTTCGGCATATCTCATATAACTGATCACTAATGTTGCATACAATCTTATAATGTCGTAATATGGTTTTCAAGTATTATCCAAAAGATCACTAGGTCGGCTCATCAAAGATGATTCGGTCATATATTCTTTTCTATCTTTGCACAAAATATAAAAGCAATCAGTAAATCATTCGAGCTCTTGTCCATCATAATGAAATAGTCCTCTAGACGCTATTCCTAAGTTTACGGTAAACGTTCAAATGTACAGGAAATCTCACTCCCACACTCGTCTCTCTCTAATTCTTCTCATCCCTCTCTTTCTCTCTCATCTCTTCTGGTCTCCTCGCCTCTCTCTCTCTCTCTCTATTCTGATCTGTCTGTTTCTCTCCCCTCTCGTCTGTCTGTCTTTACTGTCTCTCTCTCTCCCTCTCTCTCCTCTTTCTCTCCTCTTCTCTATCTCCTTGTCTGTCTCCATCCTTTCTGCTGTCTCTCTCACACTCATTCTATCACGTCTGTATTATGTGTTTAACCCCGCACCCATAATTTCCTTCCCTCTCTCTCTTTCTTTCTCTCTTTCAATCTGTTATTGCTCTCTTCTCTCTTTTTCTCTTCTTTATCTGTCTCTGTCTCTTCCTCTCTCTCGCTCCTCTTCGCTCGCTCTCTCTGTCTTTCTTCTTGTTCTCTTCTCTTCTCTGTCCTGTTCTGTCTCTCTCTGTCCTGTCTCTCTCGTTTCTCTTCTATCTTCTCACTTTTCATGATTTCCTCACATTACCATGTGTTTATTAAACTCTCACATATGTGAGGCATTACAATCACCATTAATTTGATGTCTTTTGTATTTCGCCCTCAGCCGTTCCGCCACCATCTCAACCTTAGCAAACGGGGGACGCGCTTTCCATATGCAACACAATAACTGAACTTGTGTTGAATGCGATTCATTTCACCAATCTGCACCATCAATAGATATTGAAATCTAATTGATCCCCGTAGTAAAGATATGAATAATGATTATAGACCTCTCTGTGAATGGCGAACAGCGCGTGCGTGACATTGTCAGGATGTCGATAGCGCATGTATTTTCAGCTGCATGGCTAGAGGCAACATAAACAAATCGTCCAATAGGATATATTTCATTTGACGCTGATCTCCATACGATGCTAAGACAACGGCCTGAGAGAAAACCCAATTTGATCATTTTTATTTCATATATCACCAAAGACAGGTTTTCATTTCCAAGGTAGATCTCAGAGTTTTTTAATTTGTTCTCTTTTATTTTTTTAAAAATCCCAACAGATACACTGTAGTACTGTTTCCATCTTGACAAAAGCTAGTACATAGTCTAAATGTGCTCTATAATGGTATGCACACAAGCGCGAAGTATTATGTATAATATCGCGCACCCGCCCAAGTCAATGTATATTTCTTTCTTTTATTGATGTATTAATGTTATGGCTCCCTTCGAAGCCCGCTATCTCCGATCGTGACTATGTCCCTGTAAATTGATATATTTGCTCACTATTGGGTGAATAAGAGCATTAAAAAATGAGCACATTACATTTCCATTTTCGTCAAAAGAAGGTAGATTACCCATGGTTCACTTGGGGGTAAGGAAAGCTGAGAGGTACGGTGCACGCCATATATCCTAGCGCGTTGGACCCGCGCATCTCCTCCCCACACTCGACCACCACACCATACCGCCCAACCCATCGCCACTAACCCGATTGCGTATACAACTCCAGAACTACTACATATCGGATCTCAGCTCATCTCAACCGCTCACACAGGACAACGCATCTATACATCTAACCCTCCACCCCTCGTCTCGCGACAACTTGATACTACAGCTATACCGCTTCGCACCTCAGATCCTATCAGCGCCTCAGTAATCAACGTCCCTTCCTCAAGTGCCTACCCCCGTCAATCGCCTAAACAGCTCACTCGTGCCTTAGTGTCCACCTGTCGTCCCGCTCGACCCTTCGCGAAAACACACAACTTGATATCATCCTGATCACAATTCACACATAGACAATCAGTACAATACCTGACATACCTGACCTTTTCTCATCCAACACTCACGCCTCTTACCATAGATCGCATTCTCACATGATATTCGTACAACCGCTTCTTACTTATTCCTCACAACCAACATACACAGTCAAACTCATCCAATGATCCTACGCACTAAAATCTTCGGGCGCTCACACATAGAGTCGATGTACAAGTGAAACCTATGCCCTGGTGTAGCCGACGCAGCCCGATCTCGCTCGTAATCCCACATCACAACCGACCCAATAGATCGCCACAAACAATCTAACTCACCCACTAACAACGTACGCCCAGGAAGCAATATTCCCACAGGAATCGACTAGTATTCGGATTATGGCAAGATCTCTTACATAACCCGACCACAACAACTGTGCCATCATCAACCACATGAGAACATATCACATAAGAAAACAGCTAGAGACACCACATACATATACAGGGACAATGAAAACATGAAAACTCAGAAATGCCCCCAATGAGACCCGTAATCTCCCATCAGCGACTAGACCCCATCTCTCACCTACTGCGCTATTCGTATATACCTCACCAATTATCTTGAGTATCCTGCAGCACCAGAAGACACTATCCTAAGTGATTTTGACATGCACCGCGAACTCTCATCCAACGTTCTCCAACCCCACTACTTTGAGCGTTCTACAAAGTACTCTATTAGAAAAAAAATTAAAAAAAATAAAAAAAAAAAAAAATGCAAATTCATATCCCAGCCGAACAAGATAGTTTCTTGATCCAACAGTAGAATAGGATAGGTAGGCCATTAGGCCTATAGAGTTAAACTAATTTATAATCCAGTCTGTGAACTGATCAACGACCAATTATTACATTTTTGGAAAATTGCACGATCCCCAATTTTCTAGTAGTAGTAGTAGTAGTAGTAGTAGTAGTAGTAGTAGTAGTAGTAGTATTATTATTATTATTATTACTATTATTATTATTATTACTATTATTATTATTAGTATCATTATTATTTTAATGGTGATCCCAGTCACGCAAGGTTGTATTATTGCATGGTATCCTTTTTCTCATTGGTGTTATTATTACCTGTGCATGCGTTATCCTGAGCTTCGTGCACTTTCACCATGATTAGGGGGGTAACCTTTTCTATTTTTTTCCCCTTCCTGACATGAATACTAGTAAATTTGTATTATACATTTACTTTCGCTGTTGATACCAAAGAGTTTCAATCAATGATGTTCTCGGTTTGTCATAAATCGAAAGGCTTCTGTCGACCAGGGGGGCATTTCATCAAAGGACTTGTCGGACGTTTTATCCAACAAAGTATTAAAAGCTACTGAAATGCTTGTATCTGATTGGCTGAGAGCAAATTTGTCGGATAAAATGTCCGACAAATCCTTTGATGAAATGCCCCCCTGGATTCTAAGTCAGCAAAGGGTCAAATTTTGAAACACGGATAAAAAGTTAAAAATGTATCCATTCATTTTAGAGTATAAAGCATTGATGATTTTGCCAATGAACATGATGAATGCACACTTAGTTGGCGTATTTTTATTATTCCTTTTAAAAGAACATTTCAGAGGATTTCATTCCTAAATGAGTTTACAACACTGTGGTTACTACAGCATGTACACTATAGTGGGTCCAAATAAAAACTATGCACTCTTGAAATGACTACTAAATAAAGAATAATGGTTTAAAGGTCACAAGCTTTTTTTTAATTTTTTTATTTTTCTTTCATGTTTTCAAAAGTTAACAAAACAATAATCAAATTAACAACATCAGTATTCGTCGGCCTCATGCCAAAAGGGCCTTAGCATTTTTAAGATGTGTACATTATGAATGGCCTTTAAAAATGCTAAGGCCCTTCTGGCATGAGGCCGACGATGTAACATAAAACATTTTGTTCAAAAGTAACAGAGAAAACAATTATAAAGAAAATTCAGGAACCAGCAAGAAGCAAAGCTTGTAAGGCGCTGGTCCCTTTAATATAAAATAGAATACAAAAGTAAGCATTTTTTTTTTTTTTTTAACTGAAACATATTCATAATGGAATAATTTATAATTGAATAAATCTTAATTGAATAATTCATAATTCTTGCCCCATCCCAACACGGACAAAAACTGACTAACAGCGCACGCACTGTCAACCAGTCACTATCATGCCGGGATGAGGCAAGAAATATAATTGCTTGAGGCTGTGCAGGATTTGCTAATACCACTGAGCTCGTTCCTACTACGTCCTTGCAAATTTTGCCGAACGGGCATAGTCTGTGTGTAAACTGAGTGGACGTAGTAAATACTTCTTACGATCTGTTTACGAACTTCATGGACCAACTCGGTCGGATTTTCAAAAAAGTATTGAAAAAAAATCGGGCGCCCATCTCGTCCTAAAATTTAACGGGGTGGCAACGTACCTGAAACGAGATGAACCTACTGCAAACGAAATGGCCGTACTTCAATCGTTCTAAAGATGTGCTAGGACGTCTTACAAACGAGCATTGCATATTAATTATCAGCTTGAAGTTACGAAGACGCATGAGGTCTGGCAATAATGGGCTAGGTTTTTATAGCAGAACGGGCGCGCATTTACGTTCAGCACGTTCTAGCCACGGATAATGACGCAGTAAGAACGAGAAGAACTTTCTCGGGGCCGTTTGGTCGAGGTAACAACGAGTAAGAACGGATTTTGACGGATTAAAAATGATCCAGAACTAGTTAGGTCGGGACGAAACGCATCGGAAACGAGTTGGAATTAAATAAGAACGGGTTGCAACTAACTGGGGATGGGTTTGGATTGTTTCAGACGGGCTCTGCTTCGTGGAAACGGTCATACAAACGGACTGCCGACGACGCAAAGACGTGATGGACGTATTGAGGACTGTATACAAACGTTGCTTCATCTTAATCCAGAAATAATTCGGTCAAGCAGTTGTCAAATGTACACGTTCTTTTCAGACCAATGACCGTTTTTCATATTTTTTTTTAAAGTTGTGAGATTTCTCTAATTGTAACAATTAGGCCTAATGGGTGGCAATTAAACAGCTGATCTGTTCGCTTATACTACTATCACACTGAACGATTTTTTACCATGTTATTGAAATTATTGCAGAACGGGCTTGATCTATGTACACACGGAGTGGACGTACTTGAGGCCTATTTCAATCTGCTTAGGACTTTATAGCACGGGCTTGGACAGCAAGACGTTTCAATTTTTAAACAGAACGGCATGTCATAATCACCGTCACACTGAACTAGTTCTCACTACGTTCTTGGTAGTTCTTGGTGAACGGGCTCAATCTGTTTACACACGGACTAAACGTAGTACAGACCTTTTACAATCTAGTACAGACAATAGGGGGGGGGCGCCGCCGAAATTTTCGGATTTTAACATGTACGGTCAATGAGCGGTTTTCAAATTATGGGGGGGGGGGGGGGGGGGTGGCGTCCCCTGAGCCCCCGCCTGGATCCGCCACTGAATTAAATGTAGTGACAACGTTCCTTAAACGAGAAGGACTTACTTTGAACGAGAAGGACGTACTACGAACATTGTGCCTAACTTTTTAATGCTGCGCATGGATACTTTTAGTGACGGTTTGGACATGTTGGACGTGCTACGAACATATCGAACGGGATAGTGTGAACGAGCGGTTTACTCGGTCTGAACTGGATAAAAACGTATTGCGGACGCGATAAAGACGAAATTGACGTAACGAGGACTATTTATGAATTGCCTAGTATCGTATTCCAGAAATCATTTTTCAAAGTTATAAGTTCCAACCCGACCAAAGCCCGTTCAGCAAATTTTTTTAAGAACGGGCAAGAACGTTATAGAACTACCTCAGTGTGACGGCCCCTTAATCAATTATCATCTGCTTATGGGCGGCTATCAGGGTCAAAATCAACAGTGGCATAAATCGGCTAACAAAGACAAAAGTAAACCAAATATAAAAACAAACGTCAATGATATAAAAATCAAATGTTAAACCAATATATTTCTGGATATTATTGATGCTTATTTATGACTTTTGGTGTATTTTGACTTTGTTAGCCGATTTATTAAATTTTCAATGTTGACACTTATGGCCGCCCACAAGCAGATGATATTTAAATAGCGAATTCCTGCGTTTCTCCTTTTTTGTGTTATTGACGAAAATGAGTATTGCTCATTGAATTATTGTTTATTTTCGGAATCGTTGGTATTATGATAATAATTATTGTTTTAATAGTTTGTTATGCCAATAATACATTGAATTGCATTCATTTTTAATTGTATATATGTGTTTGCAGGGTCCCATGGAAGACCAACTTTTGTTGAAAGGGCTACCATGTACAATAGATAATAAAGAAAATTGATAAATTTAAAATATATAAAATAATAAACCTCTCCCAAAAGAACCATAAATTGTATATTTTGTAGCCATTTTATTGGATCACTCTGTATTTTTCAAAATGCACTATGCAGTGACCTGCATGTATAGCAATTGTTCATATACACTGTTCGTCATAAAGGTGGAATATTTTTTACTGGCTCCAGCGACATTATGTTGTTCTGGCTTTAATTTCTTGATTATGTTCGTCACCGCTTTCAATCTTCGGGATGCTGGCTTTATCATGGACATTCCCTCAACCCTTCACCCCCCAAGATTGCCATTTTTGGGGGGTCATTTTACGTAATTTTGCTACGGCTTTAATCTCTTGAATTTATTCGTCCCTGCTTTTACTTTTCGGGACCCTGACTATACCTTCAACATTCTCCCAACCCTTTAAGGGGATTTTTTTTCCAGAAAAGTTTTGTCAACCCCATGATGCAATTTTTTGTCATTTTTTCTCATTTTGGGGCCCCTTTTTGTTTACGCGACCCACCAAGGCCCCCTCAGTCCTATCCCAATGAAACACGTGCGTAGAGTCGTTATTATCTAGTTTTATGGTTACAGGCTAGACTCTTTTGTCTAGGGGAGGGGTCAAAAATTATTTTGATTGGGGTTCAACATCGATTCTATTCATTTTTACGGACCATGACAATTTCTATCTTACCAAAATTGTATTGTAAGTTCTCAGCTTAACATAAATCAGTATAATATATTATCTATAGTCACCATTTAAACCTTGTCATCAAGTTTTAAAAAAGGAATTAGGGGACAATGATAACGATTAAGGGTTAATGGTTGTTTTTTATTTATTTTTTAAAGCAAAAAGGTGGAATGAAATATTCCGAATTTTAACCAATCACAATTTATACTTCAACCCATCCCCTAGATAAAATATCTAAGCCTGTCCCCATCAATCTAGATTTAACTTTAATAGCAATATAAACAATGCATCTCAGACGCTTTTCCTGGGGGTAGGACTGAGGGGGGGGGGGCTTGATCGGCCGGGTACACAAAAAGGGGCCCCAAAATGAGGAAAAAATAACAAAAAATTGCATCATGGGTTTGACAAAACTTTTAGGAAAAAAAAAATCCCCATGAAGGGTTGGGAGAATGATGAAGGTATAGTCAGGGTCCCGAAAAGTAAAAGCAGGGACGAACATATTAAAAAAAATTAAAGCCGTAGCAAAATTACGTTGCTAGAGCGGCAAAGAAAATAGTCCACTTTTATGACGGACAGTGTATGTTTCCTTTTTAATTATTTTATAAATCCTATATAGCATATTAAATCGAGTGAGTGCGAAGTGCGAGGAGAAATATAATAAAAAAATGTTTTGTTTACACCCATCTCTTACGGGCTTAAACAAAATATTATGAGTTGAAAGCAAATGATAGGAAGTGCTGATTTCTTTTTTTTTTGTACCCATCATTTCCTTCTATTTCCAATTTGCAAAAACCAAAGCCAAAATAGTGGTACGCCAATGTCTTATTATACGCCAAACTCATTGCTTGATGCCCTTTATCATCATAAAACTCTTTGAGCACCATTTTTTCATGTTTATTAGTAGTTGCCAAGAGCATGCATTATTTGCATAGTGGTGTTTGTTTTCAGTATCTAGGGTAGCAATTTATTGAATAGCTAGATGTTATATTTATATGGGCAAGTACACAATACGTTAAATCGGGATATCGCAGCAATGAATATTATCGGCATTATTTTGTAGCAACGTCAAGGTCGGGCAGTATTGACTAGTCCCCAGAGTAAAACATTCTACATTAAATTGGTCATAACTGATGCATGACATGTGGGGGGGGGGGTCATGGAAACCTAAAATAGATTGATACTATCAATTATATTTCAAGCTTATAGAGGCAGTGGATACATGATGACTTTAATATGTGGCACAACTGAATGTGGACAAGAAAACAACAACACTTAATCCCCAATAACTCACACGCTACACTGTAAAAAAAATATATATATTTGTATTTTTAAAGCACATCTGCTGTCAGCAGAGTCACCATAAAAAATGTAATTCAAAAAACAGTTTCGTTCTAAATTTCTCCTCTAAGAATTGATGAAAGAGAAGGGGACAACAATTTCCTAGAGTTCTATAGCGTACATATTTGGTTAAAACTGAACAAATGTGTTACTCCTGATGTATATTTTGTATTTCTCATGTAATTATTTGCAGGAGAAATTTACAACAAAACTGTCTTTCAAATTACATTTTTTTTTATGGCGACTCTGCTGACTGCAGATTTGCTGTAAAAATACAAATATTTTTTTACAATGTACGCTAATTTTATTTGTTTTCTTTTTACCACAACCACTACTATTAATTTAAATTGGCTCAAATCATGTACATACATTCATTTTTTATTTTTTATTTATTTATTTTTTTTTTTTAACATTTTGCTCAGTTTGGCGCCTCTTGAAGGTCCATTTGGCGCCCTTTTGAGGTCATTTTGGCGCCCTTTTGGCCGCCCACTCGGGCGGCCAAGGCCCCGAGCCCCCCCCCCCCCAGAATACGCGCAAAACTTCTACCACTACAGCAACTACTATTAGGGCACATGCAGGTAATGTGGGCTAGCATGTATGTGGGCTACCAGGCGCGTATCCAGGATTTGGCACCCCGGGGGGCCCGATGTGATTTTGATTTTGGCGCCCCCCGTGGTGGATCCAGAAAGGTACATCCTATTTTTTCCACGTTACATCGGGCGACCAAAAAGGTACACTGAATTTTTTTTTCACGTCACGCTGGCCGAGTCCTTAGAAATGTCTTGTCTTCGTATTTAGGCGCATTGTGATTCTATCTATAACGCTTCGGGTTGTTCTATAGCTTGGTATTGTGATGTAGGTAGAACTAATTTGATAATACGACTCGTTCTCTTTGCATAACCTTGCTGTCCCGTCTTTTTGCTGAGTTAGTCTCGCGCATAAGGTGATTTTTCTTGATTTCGATTTCTTATAATAGAATGTTTACGCTCCATATACACTGCTTGCATGTGTCTTGGTATGTATGGGTCATTATTGATTTTAATTAGTATCTTTTTTAAATTGACTGCTTAATGACTCGTTATCTATGTCTGGAATTTGCTTAAAACTTGTGAAGAATCATATTAAATTACTCCAGAACGTCATTGGAATTGACTTATAGTATTCCTTCTTGTTTTTACTTCTTTTCTTTGACTAGAGATATCTTCTTCGTCACGTCAGTTATGTTTTTGGTGCCTTCCGCCGTCCTGCAGTCCCATGGTTACTATGAAGATTATTATATTCATGCTCCGTTTAATTTATAGCATAGTTCTAAGTAATAGTGGCTTACAGATAAAGTTATTCGGTCTATAACAAATAACTGTAAAGTATTTGAAAGAATAAGAAAAAAAAGACCTGTCAAGAATTAAAGTACTTTAGGCGATAGGCCAGGATCTTGGGGACTTCTGCTCTCCATACCAACTGACGAAGTGCTTACTGTGACGGTCAGCTGCTTCATTATGGTGCGGAAGGCAGGTTCGTGGGACTGCCTTCATAACCGGTCACTCAATTGGTGCTTACGCCGGGTGAAACGGGTTCAAGCATTTGTTGAGAGTGGTCCAACATTAGCACCCGCTTATATTATAGAGGCATCGTATTGAAAAGGTACGAGTAGGGTTAATTATGATCAAAAGGAGAGCTAGTTATTAGAGTGACATGATTATAAACAATGGTACTGAGAGAAATATTACAACACCTGAGGGGTTATTCGGGGGCTCGCGGCCGGTATAGTTGATTACAGTGGTATGTTCATCACGGGGCAATGTGGATTATCATTTCTTGGGAGGTATCTAACAGAATTTTAATAGGAGGGTAAACGCGTAAGTTTCAGCGGTGCCTTGTTGTGTGGGTTGGAAACCTTGTTTGCTCAGATGAATTGCGGGGCATCAACGCAGCTTTCCAGACGAGTAGGAGTGTGGGTAAGCAGTTGCATATGAAATATAGGCATCACATGCTGGGTTACCGGTCACAGATAGGGGGGGGAGGGGGATTATTCGGAGGGGCTTCAAATAAGAGTGCTCAAAATGTACCACAAAGGTGCGTTTTTCTAATTTTGACTTTTAGAGGGGCGCCAAATTGGAAAATATGTTGATAAAAACTTAAAATTTACTATATAAAAGGGAAATTAATATATCATCGATTGGAGCCTATTTGATATCGTGAACTCCTACCCCTGTGGCCTTATATATTTGATCTTTTCAACTACCACTTACCCCACCCACGCCCCCCACCCGCTAT
>CALNVZ010003426.1:44438115-44486709 GCA_940671915.1 Paracentrotus lividus
TTTCCGTTTGGGCATTCCACTTATCTTATATTAGGGGTAGCAAACGGAACCCAGGGGCGTCAAGCCTGGGCGATGCAACTTTCTGGGGCCAATGACCTGAAGCCGTAGGGGCGCAAAGATTTGACATCAAACTTAAGGCGACATATATTGCGTTAAATCAATTGATAGATTCAGGGGCCGCCAAAATCGACTTTACATAATATTAGGGAGCTTTAATCCACCCTGAGCTAAGGGCCAGATTATATCCTTAAACTTGTGGCCCCAAGTGATATTTGAACATTTATGTGCAATTTAAGATTATTTGTGTTTTAGTTAGGTCAACTTGGAGCCCCCTAAGTTAAAGATCTATGTGGCGCCCCTATATTTAAGATCAATTTTGCGCCCCCTAAAATTTAAGATCGACGGGGCCCCCTTAATTTAAGATTAGTATGGCGCCCCTAAGTTTAACGTTTATTTGGCGGTCCCTTAGTTAAAAGTTGATTTAGCGCCCCCTAAATTTAAGATAGAATTGGCGACCATATGACGCCCTGTTTTCCCTTTCTTTCTTCCCCTTTTCCCCTCTTTTTACCCTTTCTCTTTATTTTTTTCTCAATTATTTCATTTTTTTTTAAATATTTCTCTTCCTCCTCTCTTTGGCGCCCCCTGTCCGTCTACCCCCCCCCCCCCCCCCCCATAAAATACGTGCATGAATTCATTTGTTATGTGGAAGAATTTTTATGTGTTGATTATGTAATTATGCAAGATAAAGTGTTACACGAGTAAAAAAGAAAATGTTTTGAAAAAGAAATCATTTCATAAACTAATTAATAACTGGAAAAATATATCCCATACATACCGTAATATAAGGTACATGCTCGTTCACAATTGGTGCTAATAGCAGTTTTAATAGCAACTCGCAAACATTGATGAAAACAAATTCTACGATTACAAACAAAAGCATTTCCTGCAGCTATAAATTCAAGCCCTAATTTGAATGCTACTTACTGTAAGTTGAAAACTCGGAATGAATTTAAATGCTGCATATGGCGGTATTGCGCAATCATAACAGTGTCTCTGCTAACTTGAATTACTGTTTTACGTATATATAGTGCACTTAATCGGAATTTGGAAAAGTGAAACATGCAATTGATTGCTGGAAAAGGGAATCTGATCTCCGGAAATTCGACTGAAAGCTAAATCGTCCTAACTTGAATGAACCGATTATCAAATGGAGCGACGAACTTCTGAAACTCACTGGGAAATCCTATACTATATACTACTACTACTAATACTACTACTACTACTACTACTACTACTACTACTACTACTACTACTACTACTACTACTACTACTGCTACTACTGATGCTACTACTACTACTAATACTACTACTACTAATGATAATGATAATAATAATAATAATAATAATAATAATAATAATAATAATAATAATAATAATAAAAATAATGATAATAATAATAATAATAATAATTATAACAATAATACTAACAAGAATAATAATAATAATAACAATAATAAAAAAATAATGATAATAATAATAATAATAATAATAATTATAATAATAACAATAATACTTACAAGAATAATAATAATAATAATAATAATGTTAACGATCATAATGATATAGGTTTTCCAGGCCATTTTCATCCCTCATTCACTCAATTACTATGTCTAGTTTGGACTCTTGACAAGCTTTAGTTAAACCCGCTAGATGCGGCGTTTGCCCCACTCATCCACTCTCCCCACACAATCATTTTCTTCACTCATTCACCTACCCACCATAGGTGAATGAGTGAAGAAAATGATTGTGTGGGGAGAGTGATGAGTGGGCAACGCGCATCTTAGCGGTTATTAACTAAAGCTTGTCAAGAGTCCAGAACTAGACTACTCAATTACATGTGCGGAGCATCATTTAGCTCATTTTTTGGCCTGTTCTTAAAACTGGCATTTCATATCGCACTTTAGGAATTCAACTTAATGTGGAACAGCGACCGAAAAGGTACTTTAGTCATCAAAGACGTACAAATTCCCTATTTCACAATGGTGATATTCAATTCACATTTAATGTAAACAAGAGCTAATTTGTACTTATTTGTATTTTCTATTTCATTTTAAAGCTATCTATTTAATGCAAAACGTAGTCAATTTCACCATGTATGGTGTGTTGGTGTGCTAACGCATGTTTTATAATT
Organism: Paracentrotus lividus; assembly: GCA_940671915.1. Lineage (NCBI taxonomy): Eukaryota > Metazoa > Echinodermata > Echinoidea > Camarodonta > Echinidae > Paracentrotus > Paracentrotus lividus. The sequence goes on from CALNVZ010003426.1 coordinate 44,440,307, forward strand.
GCAAAATAAATTATGTTTCAAAGTAATCTTTGAAAGAATGGTCAGATTCTGATAAACAATCAATACTTCAGGTATAGGCCATGGAGATGGGAAAGAGATCGCACCCCTGTCTCTCCATTCCTCTCAGGGCAATGACGTTATACAATGTATATTGTATTAATTTTGTTTCATTTATTTATTTTGATTTTTATAATCTTTCTTCATTTATTATCATTTTCGGAAATGTAGGGACATCTGCCTGAAAAGGCTCCATGCTTTATTTCTCTCTCTCTCTCTCTCTCTCTCTCTCTCTCTCTCTCATAATTTTTTTTCTTCATTATCTTCTTTTCGTTTATTATTTTTTATATGATATATATGTCGTGGATGGCCTCCGTACGCACCACCCTCTCCATCTCTCTTCATGGAAATGCGTTATGCACATATTCATTCTAGTTGTAAACTTAAGAGGGAAGAGGGCGCTATCACTCTACGCAAATCAAACGCTGCCATAGACATTTTGATTTTTGCACAGTTTTTCACTTTGTTTCTTGATTATGGCGAGCAACTACCTTTTCAAAGAAATGATCAACTTGATATTAATTACGCTAAGAGTTTTTTTTTTCAAAATGGAATAACTTACTGCAAAGGGAAAAAAAGTCCTGTCACTTGTGTCAATTCCGAAATCCTAATTCAGATCAAATTCCTGTACAATATGGCCAATTTTGCTCTCAAAATAGCTCATACGCCACATAATTATCTTCCTGGATAACGCATAATTATATAACAGCTTAATGATCAAGCCGTTTTAAAAGCTTGAATTCTCACCTTTCCCAGAGATTGGTAAATTCATTATCATTGGTTAAGAAAAAGTCCTGTCACTTTGAACCTATCACAAAGATCTTTACTCGATGGGTAATTTCCGCTATCACATGCATATCGCATGGGACGGTCTTCGCGAAGAGGTGACAAGATCACTACTTATATCAATAATTGTTTTGGAACATCAATCTATGTGAAATAAAGATTCTGATTACAACTTCATCACAATAATGTTATAAGCTTGCCCAAATGTGTATTTCCTCCATCTGGTCTGGAGAATCTATTAACTAACAACATGATAAAAGTTCATAATTTCTTTCATCTCCATGTACGAGTAGATTGCTGACAAGAACGGATAATACCATTCCAGCTGTAGGGAAGTCTTCTAAGCGAGTTTTTTGTGAGCTAATTTATTATTGCAGCCAGCTGTATAGATTTCTACGCTTGTCAGTCGTATTTCCAACGTCGCTTCGTTGCGTCTGGCCTCTTAGATAATGGACGCGCCTGTTTTTAATTACGATATAATGCCGCACATCGGTATACGTTAACTTTACATTTTACATAGAGCTAGAATTGATATGATGTTATTTGTATATATATTCATTATTTCATTTTCATTTCATAAAACCATCATTAATCATCCTCTTAAATGTATAAAGATGTGCCAGCAAACAAAGGCTCCATACTTCGTTATTTTTTCTTTAATATATTTCTTTTTTAATGTTATTCATTCTCTCTGATTTGTTTTGCTTTTCTTTTTAAATGTTATTTTAGATATACTATGCGCTTTTTCCATCAATATTGATGTGTATTTTATGTGTTATTGTGTACTTTTGTGTTCATTATTTATGAACCCTTTTATTCATCATTGTAATTTTGACGGTTATATGAAGTTAGAAGAGAAGTTACAAGCCACCCCCCCCCCCCCCCGCTCAGGGGTCAATCAAAATTAAAATTTAATTAAAATTACCCCCTTTTCTGGACACTATTTCGGTTTTGTCGTCAAAAAATTAGAAATACCCCTAATTAAAATTGCTCGGGTGGGGGGGGGGGTGAATTATAAAAGACTCCCTATTTAAGTCATTTCTCGGGTTTTCCCCTACATGAGCCCCTAAAAATCGGGAACGAGCATACGGGAACGAGCATATAGCATGAACTTGAATGAACACGTGTTAATTTGAAATATCCACTGGTGAATTTGAATGTCAAAACCAAGCGCAAATTCTCGCTGGCGCGAAATTGATTGCACCTACTGACATTTTTGTTTGATCGAGTCTTTTATGAAATCGAAGTAAAGGAAATGAAATTGAACGTTTTCTTTATCTAATTGAAGTAAGGGGTTAATGGAACATTCAATTTCGCTTGAAATTGAATGAATATTCGTGAAACCGACTGCATGCAGGATGAAAATGGCCGGGAAAACCTATATTAATGTTTATTATATTTATGATTGTAATTAATAAAATAAACTATATTATAAGTGATAACTTAGAATTACAGTTTTTGAACAATGTTTTGATATCAATAATAACAATACTTCAAATAAGTATATTACATCAAATTTGATTTTAGAATGGGTACCGGAACGAGCAGAGCCAGACCCCAGCCCAGTAACAGTTCCTCAAATGGAGATCAACCCGCTAACTCTACATCTAGACGTGGAGGATATAGAGGAAGCTCTTCCGATAGAACCGCTGTCGATGTCTGGGATGAGTGGTTGCTCAATTGGTTGGCAAGTCTTCCACCACCAGATACTTATGAGGAAGAAGATGATGATGACGACGATGACAACCCGCCAGCAGCAGCAGGAGGGGAAGAAACTGCGAGTGAAACAGCCTCTGGTAAATATAATGTTTACCATGTTTTTACAATGTTTCTTTCGAAGATAGTAAGCCTACAATAATGATAATCGTTGTCGACCGAATTGCCATATTTTTTTATTGATTTATTGATTTATTGATTTTTTTTTTGTTGTCATTGAATGAATTCAGTCAGTTCCATTGTATATCGATTTAATGGACTCTCACAGGAGACAAGCCAACAGGAGAAGCACCAGCAAGTGGATCTGCTACAACTACATCAGCACCAGTCCAACCCAGGCTTCCTAAACTTAAAGTAACACGTGTAAGATTAAATGTAAGTCAAACTGATTTTTTTTTTTATTCCATGAATGTATATTCCTTAATTTTTGAAAAAGCGATATTCCAATAAAGATAATCATCTAAATTTCCAATCAAAATAAGTATAATAGCGAATAGTCAACTCCTTTTTCTGGAACTGCCATTGGCATGATTGGAATGAAATAAAACCCTTTGATTATCAGATTAAGGGCTAATCAATAAGTAGTTTTTGTTCAAACTCTATACATAAAGTCAATGGGGAGGAAATCAACAGTGAACAAAAGTCAAATATTGCCCATTCTCATTGTAAATTATTTGATCGTTATTCTGCGGGTTAATTCTTGAAACTTGGCAAAAATCTTTAAGAGGTCATTAACTAACAGGAACTTAGGTCAAATTAATAATTGGACGTGCCATTAAGCCGTGCCAGGGACGTAAACTTTGTTCCTTTTTTTCATGTTTTTCTCATATCTTGTTCACTGAATCATGAAAAATCGGGATTTTTGCGAAAATGAAATCAAATGAATACTTTCAAAAGAATTGTTATGGTTAAGCAAAGTAAGCGATTTAACTTTGGTCTCTAAAATAAAAAAAACAGCTTTTCCAGTGCCACGTGCTCACTGAAGCATAATTTTTTTAATAAATGCAATCATGGCAATAGGGTCATGTACACACTTGCAACAGTCATAAAAATAATACAAAAACAGATATTCACATGATTTTTAGTGTACAAAATGGAAAGAATACTTACTTAGTAATTTTCACATGGTATTTTATGATGTTCATTTAACCGTGAATTGATTTAATTTTTTTTTGCAAAAGTCACCAAAAAAAAAAAAACACTCTTCCTAGACATGAATCCCATCATATTTGATCAATTTCACCACGGCAAAGAAGTAAAAATCGCAGTTATGGCATTTTTGCTGCATTCTCACTCAACCGTGAAATTCTACGCAAATGTCCTTTCCGTATGTTTGGATGCACGTTTTGCGTACATTCTGATGCGTGAAATGTTTAAAATCTAAAAATCGGTCCGATATCATTGAATCAAAGTTATGATTGTAGGCTTGTGAACTTCAAAATATGACATTTTTGCATTCAACCATTGCTCATTGAAGCATGACTTCATGATATTTTCTAAAATTCACTCCCCTGGTAGCTAATTAAATTTCCTACATGGACATATAATTAGATTTTTTCAACTCCTCCTATTTATAAAATTATTGATATTTGAAATAGGGGGAACTTTCTTTTTGTGTTGTGTTTATATATACATAAAGACGGTGAAGCTATTTTGATGCACATATGTCTCTCTTTTCCTGAATAAATACATGGGTAACCTAAATACATTTACTGGAGTTTGTGCCTTCGTATTTGGCTAACTTATAGGCAAAGTCCAATTCGGACCTGAACGAAACATCTGAATACGAGTACGACAGGAAGATGGGTCGAGAATTGATTGTAAGAAGAGGTCAAGAGTTCAAGATTGTTATTCATCTCAGCAGACCATTCAAGGAGAAAAAGGAACGCATCTCTCTCCAATTTTCTGCGAATGGTAAATATACTCAATTATTGCCTTATAACATGTATAATTAAACGTTATAGACGTTAGGCATTCACGTCACTGCGCCACCATCTTAGGCCATTAACTTGGATGCGTTTGTGATCTGCAGCTGGTGCATGTCTGACAACTCCGTTTACACATATTTTTACATCCTCTGAGGGAGGGCGCTATGACATGATGACGTTATATGCAAGGTCTATTATCAACATTTGCTATTCCTTCAACTTTGAGGATGCTTCAGACTGCTATTACTAGTCTGTTATAGGTCACTTAAATGTGAATAAATTAATATCTAGATAGAAAGAGGTGGAGACTAAAACATGATACTCGCTGAGACGGAACTTGTATATAATGAAACAAACAAGACAACTTTGAGGATTAAAGTAGATAATAAGTATAGGGCCAATACATTTCGTATGTTCACTCTGTAAAGCATTTTGAAAAACTATTCATAAAGTGCTATAAAAATGTGAATCCTTATTATAATTACTATCATTATAAAGCTTACCATTGATGGTAATTTCGCCTTCAATCATAAGTTACAATCATGAATTCTTGAATTTGCATGGAACTGACTTGGGATGTGTCGTTAAAATCACTCACCGTTCATTTTTTCTAGAGAGTTCAATGCGTATAGTGGGGGTAATGGTGTTTTCTAAAATTTATTCGTCTTGCAGTCAGGAATCCGAAACCAATGGACGGAACGCTCATATCCCTGGACATTAATGGCACATACAAAGACGACGACTGGAGCGCAAAGACGGAGGCATCTAAAGACAACGAGATGAACGTGACAGTGAAGAGCGCACCCAATGCCATAGTCGGTAGTTATAAGCTGGCGGTGAAGGTCAAGAGTCGAGCGAGTGGGATGGAGACAATCTTCCCGCAAGATAAAAAGGTCATGGTTCTGTTCAACCCGTGGTGCGAGAAGGATGCTGTATACATGGAGAACAAGGATGAACGACAGGAGTATGTCCTGGAGGACAGCGGGTCTATCTGGAGAGGCAACAAAAATAGCAACCGTCCAAAACCCTGGAACTTTGGGCAATTTGATCTGGACGTGCATCGAGTTGTCTTTTCTCTCCTCGACGAACACGTCAAATTCAGAGACAGACGAACTCCGGTGAAGGTTTCCAGGGATTTCTCCTTCCTTGTCAATGACATAATCCTGTCGGGCAATTGGAGTGGCGACTACAGCGGTGGTACCCCTCCAACCCGATGGAAAGGCAGCGTGAAGATCATCGAGGAGTACGCCAAATCTAAGGAAATTGTTAAGTAAGAAACTACAAAATGATTATTATGCTTTCTGTCCGCAGGTGCATGGAAAGAACGGTTAAAAACGGTACGACCTCGTAATATGCAAAGATTGCATCCGTATACACACACACGCACACACACAACACACACACACACACACCCACCCAAAGGAAAAAAAAAAGAAGAGAGAGAGGGGAAAAAATAAAGGAGTTCAGTTTACCAACCATAATTTTGTTCAAATGTCTTTTCTCCATTTTCCCGTTCAAATGCTGACATTTTTGTTTAAAAATGATCCACTCTTACCATAAGTTTTGATATATCGTACGATGATCTTTTTTATTATTATTAACAGGTATGGGCAATGTTGGGTCTTCTCTGGACTACTCACAACATTCCTTCGTTGCGTCGGGATCCCAGCTCGCAGCATCACTAACTTTGCCTCGGCTCATGATACAGAGGACAACATGACTATCGACAAATACGAAGATCACGAAGGCAACAAATTGTACAACTTAGACAGGGACAGGACCGGTGGAGACTCTATCTGGAACTTCCACGTTTGGAACGAAGCCTGGATGACAAGACCCGGCATCTGTGACCCAGGATTTGGAGGGTGGCAGGTTGTAGATTCCACACCACAGGAACTAAGTGCAGGTATAGCAATTAATTTTCCCAAATCATCATAATCATAATTGATGCGTGGACAGGGGTTCATCCAAACTCTCCTGACACGTAAATGTCAATGTCTTTTTTTTTTTTTTTTTTTTTTTTTGTTTTTTTTTTTTGGGGGGGGGTGGGGTTGTTTGTTTGTTCGTTTATTGTTGTTTTTGGGGGGTTGTTTGTTTTGTTTTTGAGGGGGTGAACTATTTCAATATACTCTTATCTTTCCTAACACGGTAAATACCAATGTGGACCGGCTCCTGTAATCGCCATCAAACGTGGAATGGTGCACCAAGGTTACGATACCAGGTTAGTTTTCTCCTTGGAATATACCAAACTCTTTATAAATGCACATGAAAATATCAAATTCGGTATGACTTTCCTATAAAAAAATAAAAAGACTTGATTACGTGATTTAACGGAACATTTGTAAACAAGCTGCATAGATTTTAAAAAATGAACAAAGAAAATGGGGTTCCGTCGGGATTCGAAAATGAGACATCCTGATTACTAGACAGGCGCTCCATCAACTGAGCTATGACAAACCCATTTAGCAATTTGTCCAAGAAACCTGTGAACTTTCCGACGCTCGAGTGGTCATAAGCTATTTAAACCTGGCATAAACTCTAAGGAACGAAATCTAACTTAAGTTGGGGAATTATTTGAGGGATGACGGTGAATAGATACAAATTTTTGTAAATATAAATTTAGATAACAAGGGAAACTTACCAGAAACGTATAATATAAAAAGAATGAACAAAGGAAATGGGGTCCATCGGGATTAAAGCCTGGGACCTCCTGATTACTAGACATGCGCTCTACCAACTGAGCTATGGCAAACCCATGTCGATATTCGTCACAGAAATTCGTTAAGTAGACTTTTGAAAAGGAAGAAAGAAGATCCACTTTTGTTAACATAGACGTTTGTGTTTCATGCTTGTCCAGGTTTGTGTTCGCCGAGGTGAACGCGGATGAAGCCAAGTGGAGAGTAACCCCATACCCCAACCATCGGGAGGGATTGCACTACACATTGATGAAACTCAACACGAGAAAAGCCGGTCACAATATCACTACCAAGAGGGTTGGAGCTGATAATAGAGATAAAGTCGGCAATGATGTCACCCTGGAGTACAAATATTCAGAAGGTAAACATCTATTTTTGCAACTGCACACTTTCTTTGCCAAAACCATGAAATAAATAAATTAAATAATGATAATGTAATTGTATCGCGCCAAATCCACTCTGTAGAGTGATCAACATGATCATGGTGCATATACATAATGTGTATATTATGTAACTACAATTTAAACAGAAACGTTTCGACAGGTAACTGAAATGATACATCATATGCATATCAAAACCTGTCAAAGCCATACCCACTTGGGCATATTATCCATCTTTAATAAGGTAATTGATAATAATTGCAATACAAATAATAGTAATGATTTCATTTCAATATCATGCTTTTGTTATCGAATGTTACATCTAGTGTTAAGTATACGGTAAGCATGTTTTCGATAACGACATCATGTATGAATGTAAATTAATTATGTCTGCTTTTTCTTTTATTTTTTTCTATCTGTTTATATCTGATATATCATATCGAAATTACACATAAGCCGCCGAGCAAAGAGTCAAGGAAATCGGAAAAGTAATGGATATTTAGACTATTTCAATTTTTTTATTATTATTATTTTATGCAGAGCACACATGAAACAATATCAATTCAGAAGATCAAAATTATATTTCCCAAAGATATAATTTTGCCGATTTTTCTTGATTCTTTACTTGCTCAGCGATTTCTGTCTCATTTTGATATGATAAGTTACATGTAACATGCAATACAATGGAATTTACATTCCATTCTGGATAATAAATACGAAGTTTCGAACCCTTTATCTTGTAGGATCTGCGGAGGAACGAGCTGCGGTAGAGGCCGCGGTCAGTAAGGGTATCAACCGCGGAATGTATGACATGGAAGGGGAGCCTGATGACGTCATCTTCGACTTCATAATCAAAGTAATTTAAATCATATTTATTACCGGTCTGTTCCCAAATGCAACTGGTATCTATATCCCGGTAACTTACTGGACTTTTTTTTCTCAATCAAATTTAATTGGATCATTTTGTATTGGTATTTTGCTTTGATTCCTAATATGCAGGTAATATTTCCCTATGTGTGTTTTGTTTTGTTTTGTTTTTTTTTTGTTTTGTTCTGTTTTTTGTTTTTGTCGTAGATGACCAAATTCCCCCCCCCATAAATTTAAGATAGGGGCTCCGATTACAGGGCCATATGTCTATTGTCTAAGGGAAATTTCAAAGTTAAGTTGGTCGGCGGTTTACCTTGTTTTCATTCATATTAAATGTCAAGCACACGCTTATTTCAAAACTTCTCATTCGCAATGGGGCTTTGGCCTTATTAAAAAACAAAGGGGCTCAAAAACTTTTTATAATTTTTTAAATTTTTAAAGGTTGTTCCATGAAATGATAAAATATTTGAACGATCAGTCTCTGTGATTATGATGATTGTGAGTCAGACATGCTTTCAATGTTAAGATCTTTGGTGGGTTTGTTGTTGGTTGGCCTTTGGATGACGATATTTTAGAGCTGAAGATATGTTCAAAAATTATTTGCGAGACTCTTCTGTTGCTTGTGGTTGGTACTGGTTATGCTGTTCCGTTGTTGTCCGTTTTCGTTGAGCGTAATAATTTGTTGTACTTTATAATCAGGATGACTTATGGATTGGTCGTCCTTTCGATGTCGAGATTGAAGCGAAGAACATTAGTAACGAAGCTCGAGATGTCCAAATCAAGACCGAGATAGACAGCTGCGATTCTAGGGGTGAGTTGACAAAACCATTAATAGCAGTGCTGTATCCAGGATTTGAAAATAGAGGGGGCGCCAGACCAGATAATGGGGTGAGCAGTATATATAAATATATATATATATATATATATATATATATATATACCGATTTGATCACGTAAAGTCAATGAGTGGTTTTCAAATTATAGAGGGGGGCGTCCCCTGCGACCCGCCTGGGTGAACCACTGGATAGCCAAAATAAAATATTGAACCATGAAATTCATGGGTATAGCATATGCAAAGTATAAAAAGTTTAGGTCCAGAAAAATTATACATACATATTTTCCCTCCTCAAATAATACAACTTTGTACGGATAAGGCGGGACTTACAGGGTAATATCTTCTTGTTGAGCTTTATGTTTCTGACAGAAGGTAGTACACGTCCATGATGAAAAACATTAGCTATAAATGTAAATTGTTTTGATGACCTATATTAATTTTTTTCTCCTAGGCACGATACTGGACACAATCAAGACTGAGAAGATGAAGATTACCATCCAAAGCGGTGAGTCTGTGACGAGTAACATCCACGTGGAGCCGAAGGAGTACGAAGATAAGATGGAAGATGAGGGACTATTTGTTATCTACGTCATCGCTAACGTTGGATTCAATGAGGTATTCAGAATACTACAAATTATTCAGAACATTTTTGCGGTGTAATAATTTTCGAATTTTTCTTATCGTGTAATCAGGCAACTTAAGTTCTTTTTTACCAAAAAAAAAAAGAAAAGAAAAACTACTTTGGGATTTATTTCATTGTTACCTGTATGATAACCAGCCAAATAAAGAACATCGGCAGGAGAGTGACATAGAACCTAATGATAACGATTTCTAAAATAAGAAATGAACAATGTCTCTCCGAATATAAAGTTTACATTCTCACAAAGGAACAAACAAAGTAACAATAAACATTTTAAATTAAGAGTTTACTCACTAATATCAATATATCTATAAACGTCTAAAATGTGGTGGTCACAACAGGTATCAATAGGTCGTTCGTGCATCGTACAGCTATTTACGATAGAACAGACAAGGAGATGGTGCTGTGGAAGGCACTGACCTATATATCTTTTTCCTTCTCATGAAAATCTAGAGTACTGGAGAATCAAAGTCCATAGTGACCAACCAGCACAACATCAGGCTGAAACAACCTGACCTCGAGGTCACTGCAGAGGTCGCAGGTTCAGAGGTCAATCTTAAGGTCGAGTTCGAGAATCCTTTTGATCATCCCCTCACCAACTGCGAATTCCATATTGAAGCCCCAAAGCTTGTTAGACCGTTCACATACAAAATCGAGTAAGTATAAGTCCCAAAGCTTGTTACACAGTTCATATACAAAATAAAGTGAGTGTGAGCCACGAAGTTTGTTAGGCCGTTCACATACGAAACCAAATAAGTGTGAGCCACAAAGTTTGTTGGACCTTTCACATACGAAACCAAGTGAGTGTGAGCCACTTAGGCCGTTCGCATTCAACATCAAGTGAGCAAAATGCCCCAAAGCGTGATAAACATTTCACATTAAAATCAAGTGAGTGTGAGCCACAAAGTTTATTGGACCGTTATAATAATAATTATAATAATAATATCGTTTTATTTAAGAAATCACATACGAAATCAAGCCTCAAACAATGATGGCCATTTAGCATACAAAATAAATTGAGTATAATCCTTTCACAAACAAAATCAAGAGGGTATTGGGCCCCACAGCTTGATATGCTTGTTAAAACTTAACATGGTAAATCATGAGATAAAGCCCTCAAAGCTTGAGATCTTTAATATAAAAAATTCAAGTGAGTATAAGCCCATAAGCTTCATTGTTATTTCACTTAAAAAATCGAGAAAGTAAACCCCAAAGCTTGTAAGACATTCACATAAAGGATCAGGTGAATAAACGAGGTTTATCAGCAGAAGCAGTTGGCTTAAATGTATTAGTTAGAAGTAACATTAATATAGTGTACTCGTGCTAGTATGTATGTAGGAGAAGTAGTGGTATTGGGAGTAGCTACAGAAGCAGCCATGATAGTTTATATTAGTTGCAGCAGCACACTGAAGTACATGTAGTTGTTATAGCTACCAGTCACAGTAGTACAGGGCCGGCGGAGACGGGGGGGGGGGCTGGGGGGGAAGAAAAAGAAGAACGGGAAGGAGAGGCAAATGTGTTTAAATACATTACCTTCGGGTTCATTAGAAGCCATTTTTTTTCCTGCTCGCGCAACCCGCTCGCAAGGTTCTCAGAATGCACATTGACTGATCCCTTATGTCCTATATTAGTAAAGTAATGTAAATTTTTCTACTCGCACTTGGCCCTCGCAATTTTTTTTTTTTTAAATTGAAGTGATCTTGACCCATAGAAATATTTAAACAAAAAGAAATAAAATGGAAAATGTACGTAAAATATACGATGTCATAAAGCCAAGATTCCTAACTTCGCAAAGTGAAGTAATGGATGTCAATCAAATTTTAAAATCTAGAATACACTACCTTCAGTCAAAATTTTTCGGCTCGCGTTTCGCGCTCGCAATTTATTTTTGTTAAAATGAAGATGATCGTTACCAAGCTAGTAACAGAATGCACACAAAAATACATAAGAGTAGAGGGGGAAATGTGCGTAAAATATACGGCCTTATTTGTGTCATTATAAGCCAAAATTTTCAGCTCGCGCTTCGCGCTCGCAAATTCCTCTCAGAAAGACTAATTCCTGACGTCGCAAAGTGAAGTGATGGATGTCAATTTTCAAAATTTAGAAAATCTAGAATACACTACCTTATAAGGCAAAATTTTCGGCTCGCGCTCGCAAGTTTCTCTTAGACGGGATGACAATTTTCAAAATGTGTCGAGAACACACTACCTTCAGGTCATTATAAGCAAAAATTTTCGGCTCGCGCTTCGCGCTTGCAAATTTCTCTAGAAAAGTTTATTATACTAGGCTGACCCCTCACTATGGTCTGCTCAAATTTCTCTCAGAAAGACTCATTCCTGACATTGTAAAGTGAAGTGATGGGATGTAAATTTTCAAATTATGTCTAGAATACACTATACCTTCGGTCCGTTAAGCCAACATTTTCGGCTCGCGCTTCGCGCTCTCAAAGTTTTCTAAACAAAAAGCTACATTGAGTGATCCCTGGCGTCCCAATCAAGTAATGTTAGGTAAATTTTTCTGCTCACGTTCACAATTTATTTTTATTAAAATGAAGGTGATCGTTATCTAGAAAGAGAATTCAAACAAAATACATAAGAGCAGAGGGGGAAATGTAGGCCTACGTAAAATATACGGCCTTTGCATCATTGTAAGCCAAAATTTTCACCTCGCGCTTCGCGCTCGCAAATGTGTCTCAGATGGGATGACAATTATCAAAATGTGTATAGAATACACTACCTTCAGATAATTTCAGCCAAAAATTTCGGCTCGCGCTACGCGCTCGCAAATGGGTCTCAGATGGGATGGCAATTATCAAAATGTGTACAGAATACACTACCTTCAGGTAATTATAAGCCAAAATTTTCGGCTCGCGCTAACGCGCTCGCAAATGTGTCTCAGATGGGATGACAATTTTCAAAATGTGTAGAGAATACACTACCTTCGGGTAATTATAAGCCAAATTTTTCGGCTCGCGCTACGCGCTCGCAAATGTGTCTCAGATGGGATGACAATTATCAAAATGCATATAGAATAAACTACCTTCAGGTAATTATAAGCCAAAATTTTCGGCTCGCGCTACGTACGCGCTCGGAAATTTCTTTAAAAAGTTCATTATACTGACCCCTGACTTCGCGCTTGAATATGATCCTGCTCATTCACAAGCAAAGGTGCACTCTTTTCACATTTCGAACCCCCCGTAAAAATCCTTATTATTCGGGTCTAATATGTTCGCATGAATTTTTCTAAAACTGTCTTGTGCCCCCTCACTTTTGAAAACGCTCCGCCGGCCCTGTAGTAGACTAACATACAATTATAGCATGCGGTTGCGACTAACATCTATTAAACATGATTTCATATTCTTTCTTATTTCATCAGTGACATCGGCGCCAAACAGAAAGTTCAGCATACAATCCAATTTATGGCACGATCGTCGGGGAAGAAAACGGTGATCGTCGAGCTCGATACAAAGCAACTAAAAGACATCGACGGCCAGGTCAAAGTTGAAGTCAAGCTGGATGAAATTGAAGAAGAAGAAGACTAAGAGATGCCCGAAAGCTTGATCAAGTTGATGACGTAATCGTAATCGTATATTCGGTGTTGCTGGGCAATATGTGAAAACAAGGATGGAAATGTGATAACGATTTTGATAATATTTTCGCAACTATCATAATATGCAATGTGATGTAACATGACTTCTTAAAATATTGATAAATTGTTGCCGCAGTGTTTAATGTATAAATTGATACCCTTTGATGATTTTTCAATGGACTAGTGTAACTGACAATGCCAAGTTAAGGGTTTGATTATTTAAGCCATCTAACATAAAATACTGTTAGTTTTATTCCGAAGCGCTTCACAAAATGAAATTAATACAGATCTTAGTTAATTCAGGCAGAATGTTTTGTCTCTCCAAAACACGATTTATAAAAAAAATTTAAAAAAATATGAATGAAAAATAAGAACAAGAAAGAAATCTATCCGTCCAATTTATGCAATGTGTTCTTGCCTACTTCCATGTCATATTTTTGCCAAGTAAAAAGTTTTTTTCTTTATTTTTTGTATTTGTCTATTGCATGCTTTTCTAATTGCATCGTGCTCTTACATGTCTTAAACATTGTCAAAGCTTAAAATGACATTTGAATGTAAGGATAAAACTAAGACTGTAAAGATAAAACTAAGATTATCGTATTATGATTTTATCCTATTTTTTCTGTATAACTCCACCACTCAAAATTAAATATCATTTGATAATATACTTTGTATTTCTTGAGATTTACCAACTAACCTTTTAATATTTAGTTGGTTATGTATGGAACTATTATTATTGTACAAAGGTTTGATTGCTAATTACGCATTTCAGTGTATCGTCTAATCTGAATTGAAGCATATTTGTAAAAAATTATTTTGTAAATACTGTATATAATTTTTCAAACATTGCGACTTTATAAAGCTCTATATTTCATTGTTTCGTGGTAATTAAAAAATGATATATTAATTCGTCCATTGAGGGCTATTGTATCTATTTTGGAGGAAAATAATCGATATCAAAATACAAAGATGATTAAGATATTCCCCGTGGGGAAAATAGTTTGATTTGGGGGTTGCCCGAGTATTAAAAACACAGCAAGAGCGGCATTAGCTTTTCTATTATATTCTATGAATAAAGATTTATAGATGACAAGAGTAAATTAATATTAAGCTACTAGCATATTAGCTGTATAGACTATGTATATAGGCCTATATGTATAATATAATCAAAATGATTATGGTCATTCTTTCTATTTGTCTATACATTTGAAAAGCTTTTAAAATGCAATATGTGGTCAATCAAATTATTCTCTGTATTTCATATGTGCATGTTATGTCTCCAGTTTGACTCAAGGTCAATTTTTGTTGTACATAAATCAACTTTGAAACAGAAGAAAAGAAATAAAAAAGGGTGTTCGACCACGCCATCTAAATATATGTTTTCCCGCCTTTCTACCCCTTGAGGAGCCCCTTTTTGTCCCTTCTTGTTAACCAAGAGCAAGACCCCCTCAGTCCTACCCCAAGAATAATATCTGATATAATGTCTATTTAAGGTAGATTTTTCTCATAGTTAAATTTGGTCTATTCTTTTTGTCTTTAATGGTCCAGCTTTACAGAATACAAACTTTTTTGAAGATATCATAAATATGATAACGAATTTTTATAATTTTTAAAATTTATATAATGACTTTGAAGAGTGAACTTACTCATGTTTTTGTGTGTGTTAATTGTATGTATATAATTATAATTATAATTATACTTGCTTATATAGTGCTTATCACAATATGCAGTGGAAACAAAATGTGGAGCTCCAATAATTATGTATCTATCAAAATAAATATATTTATGTCTATGGTAATTCATCCATTGCAAGTTTGGAAAGCTTTGTACATTTAATTTATAAGACACCGATGTTTTATTTTAAATGCAATGTTTGGTCAATGACATTGATATGCTATGTCTTTCAAATGTATATCTAACGTTTGTAGTTTGACACAGAGTATATTTGTTTCAGTATCAATTAACCGTGATGTAACTTCTGTACATATTATTCAGTGTATATGCATTGTATATCATAATAGTGGAAAAGTTTATCTCACCCCAGCAACAAAAGTTTGCTCTGGTCTTTATCCTCTCAATGGTAACATCGCATTTGTATACATTCGTTTACTGACGAACTCAAACAAATTACCCAAAACCTGTCTTGAGTTCAACTTTAAAACTGCAATCGATGTTTGATTAGCTCCTTATATGAAAGAGCAAATTAATCTCTCAATTACAGTATACTACTTAAATCTAGAACATGTGGCATAATTATTAAACAAATTTTGAACAGTTATTATTTTTCAAATGGAGACGTTAAAATGGGGATTCGAATTTACGAGCAATTAGATTGCTTGTTTGTCTAAATTTTTTTCCTGTTTTTTTTTTCTTCGTTTTGTTTTACAAGACGCCTTCAGGGTTTTATATAAATAGATAATGTTGCCATAAAATTCTTACATAATCCATCAATTATTTGTTTACAATTTGATAGTATAATTATTCTGACAAAGTGTAATAGCAAAAAAAAAACTTCACGCTGCAAGTAGGGTTCGAACCTACGCGGGAAGATCCCATTGGATTTCAAGTCCAACGCCTTAACCACTCGGCCATCGCAGCTCCACATGTTAGTTTATTTTGTGAAGAATAAGTGTAAATACACTTTTATTGTATTCTTTGTTGAAATTACAGTGCGTATCGAAAAAAAAGTAATCCAAGTTTCTTTTCAAAGGATAAGAGACTTGAGTGGATGCTTACAAAGGAGTCACACATCATTGCACGCAATCCTATATGCTCTGGGACAGCAGGGCCATCATTCACTCAGCCTTCTTTCATTTTCTTAAAACTTGTAGAAAATGAACTCTGTACCTGCCATCTTCATTTGCAATTTACTCAATTATGCTTTACATTTATGATTCAAGCACTGGCGGGACGCACTTTCTTTTGTTACTGAGGGGATGATGAATAGATCATCCCCCACTAACAAAAGAAATTAATGCGTGTTTACGCCCGTGGATTCAAGAAAGGTATCATTGGAAAGGTGGAGAGTTAATCTTCAAAATATATATTAAATATGGACAGCAAAAAAAAAAAATGATCTTGGAATATGGATTACCTTTTATTTGAAACGCACTGTACACTGTGAGAAAATTTCTCCATAAATAAACCCGAAAAGTTCCTGCAGCAGAGCTTTGAGAACACTTGTAATCTTTCTGCCGAATTTGCAATAGAATTACAGAAAATTGGTATATGGGGTATGACATTTCACAAATTTCCTGTAATAAAAAACTTTATTCCCTTTTAAAACAGACCTGTTCTGTTAAATGGCAGAAAATTTCCAGAATATACAGAATGATTCTGTATCACTTTTTCTCCTTTAAAAAAACTCAAGAAAGTGAAGTTCCTGCAGCAGAGCTTCGAAGGAGCTCCGGAAGTAACCCGGAGGAGAACTGGCATGTAAACGAATTGTCGACGTAATGCTGCAGTCACACAAACACTTACGTTGAGTTATGTCCTGTTGCGTCCAAAAATTATTTTCTTTTCTGCGGATCCCCACGGGATGGCTTCCCGTTATAGTCAGCCGTGGAAATAGTGATAATTTCGTTCATACAATTAAAGAAAGAAATACATAAGAAATGATAGAGATTAACTAAGGATAAAACAACATAAACGTAAGTGTCTGTGTGACTGTAGCATATACGTGAACCAAAATGGTGATCCGTATCTCATTTGCCATCAGACAGGTTTGATATTTGTTTGAGATGGGTTTTTGGACGGCTTTGAGGCGGGATTGAGACTAGTTGCGGAGCGGTCTCGGAGATGTCTCAGAAACGTCTCATACGTCGCTGGATAATCAAACATGTTCATATCTATATAAGATTTTTTTTCCGTCGCGCAGATGTCTCGGAGTTACGGAGACATCCTCCAAGTCTCGGAGACGTCGATCCGAGACATGAGGTATCGACTTTTATGGAAGTTTTAGAGGTAAAGTGGGGAGCTTTTGATAAAAAATAATGGCAGTTTCTTTACGTTTGACACTTCTAAGACATAAAGATGCAATTTTGAAAAAAAAAAATCATCAAAGACGGACAAAAACGGATTAAAGAAAACCGAAACCCAAGGAAATTATCAATTTTATATGAAAAAGCACTGCGAGAGGAGAAATCGGGGGGAAATTTTCATCATTTGAGTTATAACATAAATTTCACACTATACATATTTTGAAAGGAGCTATATATATTTTGAGAGATAATGAAAGAAATCTGAGAATACAAAACAAATGTAAAGTTGTCCACAAAAATGGCAATTTTGAAGCAATGATATACTCAAATAACTCTCTAACTTTATAATTGAATTGATGGAACTTTTTTTAAATTGCTCCTCTCGTTCTGCTTTTTCATATAAATTTGATCATTTCTTGCGCTTCAGATAAAGATTGACATTCGTGACTCATCATATCAAAATCATTAAATATTTTCCCAAAAAATAACAATTTTTTTATTATTTTGGTGATTTCCTCGACACTGTGCTGAATTTGCTAGACGACTTGTGTATGATTTTGATGTGATGCATCACATTTATTCGGTAAAAGATAAAAATCAAGGCACAATAATTGACATATCAACGTAGTGCATGAAATACCAGGATTGCTAAAGAAAGTTAAAAACTTGTAAACAAGCAACCTTTAACATACAAAATAATGAATACAATGAAAATACAATAAAATGCGATACAAAATAAATAACAATAAAAATGTAGAAATAAACTCATATTGGTTTCCATTAATCTGCTAATTGCTAAATAATTTTGATTCATCAACGTGATCAATTCGTTTGAGGTGAATTATATTATGGACCTGCATGTAAATATGGAAAAAATAAAGTTCTGACTTTTAGACCTTATATCACTATTGTTTACTCAAATGATTTTACACTATACTTTGTAAGAGCATAAGTGAATGAGAGAGAGAGAGAGAGAGAGAGAGAGGGAGGGAGTGAGAGGGATGGGGGCCTCTTTATAAAAGCATATTTTTATTTATTTGTATTTTATTTATTTATTTATTTGATTAATTAATTCTTTTTTCCCCTCCTCACTGATACTAAAAACGCGTGGCGCAGCCATGACAACACATTGTACACTGAACGTTTGAATGGTTTGTATCGTTTCTGAGTCATCGTCTGAATGGGAGCTCCGTTCATTCACGCGTAAAGACCGCGTTCACACCAAGTACTTTGCACAAAATATTTGTATCAAGCAAACAATAACTGATAATCATGCAAACAGAAAATTGCGAAAGAGAGAGCTTCGACATAACACAATTTGTAAGAACATGATGATGGAGAACATTAATGATGATAATAATAATGATAAGGAACAATAAGATGCAAAAGACAGACGTCTTGAGTGAACAAAAAGACAATTAAGGGAAAGCATTTAGCTAATAAGAAAATTTATATAATGTTTACCCGTTAGCGCCTACTGGTAGGAGCAAAATGTATTAAATGCAAAAAAAAAAAAAAAAAAAAAAAAAAAAAAAAAAAAAAAAAAAAAAAAAAAAAAAAAATCAAAGACGAGATTTAAAAAAAAAACAAATAATAATGGAGAAAAACAACTAGAAAACTGTCACACAGACAATAAGTTTAGTAGTAAAAAAATCTGTTTTGTCGATCACGTCCATAGAAATGGGTGCGTTCGAGTGTAAACGCGTTGTCTGGTGATAGACTCTGCTTCGCGAGAGGGATGGCCCGGTAGTTTCCAATAGGTATTGATTTTTGCTTTTCATGGCAGTAAAAAGGGGTTCTTCTTTGAAAGGAAACAATAAGAAGTGATGGTCAGCAAAGCTTGTTGAATCGACTGACTCGCCTTAGGAACAAGACGATCTCGCCCCCAAACCTCGTGACCAAACTTGCATGATTCAAAATGTTAAAAAAAGTGCAATTAAATAAGTTTTAAAAATCTTTATCTTAATAATACCTTCCCCTCACTTCGGTCAAAGGGTTCAATAATAGATTTGGATTGTTTTTATTTTCTGGTTCTTATTCTTCTTCTTAAGTTGCGAGTTATTGTGAGGGTTATGTTATCATGGTTATGGCGAGCGATCTCTGCCTAAGGTGGCCGAATTATCCCATTGTCGACATGTCCCGGTACCATGTTTACAATCACCTAGTAGTAACACATGGTAAACAACCTCAAATGTATAAGCCTTGGATGTAATATTTGCTGTAATGGTCTCATCTTTCCTCTTATAAACATGTAAGTACACACAAAAAACTTTTATATTGATTTTTGCCATAATATATCCAAATGTCTATCATTTAATCTTGTCATTGTGGTTTTTTTAAATTATTATTATTATTATTATTATTATTGGTTTATGAAGTATAAAAAAATACCGAAATTGGTGTAGGGTATAGAGAATGCTTAATAATGCTTTGGAAGCCCTTTCCTCATACGTTATCAATAACATTAAACATTTTATTACTAGTACTCCTAATAATGATGCCCATAGTTTTTCCCCACAAAAATGAAGCCTAAATCTAATTCTCCAATAACTTAATTATTTCATTATACAAAAGAAATGATATAACCAACAAGATTGTAACATTTTTCTTCTTTTTTTTGTATATCCAAATGTGTTTCGCTTTGGATTCTCGAAAAATATCTATTAAAAAAAAAAAAAAAACCTGATGAAGACGCTTGAATGTTTAATTAGACAATTTTTGTGTTTCTCTTCTTTTTTTCTTTTTTTTTCATCCTCTTGTGCGAGTGTTCAAATTTGTGTCCTTAATGATTCTTGACACAACTATTTTTTTTTTAGATTTGAATATACGAGTAGAATAGTAGTTCGCTTTTGTACGTTAAAGGATTTTGCACTATTTCCATAATTTCAAGAAAATGTCATAACTACACACTGTTAAAACGCTGTGTAAAAAAAAAAGTTGTATACAATATTCTTAAACAACAGTTGATTAAACTTTAGACAACAAGCTTTGTGTAATGACTTTACACAAGAGTTGGATGGTTCCTATAGTAACAGCGTCGGTTGTGTAAAGTTTTATACAAGTCGTGTAGTTTCTTTTGTTTTCACAAGATTACATGAGCATTCCGAATGAGTGAACATAAATCATCAGGATTATCTGAAGTACAGTATACACAAGTATCATCAGCATTAATAGAAACTGTGCTATATCTTAACCCTAATCAGGCCGGGGAGGGGGGTTGAATCAACCCCCCCCCCTCGAGTTTTTTCGCGACCATGCTGCCGCACGAAAATTTTGTGACCGCGCCGCTCGCTGACTTTTTACTTTTAAGTCTTGCGCATCTTTTGAAACCATTTTCGCGAAAATCGGTCATACGGTTAAGACGCTGCACGATTTTCAAAAATATCCGTCGGACCGAAAATCGCTCAAAACGTGATTTTGTGTAGGCCTATAAAGTCAATGCAAATAGAGTTTTCTCACCTAATTCACAAAGACACGATTATTGTCACTGTCAATGGCTAAAATAAATTTATTTTAGCATGATTATGCTTCAAAAAGATCAATCAATTTTGACCAAAAAATAAAGAAAAACAAAAGGTCGAAAACAAAGAAATACATAATAAATTCAAACAACAATGAAATAATAAGACAAGATGAATCATCAACCGCGCACGGTCGAAATATAAGCCTCCGCCATTGCCAGATCAGAAAAATATCGCACTTTCATCTATTAATTTTGTTTTTATATAGAATGAGATTTTTGACCTTGACCTTTGACCTTGTGACCCTAAACCTAATTAGACCATATTCCTCTGGTGATAGATACTACCCTTAAATTTGAAGTTTACATCTTCATTGGTTCCCGACATATCGCGATGACAAACTCAATACATAGAATTTCACTATTCGACCTCCGTGACCTTGACCTTTGACCTACATATTCCATAATCTAATCAGATCATCTTCCTATGGTGGTAAATACTACAACTAAGATTGAAGCTCATATCTCAAATGGTTCTTGAGATATCCCGATAACGAACTCAATACATAGAATTTCACTATTTTTGACCTCCGTGACCTTGACTTTTGACCTACATACTCCAAAATCTAATCAGATCATATTCCAATGGGGGTACATACTATCCCCAAGTTTGAAGTTGATATCTAAAGTGGTTCTTGAGATATCGCGATAACGAGCAAGCGGGACGTACGGACGGAAGGACAACCCGAACACATGATGCCTCCGGCACCACCTTCGGTGGCGAAGGCATAAAAATGATTTTCATACCAATTTTTTTATTTAGTAAAATTGTTAGGAATGCTACAAAATATATTTAGACCAAAATTTATCATTCTAGGAGCTTTATTTAGTAAATTAGAGCAAAAAGTATGAGTTATGCATAAATTAGCATAATTAATTAATATGAAATAAAATCACATTTTTTCATAAAAATTAATTGTACTAACTTGTAGATTACATCGCACACTACCATTGTGCAAAATTTCCCAGCGCTCGCGCGATCGGCGGCCGAGATCTCAGGGGGGGGGGGGTTGATTCAACCCCCCCCCCCCTTCGGCCATAGGATCTAGGAGAGCCAAAAAACCCCGGCCTGATTTGGGTTAAGGCAGTGTCGTAGTCCAGTGGTCGCATAATTTGACTGGGGATGCAAAGTTTGTGAGTTCGATTCCCGGCACAGGCACTTTTTAAAATTTTATTTTAAACAACTTTCTTAAACAAATATGTTGTTTAAAATTGTTTTAATCGATATTTGTGTAAGATTCAACAGTTAATTAAATTTTAAACAACAGGTGTTGTGTAATGACTTTACACAAAAGTTGGATGCTTCATATAGTAAACAGCGGTTGTGTAAAGTTTTAAACAAGTTGTGTATTTTTTATTTATTTTTTTTTTTACATAGCGTTTTAACAGTGCCATAAAGATTTTATAATCATACCTTGATTTCCAGAAATTCAAACCAGACAATGGGCTCAGGATCAAGTACAGCTGCAGTGCCAAGTCCTGCTCATCATCATGGTGCCAATAACGAGACAGGACCTCCTGGACCAAGCTCCTCGAATTCTTTCCATGCAAGGACTGGATGGGAGTGGTTCGAAGTCAACTTCAACACTATGGAATTAGCGGACGATTCCGATTCTGAGGTCGAAGCCAACGAGGAAACGACGTCCCCCGATGATCCAGTAAGGGAGACGACCGGGGACGCAGCTCCTGCAAATGCGACAACAATGCCCAGTTCAACGGAGGCAGGAGGAAATGAGGGCGATAGAGAAGGCGCGGCTGACGCTGCGTCTCCAGAACAACCTGCCGCAGACCCAAAGGCATCATCAGATTCTGACAAACCGAATGAAGATCCAGGTGCTGCTGGCGTGGAATCTGCTATAGCCCCTCTTCCAACGACTGACCCTACTCCTGCTGCTCCTCCGGCTCCCGCACCGGCTCCTGCTAAACCTCCAACTCCTAATTTACCTTCATTATCAGTCACTGGTCTTAAACTATATGTAAGTATTGTGAAATAGTTGTGCGAAGTAAGATACTAGTACTGTCTCTTCATCTCCGTGTTATCTATAATAATTATTTAGAAATAAAGAGGCGAATTTTTTTTTTATCATGATTTTTTTTTAATCAATCAGAATTATTCTTTGTTCAGTAAATTAAACAATAAATAAGAGCAGTTTTCAGTTGCTACGGACAATGATGATACCATATTCTATAAATAATATTGATATTACGAATCACAGCACCGTGAAATCTGAAATATATTTGAAATCATTAAACAATAATGATAGTAAAAAAAAAACATGTACAAATGAATTCAATTTGAAAGACTTCACCCTTTGACCGATGGACCCTTAATCTTACCCCCAGATTATTGAATTGGTTTATTGATAATTCAGGAACTGGAAAATGCGCAGGCGCATCACACGGATGAGTTCGAACAAGACGCAAGCAGAGGTCCTGATCTGATCGTGAGAAGAGGTCAAGAGTTCACCATGGAGGTCAAACTCAACCGGAAGTACCATCCAGAATTAGAAACCATAATTCTTCGATTTGCTGCTAAAAGTAAGAACCGTCATCTATAATGGTAGAAAATATTTTGTAAAGAAGACTACAATTATATGGCAATTTGTTAGACTTCCAACATTTACCGGTATTACCAGCAAGGGCGGATCCGTATGGGAGCGGGGCACATCCGAATTATAGGGGTGGGGGCACCTGCTGGACACACTTTCTTTTGGTATGGGATGATAAATGAATCACCCTTTACTACCTTAACAACCAGTTGATAGGGGCGCCTCCACACCCCCCACCCGACTTTTAACATCAATAGGAAATTTTTATTTTTAAAATTATAGGGGGCACGTACCCTGATTGATTGACAGCGATTCTGATAATGACGACTCAACTTTAAGGCAATGCTTGTAATTGTCAGACAAGGTATTGCATATCTTCAGCGCAAGAAATTGATTTAATATTATTGCACGACATCAATTCTACTATAAGTATTCATACATAAGCAATATATAATGCACTTTAAAATTGTTTTATTCATTTTTCTCCCCACAGCGAAAGTACCGAGACCTACGAATGGGACTTTGATATCTTTACCACTAAATGGCACATTTGAAGAAGACGAATGGAGCGTCAAAGTAGATTCCATAGAAGAAAAGTCAGTTAAGGTATACATGACATTTATTTCTCTATCCTCCCCTGACTCATTTTCTCGCTTCTCCCCCCCCCCCCCCCCCTCTCTCTCTCTCTCTTCCTCTCTGTCATTTATCTAATGTCCCCATTATCCTACTCCGTCCTTCACCCGCACACCAGCAGACTCTCCGAATATCTCACCCATTCATATATATATTTAAAAAAAATTAAATGTTTGGACTTACATGAACACTTGTAATTAATCCATTTGATATTTTAGTAGGCCTATATACAATACAAAAAATGCTCCAAAATGCTCCAAATTTTATTGTCCGAAATGGATATTATGTTTGCTCCTTTTCTCGTGGGCCCGGCGACCGCTGAGCAGCTCCAGGTGGGCGGTGCTCTATCCCCCTTTGTTGAACGTGAAACAGGGAAGCAGACATATTTGTAGAAATTTGTTCTTGGGTTCTTAGTGCAGCATGCTAATATTTTTTATTTTTTTATTTATTTATTTATTTATTTATTTTTATTTTTTTTTTAGTACTTAAGTACTTATCATACCTATGTCTGGTTCCAGGTATTAGTAAAGAGCGCCCCCACCGCCATCGTAAGCTGCTACAACCACACGATCCTGGTGAAGAACACCAAGTCTGGCGTACGACGCGAGTTCAAACAGAAGAAGATCATAACCATGCTCTTCAATCCGTGGTGCGACAAGGACTCGGTCTTCCTCGAAAGCGATGATGAGAGGAAGGAATATATCCTGCAGGACGTTGGTTTGATATGGCGTGGATCTTATAAGAACTTTCACGCGAAAAAATGGAACTTTGGACAGTTTGACCTGGACGTGAGGGAAGTAGTCTTACAGCTTCTTGAGGATCACATCAAGGCTGATGATAGGTGGAATCCAATAAAGGTAATCATTGCAACATAGACAGAGGTAAAGCACCCTTTTCATGTTTTCCTGTCACTATTACAAACTTAAGGTCTTTCTCTTTTTCCACAGCAATCAAGGTGAGGAGAATATGGCCTACACGACTGTTTAGTGTGTGGTTTGAATAAATACCCTTTAACATTAGCGGGAAAAGTAACGTCTTTATGGTAGCATTTGGCATTCAGAGGTGTTTTCAAGTCGTTATTCATTATCAGTATTTTTATCTAGGGCGGGTGTGGTAGTAGCTGGAATAGTGATTTATGATAGTATTAGAAGTGCTCCCTGATTGAAAGGGGTCTCCCGCAGTTTCGACTTTTTTTTATTGTTGGCCGCTATATTTACATTGAATTCATATGTAGAGAGATAATCCTATTTTACGAATGTAAAGCCATTTGATTGCTCTTATTTTTCACTTATTGTCCAGGTGTCCCGGGTAATGTCATCCATAATCAACGATTCTGGTCGGGGACCTTCTGGCGTACTGGTTGGTAACTGGAGTGGGGAATATGACGATGGCACAAGTCCTACTAAATGGAATGGAAGTGTAGCTATTTTGGAGGAGTATAAAGGGACGGGGCAACCCGTGATGTAAGTAACTCATATAGTTTATATTCCTCTTTATTATTTAATAATTATGGACAGCTTGATGCTGGCATCTGGACAAGATAGTATCGCATATTGCAATACCAATTGCCTGTTTAAACAAAAGGGTAAGGGTCGCAAATCTATTTCGTCTTTATATTTCAGTGCATCTGTTAGCTTTAATTTCCTGCAAGAAAGAAGCATCAATACAATAGATACTGCCTTGACACCCCTTGACACTCAAGAAATAAGACAGTATAATATTTATGTTTGACTAACTCACCAGGTTTGGACAATGTTGGGTGTTCTCTGGAGTCTTCACCACCATTCTCCGTTGCCTCGGTATCCCCGCTCGAAGCGTCACTAACTTCGCCTCCGCACACGACACTGACGATAACATGACAATCGACAAGTATGTCGACCTCTGGGGCCACGACCTAAAGAAGGGCCACGACTCGGTCTGGAACTTCCATGTCTGGAACGAGGCTTGGATGATTAGACCTGACCTCGATCCAGGACTAGGAGGGTGGCAGGCTGTGGACTCTACTCCGCAGGAAACAAGTGACGGTATGAAGATTGTATTTATTTTTACAGACTATTGTAATTATTCACCCATTGTGCTCGTCAGATTGGCATTTGAAGATCTCTATTAAATGATTCTTAGGTATTTAGCAATATTTAGCTAACCCATCATCAAAATACGGAGTTCCAACCTAGATTATAATGGGCCAGTGTCATCCCTGAATATAAATGTTGGCAGAATAGTCGTCAGGCATGTCGAGGACCTACTAGATGTGATAAACGTCACACACTATACTTATTTGAATGTTTCCCCTTCTAATTTTACTGAACAGGTCAGTTCCAGTGTGGACCTGCCCCTGTCATTGCTGTTAAACGTGGTCTCGTCAATCAAGGCCATGACACAAGGTATGCTGTAATATCAGTTTCGCATGATAGTAATCTTTTTATGAAATAATTTTACTGTGTTCGTTGTAAAGGCAGCTCAAAACTCTTTCCTGGCACGATGTGGCCACTGTCGTGCAACAATGTATTTGATATTACTTTCACGATGTTTTTTTTTTTTTTTTTTTAGACTTCATGAATGTATGAATATGGTCTTTAGGTCATTAAAGTAGGAACATAACAGTCCTTTATATTTCTGTATGTGTTTGATGTAGGCCGAGTACATTCGATATCATAAGGCTGGGTAAAAGTGACTTACTGGAGAAGTCTATCGATTCTTCAAACTGCTCTAATTTTCTGTACCCCTTCACGCTCCAACTTAGGTTCGTGTTCGCCGAGGTAAATGCCGACAGAGTGATATGGGAGGTCAGGAAGGGGAGGCACAACCCCAATGACCCCATGTCTGCCAAGTTCAAACACATCAGCCTCTCAAAGAATTCGGTAGGCAAGAGCATCAGTACCAAAGCAGTAGGAAGTGACGCACGGAATGATGTCACGATGGAGTACAAGTTCCCTGAAGGTCAGTTAAAAGGGGTTTGAAAGTTGTGTTTTCTGTGTCCTGCAACGGAAATAATGAAGATCGATATAAAGTTACGATCAATATAAAATCATTTTTAGCTCGGTAGCCTCATTTGAAACATGGGTAAATTCATAGATCAGGATTAGGATCATCATTATTTAAGCACCCTGTCCATAATGAGGCTATAAAGAAAAAAAAATCAATCGCAACTTTTTATTTATCGTTTGTCTTTATGTTACAGGGCACATGTCACATAAACATGTTCTACCTGGACTTTCCTTTGTATTTATTTGCAATGTTCATAGGTATATTGTTATTTCATTGAACACATCATGGTTCTTTCTATGGGGAATATTAATATGATCATTTAGTTAATAACGTTACGTTTGCAGTATATGGCTCTCAAATTTCTAGTCTTGTTCTGAGCTTTTCTTGAGCTTTATCAAACATAAAGCCCACGCACAAACAAAGATTCTTCTTGAAAGTAAACCTTCATCGAAACTGCCCTAACTAGGCTAGAAAAGTGATTCCGACATTACAATTTATTTGGACGTAATCATATTTTGTTAATTAATGTATTCACACCAAATAGGATCTGAGGACGAACGTGCGGCGGTCAGGAACGCGGTCAACAAGGGCATGAGCCGCGGTGTTTATCGCGAAGACGGTTCGGTAGATGATGTCGTATTCCTCATTGACGAGATAGATAACGTATGGATCGGAGATGATTTCAACATCAATATCAAGACGACAAACAAGTGCGATAAACCTCGCACGGTCTTCTTGAAAACAAACGTGGAAAGCTGCTACTATACAGGTAAAGTTTGTTTTCTTGGCTTGCATGATTTCTACTTTCACATTGTCAATCAGATTCTGTTGTCAATCACTGCGATTTTCCTCATTTAGAATGCTTGCATAATGGCTTTGTACACAAAAATAATCATGGATTTTAGGAAACACATAGCATGTTAATATCCCAATATTTCTTTTACTTATCTACAGTGCAACAGTAAATCTAAATATCTAAAATAATAATTAATATTAATAGTACTAATACTTCACATCACAGTGAAGCCATCGTATTCATTGTATAAGAGTTAAACATATTACACGTGACGGACCTGCCTATGACATTATTGTTTAACTTCATTTGATAATGTAAACCCGTTTACTTTTCACATTAAAAAATGTAACGTCATGAATGCACTCCATATTTGTACAATTCAAATAGGCATTGCCATGGAATCAATCAAGCGTGAGAAGTTGACGTTGAAGATTGGTCCGCAGGAGACGGTTGAGAGTGACATCCAGATCAAGGTCGATGACTACCTTGGTAAGATCGACGACCAGGGCCTACTTTCAGTCTTCGGTATCGTATCAGTCAAGGTGAGTGATGGCCGAGAACCGTAAGACCTGGAGACCCAGGAGGCCGACTTCCTGCGAGGTCGAATGCAATTTAGACATGCAAACCGGAGAAATAACCGTTACTATCAAAATTGTCCTTGCGGGCCTTCGATAATAAGTCTTCAGTCCCGTTGATTTTAATTTGTATTATTGGGGTGAAACATTCTTAGAGGAAAAGTGGCCTCACGGGCCTTGGTCTCCAAGGCTTTTTTTTTTAAATTGACTCCGGATATGGATAAGGTTGAGTGATTCGAGACACTTTTAACTAATATTTATAAAATATAAATCAGTTTCGGTGTTTTTAACAAGATAATTCAGATAGAGAGGATTGCTTCATAAAAAATGTAGATCTCTTTGGTCGTTAACCAACGAAATTCATGTAGTGCGGTTATGTACTTTGTGATTGAATAATTTGATTCCCAATATCAGGAGACCGGAATGACAGCCACTTTGCAGGATGAAATCAGGCTGAAGATCCCTGACCTTGAGGTCAAAGGTGAAGTCATCGGGTCAGAGGTCAAACTCACTGTAGAGTTCAGAAACCCTCTGCAAAAGACCTTGATGGACTGTGAGTTCGTCGTGGAAGCTCCTAAACTTGTGAAGCCGTTCGCCGTTCAACACCCGTAAGTGATTCAGTTTAATTCAACTTGAACAATCACATGAATAATTCTTTGCTAGCTCTTGAGAAGCCAAATGCAATATAGCTGCCAAACAAGTGGGGGGGGGGCGGAATTAACGGTATTGCGTGATTTCAAAAGCCACGTTATCGCCAACGCAACTGTGCTTGAAAAGTCTTCAATGGCGATGCGGGTAAATGGTTTACAAATCCTGTAAGAACACGATCCAAGGTTGGCCTGACATAGATTCAGGTGATTTCATTTGGGGGAAATATGACATTGTAAGACTTCTAATTAGTAGTGACTGAATAGAGATTGATCTTAGCTGCAAAGTTCCCATTGATTACAAGCTTTTATTCTTACCGCTTAGCGGGCTCACTTACATTGTCTTGATTTATAATAAACATTTAAACATTTGTTGGTTACATTTTCCCCAATAAAAATTGAACAGAAACAAAATCTGGTTGATTTTTTAAGCACTAGGAACAAATCAAATTCAATCTTCATTTTCTTTCTTCTCCAGGAACATCAAAGCAGGAGAGAAGATATCTAAGGAGATAACATTCAAAGCAAGAGCTCGAGGTCGAAAGGATGTCCTAGTAGAGTTCGACTCTCAATACCTCAATGATGTCACAGGCTCTGTGGTTGTCGACGTCAAGGAGGCATAACATAATGAAATTAATTTTCTTCTACAATTTAAAGTCAAACTAATTTCAGATAATTTTAAGTCAAGCTAAGTTCAGGTATGGATTGTAAATGTCACATGAATTAAGATACAACTTTAAAAACATAATTTTCTTAGAATATTGATTTCCACGAAAAAATAATTTCCATGTATACAGTCTGTGTCAAATAAAATGGTACAAGTGAAAAACATTTTTTTATAGTATGAAGATTATTCACAACCTAGTATTGTTTGGGTGTATTTTTATAAAGCGGGAAAATCAGACTTTCACCTACGATTTTTTTTTTTGATAACATTTGGTGCTGTAACTTTTGAGATATGACTAGTTTTGTGCAATCAAGAAAAATCCAGTTTCCGCACGCCGTCGCATGCCTTTGTGTACGTTTCGCATAATGTCCATGAAATTCAGCGCTCCAGAACAATAGAAGTGCGTAATTTCGACTTGTTCCTCGTCGCACAAAATTTGGCATAACTTTTGTTTTATGAAAGCAAATTATACAGAGCAAAGCGCATCAGCAAGGAAAATCTTTTGGCTTTAATTTGGTACCACATACATACATTATTTGAAAAGATTTCACATCTAAATTATTTTTTCCCCGACTGTACCATTTTTTTTACACAGACTGTATGTCATGTTGGTGAACTAAAAATAATTATATGAATTAGTTGTTATAAACACCGGACTTAACGTATTACCCTATATTACCTCGTTATATCAGGGATTAAACGAATTGTACTTTTTTAATAATTATTCTACACAAAAAAAAGAAGAATTATATTGAATAAGGCTTGTCTCATTTATTGTTTTTGTTTATAATATATAACTCTCTCATTATATTTTGTGTTCCTATTTTTGCTTAATATAATTATATTAAATTTATTATTATGTTTACTAAAAGTATGAAATCATAGTTGTTTTTCATAATGTGTTGTGTACATATGAGTGTCAAATATTGACTTTAATTACACTTTCCAAATTTTGTAACTCTATAAAAGTACTATGATCTAATTAAGAAGATGTATTTATTTTCTACGCTCAGGTGATAATGAAACCTTAGATTGATTTAGAAACTAAGATTTCACAAGATGTTTTGATTAGTCTGTTTTGATTCGTCAAATTTCAACTCAAAGGATTTTATCAAATATGCTTCTTTTGCAGTTTTGGCGTTGTTATTTCCATTAATTTAAACAAGCCAGTTGTATTTGTTTCGATGACTCGACCTTTGTAGGTCCGTCCACTCTCTTTTTTAGAAGTCTTAGTCATTCTACGCCGGCTTTGTTATAAATAAAAAAAAACATTTATTTCTGTGTATGTGTTATGTATAAAACTTTAAGAGTTACTTCAAGCCACCATTTGTAAAAGAAATATTAAAAAGAATTACATTATAACGTGATTAAAAGTAGACCTTATTGATCAGGGTTTTAAAAAGGTTTCCATGTAACTTGTTAAACCGATGAATCTCTCCAAACTTCATTATTGCTATTCCGGTATTTGTTCCCAATAAATTATTTTTTTTAAATGCAACATATGAAAAACAACCAATTCAACTTAGTTTGTTATGTAAATCACTATTCTGTGCATGGGATATAGCTTCACGTCCACATACACACTCACCATACAGCACAGCCCACACCCTCACACACACAAAATCAAACATACTCCTTACAAATACACCTACGGGCATCATACGCGCGCACACACACACACACACACACACACACACACACACACACATACCCAAACGTTCATGAAATAATAACAATATAAATAATGAACTAAATAACCAATGGACGTTGAATAATGTATTTGTAGAAAAGGTACGTAAACATAGTAAAAGTAATACAGGTTTCAATGACAAAATATACACTTATATCAAAATGTCCTAATTGATACGATCATTTCATTGATAATATGTCAGCGAAAAAAAATAAACATGTAAACTTGAAAGGAATACCTTACTGTATATGATAGATCAATCTTATAACCATAAAACCGCCCCCCCCCAAAAAAAAAAAAAAAAAAAATGATATGAACGCACAGTAGATTTCTTCATCCTACGCCGACAAATCGTTTGTTAAGACAGTAATTGATAATGATGTTTAAGAACAACATAAATACATCTGTTCTCGTTGCGAAATTATCAAGAATGTATTATTTTAGCACCCACAGTATATATTCCCGTCGCTCGTAAATTCATTTGTAACTTTTCAACGAATTATTCTTCTTTACAGAAAAAAAAACAACTACCACTTTTTTACTTCTACTTTTGCTACTAATACTAATATCGTATACTTCTTTAACAACAATAATAACTCCATGACGTGATGTGTTGTGCTCTCTGTTTTGCTCTCGATTTTGTACCTATTGACCTTATTTTTACATCACTGTTATCACATTTGTGACATTTGTATCATGTCTTTGAATGATTATGTTTCAACTCTCAACTGGAACCTGCAAAATTCAAGATTTTTTATGGCCTGGCTTGAACTTTTAAACTCTGAACTTGTCAAGTACTCTTGAACTTTTGATGACCAGTCCCATGTAGCCATATCGGTGTTGGATCTTGTTACTCTTCAACGACTGATTCCTTTCGCCTTAGTGGCCTGCCTGGGACTTAACCAGGTAAGCTTTTGTGCCTGCATTTTTGAATCTTGATCTTCCTACACCGCTACGCATATTTAACTCTATTTATGTCTCACAATGGTCCGTCTCGTAAACTTGCGATCTAAATCGACACAATCGAATACAAAGCTAGCAGACTATGACCCCAATATTCTGAATCAGATTGATGACATTGTTCAGAAAGCTGTTGAAAAGTCGATGGAGAGAGGAGAGAGCAAAGATGAATGAAGACATTGATAAAAGAATGGAAGCTTACGGAGCTTATGAACAAAACTAGGGTTGCCTGCATGATCTGGAAGTCCTCAATTGACAATAAAGCTTAAGCAACTTAATGAAGTTCAACTTTCATTGAGAGTGACAAAGACAGAGTAAGTGAGCTGACCCGTGAACTGGATGATCTTCAACAGTATTCTCGGGCCAAATAACATTCGGATCTTCGGGCTTCCGGAAAAATCCGATGAAGAACACGACCGTCTTGTGTGTAGTGTGGAGAGAGATTGGTGTACATATCGCATCACAGGATATAGATCGTTCACACCGTGTGGGAAAGAGAATTTCACACACTAATGAATCTTCATCAACAGATAACTCGGCAAGAAGTGATTCCTACGCTGGTGCTGCTCGCAATGCCCAGGAGAAGACAATATCCACCCCCGCCCAGTAATTGTAAAGTTCATTCGTACAAATCCAAACTCGCTTTATAAAGAATCGTTCTAAATTGAAAGGAAACTAAAGAGTAGTATCAGAAGACTTGAACGGAAAGGAACGCGTCATTTGTGTATCACAAACCAGCTCGAAGATAATGAAAAGGTACGCTCAGCCGTGGACGACGGATGAAGGATCTTTGCCTAATCAAAACAACAAACG
The DNA here is from genome assembly GCA_940671915.1 of Paracentrotus lividus. Classification (NCBI taxonomy): domain Eukaryota; kingdom Metazoa; phylum Echinodermata; class Echinoidea; order Camarodonta; family Echinidae; genus Paracentrotus; species Paracentrotus lividus. Next base: position 44,473,618 of record CALNVZ010003426.1, read on the forward strand.
GCAAAAGGATGCGTAAACTCATCACATCTCTCACACCGTTCTATCGAGCTTCGTAATTGCATGATTCATGATTTGTAATTCCAACTCCTTATATTCATATCTTGTACTCAAGGTTATTTTATCCTAATCCAATACATACGCATGCATATAGTTTCTAAACAAAACATAAGATATAAAAAAGAATAATAATAATAAATAAAGTAAAATATAATTAAAAGAAAAAAGAAACGTACATCTACTCTGAAACTTTACTTTGTTATCTACTGTACTAATGTGTATGCTGCTTTATCCACTCTGTTGATGTCAACTGTTTTTGTGACATATCATAAAGTGCCCTTCCTAACTTACCAATTCTTGTTACTTTTAACGGTAACATTCATTTCACTTATTCATTAATGAACCTTTTGCTTCCTAATATTATAAGTATCTCACTACCTAATATTGGTACTTATCATTACATACCACTTTATTAAACCTTTTGATGGATGTTCGATGTTCTTTGATGTAAATTATAAAACTTTTTATCTCAATTCTAATATGTGTACAATTTCCCAATAGATTATATTTGACGACTGCTGCCACGTTCATAACTATTCATTCATGTATTATGCATTATCAAAGGAGAGTTAAGCATGAAATATCTTGATACATCTTATTCTATTCTTGTTATCTACCCGTCAATACCCAATTTCTGTTTACATGCATCATAATTGCTTAAATTCACTGTAGCTGGTATAATATATCAAGAAGGCTCAAAGTATACATACCAGTTAGCGATTATTTGTTATGTATATTTGCAGCTTCTACGTCTTATTTCAGTTATTATTTGTAAAGACATATTGTGCGTATATTTCTTCTTTTTCTAATTTCCCTTTTCGTTGTTATACGCTAACGTGAATTTTGTGTACATAGTTTGATTATTGGCCAATAGTTCTTTCTACTTTATGTCTGCTCTTACGATGAACAATTTTAATTTATGCCCTGATACTTACCGTTATTTCCATCCTTCAATTCAAGGATTACAAAGAAGGATCAGAATTTCAAAATTCATTTTCTCTTGTGGCATTGTTCAATTTGTAGAAGTTTAACAGCAATCTTTGATTATTATTGATATGTATCTTCAAACATCTTTATCATGAATTTGCAAAGTAGATAATGGTCTAACGCGAGAATTGCTTGAATTCTTTGTCACCTTTGATTATACTCTGCTTAGCAATTATAATCTCAACATGCAATATAGAAAACAGAAACGGAGCGTGGTGGGACAGGAGATTTATATTTCATGAACTCATTGAAGTTTTCCGTAAAGACATGATGTTATCTATCTCCCTACCAAGATCCTTCGAAAGTATTTTTGTTGAAATATATAAACAATCACGAGCAAGTGCACGAAAGACTGTCAATTGGTGTTATATGATCGGAGGCTCCCACCGCAGGACAAACTCACCTGTAAGAAATTATGTACGAATCTTCACTTGTTTCCCTGAACAAGCGGGCTAGGTTTTAAATTCAGTATTTGTTTTATTAATGGCGGGTGACCTAATATCTGAATCTAATAAAACTTGGTACTAATTCAAAGAGTAGGATAATTTTCATTATTGCTTCTTTGTCGGGTTTTTGTTTGCGACCTTATTATTAATTCTCCCACAGCTAATAACTGAAAGTACTGGTCTCTTGGTGATTAACATTTTTACAAATGTGTAAATCTTCATTTTAATCGGGTATGGACTCGTTGAGCGATATAATTGATCACTTCCTGTTTTTCAATATGGTTCATCCATCAAGCATGCATCCAATCGAATAATGGCTGCGCTGCTATAAAATTAAAAAAAGCGTCAGATTTACACCGCCAAACGTTTACAAACTTTTTTTTCAAAATTGAATATTTTGAACTGGATGCATTAGTAAATGATCGACCGTTAACGAGAATGATAACGAAAACTTTGTTGGATATATTCAAAAGATTATGAAGAAAGTTTTCCATTAATAATTTTTAGTTGTAAAAAAAGAAACAGAATCCATGGTTAACACAGGATCTACCGCAAACTTTGTAACAAAAACAGTCTAATATATAATAGAATACCATTAAAAATCCAACTACTTACCGTAAAGAAGCTTATAGGAACATTCGGAATTATTGTTACTATTAAACTAAGGAACATGCCAAAAGAGATTATTTTTATAAAAGTTTGATGATACAAAGGGAAATACTAAATCGAACATGGAGAAATTATCAATGATCTTTTGAATAAAAAACCAGTAATAAAGAACATAATAAAATAGATTCTCTCCAAGTTGGGGATGACATTTGTACGAATAAACAGAGTATTGCTAATTCTTAATGACTTTGTTAGTGTTGGAATGACATTGCAAAACCAAAATATAGATCCTATTCAAAGATATCACTTTTGATTAATAATCTTGAAATGCCAAATGATCACTCCATTTTTTTCAAACCTATAACAAAATGTGAAGTATTATCAATAGTGGACAAAATGAAAAAGTAATACCAGTTCCGGCATAGACGATATAGATATTAAAGTTGTTAAAAAATGTAATCTGTTATAATGGAAAAAAACATTTATCTTTTTAATTTTCAATGCTTGTCTTAGTAATGAGTATCTTCCCCAACAAAAAATGAAAGTTTGCACGTGATCACCACTTCATAAAAAAGGGAATAAAAATAATGTTAACATAATTTTCGGCCAATATCCGTTTTACCAATTTTTCCAAAATATTAGAAAAATGCATGTATACGAGGTTAGATGAATTTTTAAACAAACACAATATTTTACCTTAAAAATCCTAGATTTATTTGCAGCATGGTCATTCAACACGACAGCAAATACTTGATCTGATTCATAAATTAATGATGCTATAAATAAACAAGGAATATGCTTTAACTATTTTATGACTTAACTAAAGCCTTTGACGTTAGTTATCATTCAATTTTACTTAAAATTAGACTATATGGTATAAGGGGACTCCTCTTAAAACTCTTTACTAGTTATCTCACTAACCGTAGAGCATTAACAGTCTCATTAACGGCATTTCATCGTCACTAAAAGAAATAAAATGCGGCGGCCGCAGCAGGTTCCATCCTCGGCGCTCTTCTCTTTTTTACTTTATATAAATGATTTACCATATTCTACTCGAGATTACAATATATTCTGTTCGCTGATGATACTAGTGTTTTTTTAAGGACTCAGATTCCGAAAAGTTTATTTAATCATACATAATCAACTTGTGAATATTAGTATTGGAATAAGTAATAAACTATTTTTAAACATAACAACAACATTATTACTATATTATTTGGCACTCGAAGACAGCAATCAGTGATGATGTTAAGTATAGAATATCAGAAAATAAGAATAAAGAGAGTTTACTGTACTAAATTTTTAGCGTATTCTTATAGATGACAAACATGTCCTGGAACAACCATGTAGATAGCCTATGTAAAACCAGTGTCAAAAGTATATATTTTGTATAAACTTCAGTTTCTTCCTAAAAAAATCTTAAAATTGTTAATACCCTTCCCTTATATCGTGTCTCATATAAACTATTGTATGACTGTTTGGGCTTCACATGCAAAGAAAAACATTGCAAGATTCTTAATTACAGAAAGAGGTATCGCATTTAATAACCACATTCTTTCTATCTATCTTCCAGCAAACCTTTATTTTAAACACTAATTATCATTGAGCCATTAACGAGATTCTATTTCGCTGGAAACTGCTATGTTATGTTTAAGTTACAAAATAAATCATGCTTCCTTGAAGTTTTTTAGTAATTATTTACATGAAATTATTTGCATCCACAAATTACAATACAGAGAAATGCACATAATATTCACCCCCTTTTTAACATCGAATGCGATTAACACAATCTTCTCATATTTATAAAGGCTCCAGTTCTATTGAACAACCTTCCCATCTCCCTTAAGAATCAGGACTAGGGACAATATATCGAATTCAAAAGACAGTGCATGCTAGGCAATATCTTTTTCATCAAATGTATAATTTACAAAATGTATTTCCAGTTTTCTATTTTCCCTTCTTTCTTTCGCTTATATATTTTTGTAGTCTTTGTAATCATATTCCATTTTTTATGTCCATCCTAAGTTTAACCAGCTTTGTTTTGCATAGTTTTTGAGGATCATTTCCAACAGCCGTTCTTATGGTGGCGGTTTTATGAGTCCTCCCACCAAGATATTTTGTATTACCTTGTTTGTTTGTATATTTATATGTATGTATGAAATGTTTTTATCTTGAAGTGGAAAATAAATGAATTGAAATTGAATTGAATTAATTACTACTAAATATAATATAACTATTGTTTTTGTTACTGTGCTACTACTACTACTGCTAGTACTTCTACTACTTCTACTACTACTACTACTACTTCTACTTCTACTACTTCTACTATTACTACTACTACTACTACCACTACTACTATTACTACTACTACTACTACTACTACTACTACTACTACTACTACTACTACTACTATTACTACTACTACTACTACTACTACTACTATTACTAATACTACTACTACTATTATTATTATTATTACTACTATTACTACTACTACTACTACTACTACTACTACTACTACTAATAATAATAATAATAATAATAATAATAATAATAATAATAATAATAATAATAATAATAATAATAATAATAATAATAATAATAATAATAATAATAATAATAATAATAGTAATAATAATAATAATAATAATAATAATAATAATAATAATGATAATAATAACAATAACAACAATAATATAGGTTTTCCCGCTCAAGTTCATCATTTCCTCACTCTATTTCATTTATGTGCATTCGAATTCACGCAGCTGCCGCTTTCGTGCCGGTTGGGTCATACAAATTTTCAATTCGAGCAATGAATTTCATTTAGGTGCATGAAAATTTTCGTTTAGTGCACTCAATTTCATTTTATCGGCACTAACATTTTTGTTCGGTCCAAACGAATTCCCTATATTTTCATTCAATTGTCAATTTCATGCACCAATTTCCCGATTAGTTCATTCAATTTAAAACGAAATAGCGACGGGCATGCTTTGGGGCAAACAATTTCATTTATAGGAATTCTATTTCCCACTTTGTGCACTTAATTTAATTAAACTCTTCAATTTTCAGGAATATGACTATATACGCATCTCAACTTTTAAGAGTAAGATTGTGAAGGTATATATAATCTCCCATTTTGTGATCTTATCCTATCATACCGTAATTCAAACTCTTCTTCTTTATTTTATCCATGATCCTTTCACAAACTTTCTCTTTCTCTCTCTTTTCCTCGTAAAACAAGCATTCCCATATAAATTTTATCACATAGCCCATAATCATGTACGAAATGCTCAATGTTCAATCGAGTTTCTACTTTTGAATGTTGTGTATTGGATTTTTCTATCTTTGCTTTTGAAATTGAACATGTAAATTAGCACTCAAAACTAAATGTGACTCAATCATCTGATCATATGCATGTAGCAACGTATGAATATGAAATCGTCAGACAAGACAATGTTTGTAATTTTCTGGATGTGCATTCATTTTGTATCATACGCAATACAGAAAAAATACGACAGTTCATTACAAGAAGAATAAACACTTTGTTCTTAAAAATCCCTCTGATCATTATGGTTGATAATTTCTAGTCAATCAATCCCCTGACGAGCAAGGCATCTCGGCATGAAGACTTGTAAACAAAACTAAAATTAAAAAAAAAAATGAACAAAAATGCTATTGTACACGCCTGTAAGAAGAACCTCGAAATGATAAGCATGATATATACTTCGCGGAGACGTCTTTGCTCCTGGACGCCCCTGATAAATCTTTCCGTGGCGACGGAAAATATCATAGTTTCAAACATTTCCTATTTTCTTGCGACTCATGAAACGGAGCGGAGACTCGGGGTACATCCCTGAGACGTCTCCGCAACTCTTTTAAAACCCGTCTCAAAACTAGACTCAAATCCGTCTCATGACAAGTGAGATACCATCATAAGCATTTACTGAAGTATCACTAAAATTTCAAATTGTATGCACTTACTTACAATTCGATTGCCTATTCGTGAATTTGTTTGAACGTAGGAAGACAAATTATGTAGAAGCCAGTTGTATAATAAAATGAGTGCACATTCCTGAAATTGTATGCTCCTAATGTTAATTCGCACGAATGCTTTGTAGAATCGTTTGCAAATATAAGGAATATGAGTGAATAAAAATGAATTTGATTGACGATGCGGTAGCGCGATCGCAACTTGTGTTAAATCGTTTGATCCAAATGTGAAATCGAGTGAACTAAAGATGAAACTGAGCGGGAAAACCTATATTACATGTGATGTTACAATACTGCTATTACCACTTCTCCTATATTCAAACTTTTCCTTCTTATATGCCTAACACTCGTGGTCTATTCACATTATTTTAAGAGGCATTTTGTGTTATGATTATCAATTCAATAAAATGTAAATGTGAGAATGAAAAATATGTAATAACACACCCCCCCCCCCAAAAAAAAAAAAAAAAAAAAAAAAACATTTCCTGAAAAATATTATCAAGAACTCCATGTTTTTAATAGCCGGCTGGTTTTCGTCTTTCTTGGTCTGAATAAGCAAGAATATCTTGGTCGGATCGCAGAATAGCTGGAACTATTGAGAATGGATTTGTATACTCCGTTAAATCGTGCCCCATCGCTGTCAATTCTTCAACCATTTTCTGAATTACAAAATTTAAAAAAAATACACAAAAAAACGTTTAAAACAATTCATTGTAGTATATACATTTGTTTTTTCTTTATGACCAATTTATGAAATAAAAGGACTTCATACCAGGATCAACGGTTATTGTTCAGTCTTAAAAGTTCGACAATACGTGTATGCGTTAAATTTCGTAAGGCCTAGGTTTTTTTTTTTTTTTTTAATTATTTTTTTTAATCTTTCATTGATTTTTACAATAATAGTGCATTTTAAGTATGTAGCAAATTGAATATTAAAATCTTAAAAAGATTTTTGAAAGATAATCCAGAGCAACTCCAAAAGAAATATATGTAAAACTTGATAAAACAGTAAAAACCTAACTCTCATGCCAAAGAAAATTTCTGTATTCAACTTTATTTTTAAATAGATTGAAATTAATGCAATTATAATAATAATAATAATAGTGCAAACTTATAGAGCCCACACACCGTCCGAGGACGCTCATGGCGCTAGCTCAGCAACAGTTCTCTTTGAGGAAGGTAAGTTACAAATCAATATTAAATGTACTTACAAATAAAACACTATTTCCCCATTATCACCTTACCTGATCGAAACCGGTTTCATATACTTCATATATTTCAGGTTTTAGTTCGGCGTGTATTCGTTTTTCATCGACTGCTTGTGAGAGTGGAATCTCACCTAGCAACGTGCTGAGAATCATCTGAATAATTATGATGAAATAAAAAATAAAATGGACTTTTAAGATAATAGTTAATCCCCAAAGGCACCATCGTTCATACCATTTATCAGTCTCTTCAATTTAGTTGTTTATTTACTTATATTTATTCAATTCTTTTTATTTAAATTTGATCTTAATGATTACAAACGTCGAAATAAAAACTATTTCCCCATTACAACTTCCCACCCCATTAGTATCAGTCTCTAAAAAAAGGCAGGTGCAAATCCTCTCAGGGGCTAGGTTATGTTCTTCAAATTGAAACGTTTGGAAATTTGGTGTTTTCAAAACAAACATAAAATGGGAAACTTATCAAATAATCATTAGGTAAGGTCACATAAAAACATAAACAAACTGTTTACCGACAAGATAATGTAGGTTTAGTATTAACACATATTTTAAAAAGTAGAAAAAAGATTAATGATTTCACCCAAAATGTAGGTTTCGTACCCAGGCATTCACGGTGATAATTCTCTTGCTACCCGCGCTTCCTTCAACAAATTTGACAACGCCATCGTCATCAATGACAATAGAGGGACTCATAGCTGACAGGGGACGCTGTCCGGGTTGGATGTAATTAGGCGAAGACGGATCCAAACTGAAGTCAGAAATTTCGTTGTTGTAGATAATGCCAGTGGACGGTGATCGGATCTTGCTGCCAAATCTGTTATAAAGTATAGTGGGAAAAGTTTTTGCTTGTTAACAATACACGCACAATCAAAGTACAGAAGTTGTGTTACTTTACAGTCATGTCGTATCTCATAACATGGCAAAAGAAGTAACTTTATCATCGCTTATGGTACAAGACAATTCACCCCTATAAATTGCTCACACGATCTGCCTAAGAGCAAGCAACAATAGGCCTACCTATAATTGACTGACGTAGTCGATGATACAGCATCCCCATTGGCTGCTAGGACGTTCACATGACTAGTACCGCCTAAGGTGGTAGTAATTTGCGGTATGACGTTGTAATAGCTGGAGTTTGTAGAGTAAACCCGATCGGCTGGGATAGATGCCGCTATTTCACGGGCATAGTCAACGGATGAGAGTGCATCTAGAGCCTGCAAATGAGATTTCACATAAAGACAACAATTTAGAATTTAGGTACCATGTCGTGACCTAATAACAGAAAGGTCTTATAACTAATCTGATTTTTATGTCAGGCTTTAAAATATCGTTTTGCACATCTTCAGCTATTTGATTGGCAATACATGGTTAACAAGATAAACAAAAACATAAAGCTTCAAAATCTCATGAAGATCAATACACAGTTGCACAAGACATTGGTATTTCAAACGAAAGGATGTAAAACATCGGTCAACATAGGGCGAAACACAAGCTGTAAAACACAAGCTGTTCCTTAATGCTACAGTCACACAGACACTAACGTTGAGTTACGCCCGGTTGCGTCTAAAAATTATTTTCTTTTATGCGGATCCCGACGGATGCCTACCAGTTATGCTGCAGTCACACAGGCACTTACGTATAGATACGTTTGTGTTGTTTTAATCTTATGTCATCTTCTATTCTATCATTTCTTATTTATTTCTTTGTTTTACTGGATGAACGAAATTATCAATATTTCCACTGTTGACTATGACGGGTAGGCATCCGTGGGGATCTGCAGAAAAGAAAATAATTTTTGGACGCAACCGGACGTAACTCAACGTAAGTGTCTGTGTGACTGTAGCATAATAGTCTGCAGTGAAAATATTGATAACTTCATTCATCCAGTAAAACAAAGAAATACATAAGAAACGATAGAATAGAAGATGAAATAAGCCTAGATTAAAACAACACAAACGTATCTATACGTAAGTGTCCGTGTGACTGTAGCATAAAAGAAAGAACAACAGTTTTTCGAGCCATTGTTCTTGTTTGTTTTGTTTTGCCTTTATTATTATTTATTATTATTTATTCATTTTATTTCATTTTTTTTTGTCCTTGAGGGATTGCAAGTATGGGTTAGATAACCACTTAATATTGCATTACCTGTTGCACATTAGTAGTCATTACATCCCCTAGTCTGCTTCTGAGCCCGAAGCCAAACCGACTTGCTTCTAAAAACCGATGATACGTCCTCACTAGGGCTGGACCAGGTACGAAGTCATCACGGGTCAAATTGAAAGCTGATAGAATAAAAACATTCAGATCAGGAGTCGGTAAATATCTTGTACTCCATTTAGACATTAGATTTTTATGATATGATCGTATCTCACCTGCCTTAAAACAGGTTTGTGCCGTTCCGTTGTCGCAGGAAAATCGAAAACATTCATACCTATATTTTCGCGCTCATGCAGACGTCTCAGTCACATTACTGCCACGTCTTCGAGACTGCGGCGACGTTTGCGACTGATCCGTCGCGGGAATCTCGGGGGCGTCTCCTCAGATAAGACACCACCTGTGGAATTTACACAGAAAACCTAACCTCGTCCGTCAATGGACGGACAAGCTTTAAAGCTAGTCCGTCAAGCTTGATGCTCGTCCGTCGACTCGACGTACGAGGTCAATAAAAGTAGGTAGGCGACTCATTTTACCCATTAGAATGACCGACTAGCTGTTAATACACATAGTTGCAATGTCGTTTCAGTGCACCTTCTCTATTTATTCTGCTTCCGAGCATGATCAAGTGGATACATTCTCAAACAAAGGTTGTTTTGGCTTGACAATCTGAAAGCTTACGATACATAACATCAATCATGACAAGTATGCAATTCACGAGTAGGTTCAAAATATTGTTGTCCATTCTTTAATTACAGGCTAATTGAATACCTCGTTACTATAGAACCCAAGAACCGTCTATTCTTACAGATTGCTCGTAAATGCCCGGCTTAGCAACAACAGTGAATAGAAAATGGATACAAGCGATTGAACAACATGCGCAATGCGAAAAGGACAGCACTATTAGTTGCATTATCTGTATGTTAATTCCATTTAATGAGCAAACTGTACAGACGCAGACTCGATATACCGCGTAAAGCTTAAAGCCCCAGACCGGACCGAGAAATGAAAACCCAAATTACATATAAAACGAAAGCTTAATAATTTTACATTAATACAACAATACCCAATTTAAGCGTTTTTATTTGTCCATCTTAGAAGTATTTTCATTATAAAAGATGGATCGAACCTCAACCAGGCCATCCCTCCCAAATACTCGAAAAGTTTCCCCTATTTTTGAAGTCGCTGGTGATGACGTCAAAAAATCGTTAACGGAATGCTACATGCTAAATGCTGAATGAATTTACCCTTTCATTTCATAACAAAAGAATTCTAGCACACATGGGTTTCTATTGTTCTGACATAGCAATAACAAACGTGTTTTTCTAAAGGCGAAACCAATCATGCCTGGCCGTAGCATTCCCTTAACATTCTTTGACGTCATCACCAGCGACTTCAAAATAGGGGTAACTTTTCGAGTATTTGGGAGGATGGCCTGGTTGAGGTTCGATCATCTTTTTTATGAATACTGTTATGGAAATTGAATTTATTTGTGTGTAATTCATGTTAACGCCTAATTAGCTTTCAATCGATTGTAATGTACTCACTCCGTCACGGTCTTATAATTGCTGCAGTCACCTTGGCAGCGGTCCCAAAGGGGGGGGGGCGGAGGGGGGGTCCCCCCACCCCCCCTCTCGATTTTAAAGCTTAACATATTTTATGTAGTGATTTAGCTTGTGAAGCTAATAAAGAGGTAAAAATTTTGTCAAATACAATGGTAATTTAATTAAAGTAAAAAAGTTTCGGCTTCGCGCTCGCGCTCCGCAAGGATTTTCATTGTTTTCTGACATAATTTGGCAAAATTATGCGGAAAATTGGAGTGTGATTTTATGTTTTTTCCACTTTCTGGGTTGTTTTTACCGGGGTCCCCCCCCCCAGGTTCGTGACGTGAAATCGCTGCACATTGCAGTCACGCAATACATTTACTTTGAACGTACGTCGGTGTGTCCAAAATATTATTTTACGTTTATGCTACAGTCACACCAGGACACTACGTATAGTTACGTCCCGATGCGTCCAAAAATTATTTTCTTTCTTGCGATCCCATGTATGCCTACCCGTCAAAGCCAGAGTGGGAAAATATTGATTAATCGTTATCCAGTAAAACAAAGAAATACATAAGAAATGATAGAATAGAAGATGAAATAATATTTGGACGCAACCGGACGTATCTATACGTAAGTGTCTGTGTGACTGTAGCATTACTGCGGATCCCTACGGATGCCTCACTGCCATAGTCAGCAGTGGAAATCGTGATAATTTTGGTGATCCAATAAAACAAAGAAATACATTTAAAAAATGATAGAATAGAAGATGTAATAAGATTAAAACAACAAAACGTAACTATACGCAAGTGTCTGTGTGACTGTAGCATTAGATTTTGATTATAATGGCGATCTCCTTCGTGTGACATGTGTGAGTAGTCGTTTTGAATTCCTTATGTTTTAGTTTACAGATAGCGTTATTTTTTCACATAGATTGATGCTATTGTCACCAACGCGAAAACTCATGTCTTGCCCAATCAATTTATAAATTGTGACTGTGTATCTTACAACGATAATAACAATCACATTAAACTTTATGAAAATTGAATTTTAATTCTTATAATAAATACAGGCGCCACTACTCTTTAACATTACTTGTATCTGAAAGAAAAGAATAATGGATTTGAGGCACGACTTTGGGAGTTCTGAAGTGTCTCTGAAGAAGGATAAGCGTAGGTAGAATGTGCAAAAGCAGGTAGGCCTACAACAAAAAGGAATGATGATGCAAGCCATTGGCGCCGTGACCCCTGGGCCCCCTGCCCCCATTATTTGATAATTGCCATAATGCTAACTAATTGTGCCTCCTGTATTAATTCATGTCTTCTGATTTACATCATCATAATAAAATGTTTTTTGCTCGAATTTTTGTGACAAAATAATGTTTTTTAATCGTATCTTTAAAATTTCTTTTAATATTTCAGATTTGACGTTTCTGACAGGCTGGTGAAACCATATTAAGGGGGCCGTCACACTGAGGTCGTTCTATAACGTTCTATAACGTTCTTGCCCGTTCTTTAAAAAATTGCTGAACGGGCTTTGGTCGGGTTGGAACTTATAACTTTGAAAAATAATTTCTCGAATACGATACTAGGCAGTTCAAAAATAGTTCTCGTTACGTCAATTCCGTCTTTATCGCATCCGCAAAACGTTGTTATCCAGTTCAGACCAAGTAAACGGCTCGTTCACTCTATACCGTTCGTAGCACGTCCAAACCGTCACTAAGTGCCCATGCGCAGCATGATAAAAGTTAGGTACCATGTTCGTAGTACGTCCTTCTCGTTCAGAGTAAGTCCTACCCGTTTAAGGAACGTTGTCACTACGTTTAATTTTAGAACTTGAATAATGAATATACAATGCTCGTTTGTAAGACGTCCTAGCACATGTTTAGAACGATTTAAGTACGGCAATTTCGTTTGTAGTACGTCCATCTCGTTTCAGGTACGTTGCCACCCCGTTAAATTTTAGGACGAGAACTTTTTTGAAAATCCAACCGAGCTAGTCCATGAAGTTCGTAAACAGATCGTAAGAAGTATTTACTACGTCCAATCAGTTTACACACAGACTATGCCCGTTCGGCAA
>CALNVZ010003426.1:44486734-44497654 GCA_940671915.1 Paracentrotus lividus
GAGAGAAGATAAAAAACTTCATCATCGAATGACTAATATTTCAATGTACTTTGTAAAACTGGATTTTAGATGCAATAAGGTTCCCTTCGTTATGTTGCCATAAAAATTATTTTGTGGTGAAGTGGTATTACATTAATATTTACGCAATGAGTGATTTTCACACATTACACAGCTCATTATAACTTGTTATTTGGCCCTATGGAATATCATGACATCTGACAAGGAGTGCAATTTTCATTGGCACTTATCTTGGCAAAGGCACACACAATCTTTTCTGTAAAATCGCCATTTGTTCTCTGGGCCTAAAATGTCTAATCTTTACGGTCATTATTGTCATGTGAAAATTATGTAAGAATGTACAACCTTAAACAGTTCTTGAGAAATATGAATCATAAATGTTCATCTAGTAGGAGAAAGTAGTGCCCCAATTTTTCTTTTTTTTTTTTTTTTTTTTTAACCAAAAATTATTTTTTCACACATTTAATTTAAGGCGCAACGATTATTTATGTTTACGTTTCTATAACTGCTTTATGATCAATGGTATATTAAATATAAGTTATCAGGTTTTTTTGACAAAAGCAATATAGCCTAGTCTAGAAGCACTACATACCTACACTAAAATGTACTGGCCAATAATAACCTTATGCTTTGAATTCGAATTTAAGCAAATGCAAACAAGGAACATAATTAATAATACTTTTACTAATGCGAAACGACCCAAATAAAACATAAGAATAGTCAGGAAAGTGAAATAGTAAAAATAATAATGATAATAATAATACTAATAGTAACCTATTAACCAGGGTAAGCACTTCAAGCTCAATAAATGTTCTCGCGGTTGGCCCAGGCCCGCATTAACATAATGTAAGTATTACCCCTCTCGATTCCAAATGACCAACTCTGAAGTTATGCAAAATGAAAATGGTACATCCTCAAACCAAATCTGCTCTGCCTTCATGCACATACAGAACGGACCCCGAAGGTTTACAAACGTTACCATGGCATCAAGCACGCAGAACTCGAATGGAACAGAAGGACTCTGAACGAGGGAGGCGCCCCTAATGAAATGAAAAGTGGTGCACGAAGATGCTTCGAACGGCTAAATGAAATCACAATGGAGGAATTCCGTGAGAAGTTGGACAAAGAAGGGGCTGCGGCAAAGAAGGAGCAAGATGCAGAGCCGCAGATACCAGCCGCAAAAACAGGGTAAGATTTTTATAATCACTAATTCTTATGCTTCAAACTTATACAATTACTCTCGTGATAAAGCTTTATTTCGGGGAAAGAACAGTATGGGGAAGGGATATATACAGTCTGTGTCCAAAAAAAATGGTACAGTCGGGGAAAAAATCATTTAAGGTGTGAATTTTAACATATAATGTGTGGGTGGTGGTACCATATTAAAGCCAAAAGATTTTCTTGCTTGATGCGCTTTGTCCAGTATATTTGCTTTCGTAACAACAAATGTTATGCTAAGTTTTGTGCGACGAGAACAATCGAAATACGCCTTCTATTGTTTCTGGAGCGCTGAATTCAACGGTCCATATGCGAAAAAATCCGTACACAAAGGCCAATGGGACGGGTGATGCGAAAAATGGATTTTTCTTGATTGTAGAAAAATTAGTCATATCTCAAAAAATACTGCATCCAAATCTGAAATGAAAAAAATTGCAGAAGAAGAGTATTATTCCGCTTTTATGAACATAACAAACAATAACCAAGTGAATATACCTCACACTATAAAAAAATGTTTTCCCAACTGACCAATTTTATTGACACAAACTGTACTCAAAAGCTAGATAAAAATGTTTCATTTCTGAACAACTCATTTCCGTTCATTTGTTGCGCAGAAAACAGAAAGAACAGAAACAGTCAAGCCTACAAAAATGTAATGTCAGGTAAACGGGACAAAATAAAAAGACACCGATAGGCCTCTACATAATGTGACGTGAGCGACGCCGGATTCTATAAAATAACCGGATGCAAGAAGGAAAAAGAGCCTGTATTTTGAGAAATGACAGGAGAAAAAAAACAAAAACAAAATATGATAGACAACTAAACACCAACTGTTCTGAGGACAGAGTTAAAAAACAATAATATTATAATAAAAATGCTGCAAACCGCTAACGATTGAATTTTTGAGGTCACCTGTCCTCAACTGATGAACGATGGTCCATTTCTCAATTGAATAAAAACAAACTCTTAAACAAATGCGATAATTGCCACTAGTCTGGGTTCAGTTATTTTTTTTCTTGCGAAAAATTTGTTAACATGACATTGGCTTAAGGTTCATCGATTCATTTAATACGAACCTTTCAGACCAAACAAAATTGCACACTAGAACGTCGCTTCTTTTTTTACCCAGATTTTTTTTCCATGAGTAAACTATTATTTTCTCCATGTATAGGTTAATTTTTCTTATAAAAAATATGACCTTCATGGACTGAATGAATATAAGCGCTTTTTTGAATAAGATGTCTACGTGAAAGTACAGGGTGAGATTTTATTGGCGTAAACCCCGTGAATGTGGTTGTAGGAAGGGAAGGTCCATACCAGACATCCCCACGATAGGAGGTCTGGTAATGCAGAGGGTTGGTCATTGCAACAGGAAGATTAAAACGAAGATTCTAACTCAGAAGCGAATGGGGAATTAATCAACATAAATCCAGGTACATCTTGGCATTTAACCTGCAACTCTTCCATCAGAATTTTCCTGGGCTGATTTGTTTCATAATTTGGGTGTCTTGGGACAAATTCCTTCCGCTACGTTTAGATTGATTCGGCCGTTAGCTATTTTTGACTTAACTGTCTGACTGTCATCTGGCAACTGGTAAGGAAGGTTCTCAAACTCAACGACCCCTCGGGTGAGACTGAATAAGCGCGATGACTGATTAAAAGTTTTTGCCTGGAGCGAAAAATATAAAAACAGCATATTCCGCCTCTATGAATATCACGTGAGTTTTTTAACATTTGGTTTTCTGGTTAACGATTCCTTTATGAAAAAATAATATAAAAAAAAAAAATAAAAAAAAGCTAAAGAACAGATGAAGAAAAATGCACTAGAGCGATACGGTATCTCGCTATCACAGATCACCAAGACATTTGAACCCTAACCTATATGGGCCCATAATTGTTTTTTTTTAAATTCAAACGAACAGTTCTAGAGCAAAGTAAGAGCCAATTACGGTAATTTCTCAAATTATTGAAATCACAATGGCATAATTGCAATTAAGCGTCAATGTCCTGAAATGGGTTCGAATCTTTTTTGAACGGTCATGTTAAGGTGTAATTGTACCCGCAGGAGGGGTCATCCAACAGGACCAATGGTAGTAAGGTCTGGGTCCGTAGAGATGACCCATCCATTGGAGATTAACAAAGATTCTACCTAAGGAGCAATTCATCATCGATCCAGGTACAGGTGATTTAGACCATGTTGATCGTAAACACATGTTGCTGCAATTTTATTTGTATGTGTCAATATGATTTTCATGCGAATAAATTTTAAACTCTGTGTTCTTCGCTAATTATAAATACATATTGTTCTCTTCTCCTAATAATTTAAAGCAATCATGTTTTTACACATAACATTGTAAGGTTAACTTATTCCATTCTCTGTCTATGTCTTCTTCATATTCTTCAATGAAACAGGGTTTGGTAGGTTCTTGAAAATGCCTGCATTTACTTCACCATAGCTTGTTTAGTGGCTATGCATATTCATTGTTGTCGTGGCTATGCGGGAGTCAAAGAAACATGTCCGCCAGACATGCCAGACAAAAGCAGAGGGCGCTAACAGATAGAAAATCCTAGTGTCTACGAACACGCCTGCTGTGGTCACAGACGTTGAAGTTTGCCAATATGGGAAAGTAAGATTTGAGACTATAAATGGTTATTTCTTAGATTAAACAACGCTAGTCGCGGTTTTACCTGACACATGGACCTACATCAACATTTCTGAACATGCTTGACTGTCGTCTTTTGAAGACGACAGTAAATTTTAGCTGCAGCCGATTTTTAATTTCTACCCCCATCTTTGTCGCTTGCGCATCAGCACTGGAACGAGAATCTGTGACAGTTCTATAACATGACTAACAAACAGTCACATAAAACCTCAGAATAACGTTCCAGTGACGAATAAACCTCAATGCACCAATTATGATGAAAAGGAGGAAAATCAGAGGTGTGGCCCTCAATTTGGGGGGGGGGCTGGTATGGCAGCACATTTTTTTGCTTTAAAATCTAATTGCGTCTTTCCTTTGTTCACCCCTCCACTTGCCTTCTCACTTTTTTTATCGGGAATTTTGATCCAATAATTATACACTAGCATGCTTCCCTTTCCATCTAGCTATCTAGGGATATATTGAAACAGGGCGGTCTGCAGTAGATTCAGCCATGCACACTGTCAGCTATGCATAGGGTTGGTAAACGCACAGAGCTCTGGACTTGTGTGGTGGATTCGTCATGATCCATTTACGAAGCAAGCCACCGAACGTCGCAGTAATATTGACGCCAGAGAATCAGCCCCATCAGCCGCAATAGGCAATATGCATGCGGGGATGCGTGTCGCTGGCTCCCCTTCTGGTAATTATCATTTATGAGATTTTCAATTTTCTTCATGAGAAATGTCGATTAACGCCGTTTTGATTTTGATAATGGTCCTGCAGGCTATTAAAACCATCAAAGAGTACATTGCGTTGTGTTAAGACAATTTCACTTGTATACATTACTTCCGAATCGAAAAATGATTTTTTAACATGGTATGCCAAAGTTTTATGTAATGATTAGTCGTTCTCTATTTGAATGGAGTTCAAAAAACATTATTACAATGACCAAGATAAAGCATAATGTGTTTTTTTTGTGCTTTTTTTTTTTTTTTTTTTTTGTGCTTCGGTTTTCCTTTTTCTTTTCTTTTATTTCCTTTCGTTTCAATTTTTGCTTTGTTTGTTTGCTTGTTTTAGTAATCGACTTTATGATTGTGTTTATTTAGAAGGAAACGTCGCATGATTTATAATTATACAATTCTCATTTGTTTTCCAGGGCTCAATTCAACTGCTGTACCAGTGAGGTGCTTGGCACTGGGAACGCTCAAATCAGGGCTATGGCAAGCTAAATTGGGAAGAGCTATTTGCACCGTCATCGAACTAGCAGAGAATGTTACCAGGGCAACGGCTCATCTTGAGGATACACTGAGGAAAGATGGTTTTGCCGGAAACCATGAAGAGAATATCAGGGTGCATGGTAGGTCTTTTTGACCTTTGACCTTAAGCTTGCCTATAACCCGAAAAGAACAACCTATACCTTCAGGAAATTAATAGCCAAAAAAAAAAAAAAAAAAAAATAGATACAAAGATTACAAAAATGCGTCAATTTTAAGGCCAGTTTTCTCATTGCGTTTTCACAAACACATACTCAGCGAAACGGGATTTAAATCCCAATTTTCAAACCAAATTGCGCAAAATAAGTTACCATTAATCCAATCGGCCATAAGAGCTCAGTGGTACAGCGCCTGTTTCGTTATCAGGAGTTCTCAGGTTCCGAAAAACAGTATTGGAATCCCATTTTCTCGCACGGTTTTTGTTTTCAGGAATTGATTAAAATATTATATTTTGTGTATTTTTTAGGGATATGTATTATGAGAGAAGATGGAAAGCTATAACAAGAAGGAGATTTAATCCAGAATATAGCTTTAGCAAATACTTTGCGAGCTATTGCATTAACGGGTCAGAGGAATTCTATTTTGGAGCTAAACTGCTCAAAAAATGATAGACGAGGTGGAACAACTAGTAAAGTAAATAAATGATATTTTTTCACAAAAGGGTCCTGTCTTTAAGTCGATGTATTAAGTTTACTTTGGACTGTGCGTCGATCAGTCACAGAACTTGGCACACACGTAAGCATTACCCAGGTGTGGTTGTATTGGAGACACTAATATTAATACGTACGTCCTAACCATCCAATTTTTGATATCACAAAAAATTGATATACACAAGTGGTAATTCTATACATTGCTCCAATAACTGAACTTTACATCTATGTATAGGCTATATTGCGTATTCGCCGTTTACTGATTTTTCAGATGTTCACTTAAGTAGTGTCATCCTTTTTCACAAATTTCGAAAAACTATGGCAACTTGGATAACTTTAGAATATGAATCAACCTATACTGTCTATTCAATCTTACTGCATAGGTTGCCTTAGATCAGTAATATGAAACGAAAATCTGACCTAAACAATCTGACGACTCTCCATCAAGATCGTTGATATTACAGCGGCGTGCAGCACGGAATAACACACAGCAATCACCATACACATGGCGGCATCAAGCGTGCTATTGTCTCTGCGGCTAACGGTCAGCGGTTCGCCAACCGAACGGTATAATTATTTCGAAGGTTCGAAAAAATAGGAATGAATTTTTAAAATTGCAATATAATGACAAACATCACAATTGAGCTTAATCATGTTGTGGGAAGATATATTATTAGTATACTACTATATCCTCTCTCGTCAAAAAAATAGGAAATTTAATATTTTTGCCTGCAAAAGGCCGACACTACCTTTAAACTCTTGTAAATAAACACACTGCAATCCTCTAAAAACAATGTTATTAGTGCATTATAGCATTAAAACCTTCCAGTTGAATTTAAACCTAAGACATAAACTGGCAAAACAGACAATGAAATACAGTATATGCTTATTAATGAATGTTTTCAAATGTCTCGGCGGTTCTTCATTATAATTCGGTGTTTCATATGTCTAGCGCGCGGTACCTTAATTATGATTCGTTTCATATATCTGTGGTAATCTTAATTAAATTCGTTTTCATATGTCTAGGCCCGGTATCCTAAAGGCTTAGCTGAATCTAAACGCCTACTCTGTTCGATCTGGTGCGGCATTGAATCACCTAGTTCCAGTGATTTGGAACTCTACTAGTGCCCCTTCGCCGTATGGTGGACATAACAATTAGTTGTCAACGTTTATGTCAGTGTAAGATTTAAGATAATGTGCCTACATTTAAATTTTGATAGGTATTTAGATGATGATGTTGTGGTACATTAATTGTGGTGGTTGGTGAAGATATAATGTGATAAGATAACAATGTCGCTGAGTTTATAAAGCTGGTAAGCCGATATGGTGATGATGGTGTTGATAGTGATGGTAGGTGACGATGTGTGAATGATACGTTCGCGATTATGAGTATGTCAAAAAATGGTAATGTGATGATGGTAATGATGAATCATCATGAGGTAAATGATGGTGGACCTTGGCGATGTCGATGACGATAGCGTGGGTAGGTGTTAATTTTGTTTTGGCCTTCAGCCATCAAAGAGGTCATCAATGTACAGCAGGAATTTCATTGAGTCCACGAAATGACCCACAGCATAGGAAAGCGTGGAAAGACCCAATCCGCATCCTTGCAACGACTACACCAAAACCTAAACCAAGAACAGGGTGACTGCAAACCAATGGCCCTAACCAGCTCTTAGAGAACAGCAAAAGGGTAACCCTGATCATCACCCAAGAGAGCAAAGCTCCCCACATGGCGGCCTACTGTACCCAAGAGCGCCCATGGTTTTACCGACCCCTTTAGCTTGTTAGAGCTATGTAGTGCTATAAAGCCATGAAGAACAACAAGGCCAGCTGGGCTCCGATGATCCTTCTCTGTGAGCAGATAAAACACCTGGCCCTGTAGGCAATCAGTGGCTCCTCAACGATGCTCAAACACCTGCCTCGACATCAAACAAGATACCCAAGATCTGGAGAAAATCCAGGTCTACCGCCTTACTAAAGCCAGGCAAAGACCCAGCGGTCCCAAGAGCTAAGCAGACCTATCTTCCCTGCTAATGTCACACCTACAAGCTGTTTGAAGCGCCTCCTGCTGAATCGAAATTGCCACCTTTGTGGATGACCGTCTCATCCGCTGAACAGGCTCGGTTTTTAAGACCTGGAAAGTCCTGTACTGGGCAGTAACTACTCAACTTAACTTCAGCAATTGAAGATGGTTTGAGAAGGCGCTGATACAGGAGCCTGCTTGTGTAGAACGCGAAAAAAAAAAAAAAAAAAAAAAAAAAAAACTATCAGCAGCTTACGACACTGTCAATCAGCGAATCTAGCCATAAGAAGCTCTTTGAAATCTGACCAAGACCTGAAGTTCACAGAGCTCATCCCAATCAATGCTATCCAACAGGCGCTTTCTTCGTAGATCTCAATGGAGCCACAGTAGAATGGCGGCACAGCCAGAAAAAATGGCCTTCCCCAAGGAGTGTCCCTTAGGCCCTCTCCATTTTTTTTTTTATATTTTCTTTTCAAACATCTACACCAATGACCAACCAGTCCATCCAGAAACTAGGAGCTTTCATATACGCAGATGACCTCTGTATCCGCCTCGCAGTGTGACTCATTCGAGGAAATTGAAGCTACACTCTCATCTGCTCTGGATGGTCTCGTCCATACTACGGATCCAACCACCTTCGTAGCGAATCCCTCCAGACGCAGATCAGCGCCTTGCCATCTTAAAAATAGAGAGGCAATCGTCAACTAGGTCAAGTGTATGGTAAGGAAATAGCACACTTTCAATACCCCAGTCTACCTTGGGAGTCACTCTAGATCGCTCCCTCACTACAGAATCACAATACTTGAAAACAAAGAAGAAGGTCAAGTGGCCAGAACAGCATCCTGAAGTAAGATAAGCTAACCTCAAAATGGGGCACTGATGCAAAGCACCATCCGCACAACAGACCTTGCCCTCTGCTAACTCAGCTGCAGAATAATGCCATGTCTGTTTGGGCAAGGTCAGCACATGCTTCAGAAGATAACCCATCACTCAACAAACGCGTGTAGGCCATTAACAGGCTGCCTTAAACCGAACCAAGTTAAAAGTGTAGACACTCTCATACATCCCAGTGCATCGCCCCTCCCATCACAATCAGGAGGTCTGCACTCTCCTCAAAAAGGAGAAACTTAAACAAGAATGATCCACTCCACCTCTCTTCAATGCCTTGCACGACATAAGCGTTTTGAGATCAGGCACAGTTCTCCACTCTAGCCGTGCCCTCACCAAAGAGCCCCCACAGCTGTAGGTTAGACCTTTGGTCAACCCATTCTTGATCTGGGCCCCACATGTTCATCATCGCCTCAAAGGAGTCCCTCCCCCAGGATCCCGTGACGCCTGGCCAGTTGCTGGCTCTGTTTGAACCGCTGCGGCTGGAGTCGCGCCGTTTGCTAGGTATTAATGGCCAAATGGGATCGACACTGAAGGAAGAGCCAGTATGCGATGCGGAGGCTGGAGTTGAGACCGATGTAGGGTCACTTTTTACTATCAATGCCCTCTTCTCCCTTCCCCTCTCCCAAGCTGAATTTCTGATACTACACTCTATAGCGCGCGAGAGGAGGTAATCGAGCAGACCGTCGGTCAATAACTTAATGGGTAAGTCTAATTAGATCCCTTAAGAATCCCCAATATAACATACAATGCAGATACTATGACTTTTAAAATGTAATTCAGGTAACAGAATTACGAATCAAACAGAAAGAATAAGAGAAAAGGCTCGAGAAGAAGAAAGAATGTATCACTATAAGGTAAAGGTTGGGGGGTCCAATCGCCCGCTCGTCTATTTTCGTCTCGCTTTTTTCGCCTTCTTTTTTTGTGCCCCCATTTTTTTTGCTAAGGGGGGGGGGGAGGGGCCGGGCCCGTGGCCCCCCTGATCCGCGCCTGGGTCATGACAGGACTAGCTTTTTAAAGCTAGTGCGGTCTTTTTTGTGTGTGTACGTCCTTGCAAATTTTGCCGCCCCCCCCCCCCCTAGCAAAAAAAATGGGGGAGGACAAAAAAAGAAGGGAAAAAAAAAGCGAGACGAAAATAGACGAGCGGGCCGATTGACCCCCCAACCTTACCCTTATAGCTGATACATTCTTCTTCTTCTCGAGTCCTTTCTCCTATTCTTCTGTTTGATTCGTAATTGTACCTGATTACATTTTAAAAAGGTCATAGTATGCATTGTATGTTATATTGATTCTTAAGGGAATCCTAATTAGACTCTACCCATTAAGTATTGAACGCAGGCGATCCCATTAGGCGAAAGAGTAGTAAGATCAGCTTGGGAGCAGGGGCCAAGAGAAGAGGAAATGCCCTAGTTTCGGAGGGAGCGTGCATATGGTGTACGAGTTGAAAAGGAAGGGAAGACATCAATTGAGGAAGACCATTCGTCTGGGTCGCCATCTACTGTGCCCCATGAGATCTACCGAAGAAGCGCCTGTTGGAATAGCAATTGATTGATGAGCTCTGTGACACTTCAGTTGGGTCAGATCAAAGAAACTTCTTGGCTAGATTCCGAATGATGACAGTTCTAAGCTGCTGAAGTCTACAAAAGCAGCTCCTTGATCAGACCTTTCTCAAAACTCGAATACTGATGAAGTGAGTACAGTGCTGAGTATTGCCAGCACAGACTGTTGCAGCGTCCTAAAACGCGGCCTGGTCTCAGGATGACGACGGTCATCCACAAGGTGGACAATCCGAAATTCAGGCAAGAGGCTGCTCAACAGCTGTAGGTGGACATGAGCAGGGATGAGTAGTCTGTAACATCTTGGGCCGCTGGTTCTTTGCCTGCTTAAGTAAGGCGGTGACTTGGATTGTCTCCAGACTTGGTATCTTGTTGTGTCGAGCGGGTGAGCATGTTGAGGCACATCGATGCTACAAGAGGGGCAAGGGTTGTATCTGCTCACAAGAAGATCATCGAGCCAGCGCCTTTTCTCAGGCTTGTAGCACCCTACATAGCTTCTAACAGCTTAAAGGGGCGGTAAACCAGGGCGCCTTGGGTCACGAGGCCGCCATAGTGGGAAGCGTTCTGCTCTTGTGACATCAGGGTGACCCTGCTGTTCCCTAAGATGCGGTGGCCACTCTGGTGCAAGTCACCTGCGTGAGTAAGTTC
>CALNVZ010003426.1:44498747-44544664 GCA_940671915.1 Paracentrotus lividus
GGTTTGGTGTAGTCGTTGCCAAGGATGCGGATGGTCTTCCACGCTTTCCTACTGCTGTGGGTCATGTCCGTGGACTCAATGAATTCCTGCTGATACATGATGACCTCTTTGATGGCTGAAGGCCAAAACAAAATTAACACCTACCACGCTATCGTCATCGACATCGCCAAGGTCACCATCATTACCATCATGATGTTCATCATTACCATCATCAACATTACCATTTTTGACATACTCATAATCGCGAACGTTATCATCACCATCGTCACCGTTACCATCACTATCAACACCATCATCACCATATCGGCTTACCAGCTTAATAAACATCAGCGACATTGTTATCTTATCACCATTATCATCTTCACCACCACCACAATTATGTACCACCAACATCATCATCTAAATACCCTATCAAATTATAAACGTGTAAGGCACATTATCTTAAATTCTTACCTGACATAACGTTGACAATAAATTGTAATACTGGTCCACCAGACGGCGAAGGGGGCACTAGTAGAGTCAAATCACCTGGAATAGGTGATTTCAATGCCGCACCAGATCGAACAGAGTAGGCGTTTAGATCAGCTAAGCTTAGGATACCGCCTAGACATATGAAAACGAATTATAATTAAGATACCACAGATATATGAAAACGAATCATAATTAAGGTACCGGCTAGACATATGAACACGAATTATAATGAAGATACCGCCGAGACATTTGAAAACAAATCATAATTAAGCATATACTGTATTTCATTGTCTGTTTTGCCAGTATTATGTCTTAGGTTTAAATCAACTGGAAGGTTTAATGATACTGATAATGCACTAATAAACATGTTTTTAGAGGATTGCAGTGTGTTTATTTACAAGAGTTTAAAGGTAGTGTCGGCCTTTTGCAGGCAAAAATATTAAATTTCTATTTTTTTTGAGAGAGAGGATATAGTAGTATACTAATGACTATATCTTCCCACAACATGATTAAGCTCAATTGTGTATGTTTGTCATTATATTGCAATTTAAAATTCATTCCTATTTTTTCGAACCTCGAAAAATATACCGTACGGTGCGAACCGCTGACCGTTAGCGCAGAGAACAATGCACGCTGATGCGCCATGTGTATGGTGATTGCTGTGTGTTTTCCGTGCTGCACGCGCTGTAATATCAACGATCTTGATGGAGAGCTGGTCAAGATTGGTAGTCAGATTTTCGTTTCATATTACTGATCTAGGCAACCTATGACAGTAAGATTGAATAGACAGTATAGGTTGATCATATTCTAAAGTTATGCCAAGTTGCAGTAGTTTTCGAAATTTGTGAAAAAGGATGACACTACCTTTAAGTGAAATCTGAAAAATCAGTAAACTGGTGAATACGCAATATAGGCCTATACATAGATGTAAGTTCAGTTATTGGAGCAATGTATAGAATACCACTTGTGTATATCAATTTTGTGATATCAACAATGATGGTTAGGACGTACGCTATTAATATTGTGTTCTCCAATACAACACACCTGGGTAATGCTACGTGTGTGCCAAGTTCTGTGACTGTCGACGCACAGCTCCAACAGTAAACTTAATACATCGACTTAAAGACAGGACCCTTTTGTGAAAAAATATCATTTTTACTTTACCTAGTTGTTCCACCTCGTCTATCATTTTTTGAGCAGTAGCTCCAAAATAGAATTCCTCTGACCCGTTAATGGCAATAGCTCGCAAAGTATTTGCTAAAGCTATATTCTGGATTAAATCTCCTTCTCGTTTATAGCTTCCATCTTCTCTCATATACATATCCCTGAAAAATACACAAAATATAATATTTTAATCAATCCTGAAAACAAAAACGTGCGAAGAAAATGGGATTCCATACTGTTTCGGAACCTGAGACCTCCTGATAACGAAACAGGCGCTGTACCAACTGAGCTCTTATGGCCATGGATTAATGGTAACTTATTTTGCGCAATTTGGTTTTGAAAATTGGATTAAATCCCGTTTCGCTGAGTATGTGTTGTGAAACGCAATGAGAAAACTGGCCTTTAAAATGACGCATTTTGTAATCTTTGTATCTATTTTTTTTTTTTTTTTTTTGCTATAAAATATTCCTGAGGTATAGGTTGTTCTTTCGGGTTATAGGCAAGCTTAAGGTCAAAAAGGTCAAAAGACCTACCATGCACCCTGATATCTCTCAATGGTTTCACGGCAACCATCTTCCTCAGTGTATCCTCAAGATGAGCGTTGCCTGGTAACCATTCTCTGCTAGTTCGATGACGGGTGCAAATAGCTCTTCCCAATTAGCTTGCCATAGCCCTGATGAGCGTCCATAGACCAAGCACCTCACCTGGTACAGCAGTTGAATTGATGCCTGGAAAACAAATGAGAATTGTATAATTTATAAATCAGTCGACGTTTCCTTCTAAATAAACACAATCAGTAAAGTCGTACTAAAACAAGCAAACAACAAAGCAAAAATGAAACGAAGGGAAATAAAAGAAAAGAAAAGGAAACCGAAGCACAAAAAAAAAAAAAAAAAAAAAAAGCACAAAAAAACACATTATGCTTATCTTGGTCATTGTAATAATGTTTTTTGAACTCCATTCAAATAGAGAACGACTAATCATTACAAAAATTTGGACATACCATGATTAAAATCATTTCCGATTTCGGAAGTAATGTATACCAAGTGAAATTGTCTTAACACACACGCAATGTACTCTTTGATGGTATTTAATAGCCTGCAGGACATTATCAAAATCAAACGGGTTAATCGACACTTCTCATGAAGAAAAAATTGAAAATCTCATAATGATAATTACCAGAAGGGGAGCCAGCGACACGCATCCCCGCTGCATATGCCTCATTTGCGGCTGATGGGGCTGATTCTCTGGCGTCAATATACTGCGACGTTCCGGTGGCTGCTTCGTAAATGATCATGAAGAATCCACCACCAAGTCCAGAGCTCTGTGCGTTTACCAACCCTATGCATAGCTGACAGGTGATGGCTGCATCTACTGCAGATCCGCCCTGTTTCAATATATCCCTAGATAGAGATGAAAAGAAGCATGCTAGTGTAATAATTAATTGGATCAAAATTCATCCGATAAAAAAGTGCAGGAAGGGAAGTGGAGGGGGTGAACAAAGGACGCAATTAGATTTTAAAGAAAAAACTGTGCTGCCATACCAGCCCCCCCCCCCCCAATTGAGGCCACACCTCTCGATTTCCTCCCTTTCATCATAATTGGTGTCATTGAGGTTTATTTCGTCACTGGAAACGTTATCTGAGGTTTTATGTGACTGTTTGTATAGTCATGTTAATAGAACTGTCACAGATTCTCGTTCCAGTGGCTGATGCGCAAGCGACAAAAGATGGGGTAGAAATTAAAATCGCTGGCCAGCTAAATTTACTGTCGGTCTTCAAAAGACGAACAGTCAAGCATGTTCAGAAATGTTTGATGTAGGTCCATGTGTCGGTAAAACCGCTGCAACTAGCGTTGTTAATCCTACAGAAATAACCATTTATAGTCTCAAATCTTACTTTCCCATATTGGAGCAAACTTCAACATCTGTGACCACAGCAGCGTGTTCGTAGACACTAGATTTTCTATCTGTAGCGCCCTCTGTTTTGTCTGGCATGTCTGGGGACATGGTTCTTTGACTACCCAGCATAGCCACGACAACAATGAATATGATAGCCACTAACAAGCCTATGGTGAGTAAAATGCAGCATTTCCAAGAACCTCCAAACCTGTTCATTGAAAGATATGAAGAAGACATAGACAGAGAATGGAATAAGTTAATTACAATGTTTGTGTAAAACATGATGCTTAATTATAGGAGAACAATATGATATTTAATTATAGGAGAACAAGTAGTTTAAATTTATTCGCATGAAAAATCATATTGACACATACAAACTAAAAATTGGCAGCAACAATGTGTTACTGATCAACATGGTCTAAATCACCTGTACCTGGATCGATGATGAATAATTTGCTCCTTAGGTAGAATCTTTCGCTTAATCTCCAATGCCGATGAGTCCAATTCTCTACAGGACCAGACCTTACTACCATGGTCACTGTGGATGACCCCTCCTGGGGTACAATTACACCTTACATGACCCGTTCCAACAGATTCGAACCCATTCTCAGGACATCGACGCTTAATGCAATATGCCATATTGATTTCAATAATTTGAGAAATTACCGTAATTGGCTCTTACTTGCTCTATGAAACTGTTCGTGATTTAAAAAAAAACAAATTATGGGCCCTATAGGTAGGGTTCAAATGTCTGGTGATAGCGAGATACCGTATCGCTCTAGTTAGCATTTTCTTCATCTGTTTTCTTTAGCTTTTTTTTATTATTTTTTTTTTTATATTATGTTTTTCATAAAGGAATCGTTAGACCAGAAAACAAATGTTAAAACTCACGCTGATATTCATAGAGGCGGAATATGCTGTTTTATATTTCGCTCCAGCAAAAACTTTTAATCAGGCATCGCGCTTATTCAGTCTTCACACCGAGGGGTCGTTGAGTTTGAGACCTTTTCCTTAACCCAGTTGCCGATGACAGTCAGACAGTTAAGTCAAAATATAGGCTGAACGCCGAATCAAATCTAAACAGTAGCGGGAAGAATTTGTCCCAAGACACCCAATTATGCACAAATCAGCCCAGGAAAATTCTGATGGAGAGTTGCAGGTAAATGCCAAAGATGTACCTGGATTTATGTTGATAATCCCCATTCGCTTCTGAGTTAGAATCTTCGTTTTAATCTTCCTGTTGCATGACCAACCCTCTGCATTACCAGACCTTCCTATCGTGGGGATGTCTGGATGACCTTTCCCTTCCTACAACCACATCTCACGGGGTTTACGCCAATAAATCTCACCCTGTACTTCACTAGACATCTATTCAAAAAGCGCTTTATTCATTCAGTCATGAAGGTCATAATTTTTATTTAAGAAAAAATAACCTAATACATGGAGAAAATAATAGTTTTACCTCATGAAAAAAAAATCTGGTAAAAAAAGAAGCGACGTTCTAGTGTGCAATTTTGTTTGGTTCTGAAAAGGTTCGTATTAAAGGAATCGATGAACCGTAAAGCCAATGTGTTAACAATTTCGCAAGAAAAAAAAATAACTGAACCCAGACATAAGTGCAATATCGCATTTGGTAAGGAGTTTGTTTTATTCAATTGAGAAAATAGAGCCATCGTTCATCAGTTGAGGACAGGTGACCTCAAAAATTCAGGTTAGCGGTTTTGCAGCATTTTTATTATTAATATTATTGTTTTAACTCTGTCCTACAGAACAGTTGGTGTTTAGTTGTCTATCATATTTTGTTTTTGTTTTTTTTTCTCCCTGTCATTTCTCAAAATACAGACTCTTTTCCTTCTGCATCCGTATTTTATAGAATCCGGCGTCGCTCACGTCACATTATGTAGAGGCCTATCGTGTGTCTTTATTTTTGTCCCGTTTACCTGACATTACATTTTTGTGAGGCTTGACTGTTTCTGTTCTTTCTGTTTCTGCAACAAATGAACGGAAATGAAGTTGTTCAGAAATGAAACATTTTATCTAGCATTTTGATACAGTTTGTGTCAAATAAAATGGTACAGTTGGAAAACATTTTTTTTATAGTGTGAAGGTTAATATCAACTTGGTATTGTTTGTTATGTTCATAAAGCGGGAATATCACTCTTTCTTCTGCAATTTTTTTCATCAGATTTGGTGCAGTATTTTTTGAGATATGACTAATTTTCTACAATCAAGAAAAATCCATTTTTCGCACGCCGTCCCATGCCTTTGTGTACGATTTCGCATAATGACCGTGAATTCAGCGCTCCAGAACAATAGAAGAGCGTAATTTCGATTTGTTCCTCGTCGCACAAAACTTAGCATAACATTTGTTTTACGAAAGCAAATTATACAGGACAAAGCGCATCAGCAAGAAAAATCTTTTGGCTTTAATATGGTACCACACACACACATTATATGTAAAGATTTCACACCTAAATGATTTTTTCCCCGACTGTACCATTTTTTTTGGACACAGACTGTATATCATCCCCTTCCCACCATACTGTTCTTTCCCCGAAATAAAGCACTTCTATCACGAGGTAAATTGTATAAGTTTGAAGCATAATGAATTAGTGATTATAAAAATCATTACCCTGTTTTTGCGGCTGTATCTGCGGCCTCTGCATCTTGCTCCTTCTTTGCCGCAGCCCCTTCTTTGTCCAACTTCTCACGGAATTCCTCCATTGTGATTTCATTGCCGTTCGAAGCATCTTCTGCACCACTTTTCATTTCATTAGGGCGCCCTCCCTCGTTCAGAGGTTCCTTCTGTTCCATTTCGAGTTCTGCGTCGGCTGATGCCATGGTAACGTTTTGTACCTCGGGGTCCGTTCTGTGTGTGCATGAAGGCAGAGCGATTTGGTTTAGAGGATGTACATTTTCAATTTTGCATAACTTCAGAGTTGGGTCATTTGGAATCGAGAGGGGTAATACTAACATTATGTTATGCGGGCCTGGGCCAACCAGGAGAACATTTTATTAGAGCTGAAGTGGCTACCCTGGTTAAATAGGTTACTATTAGTATTATTATTATTATCATTATTATTATTATTACTATTCACATTTACCATGACTATTCTTGCATGTTTTATTGGGTCGTTTCGCATAGTAAAAGTATATATAATTATGTTCCTTAGTTTTGCATTTGCTAAATTCGAATTCAAAGCATAAGGTTATTATGGCCAGTACATTTTAGTGTAGGTATGTGAGTGCTCTAGACTAGCTATATTGCTTTGTCAAAAAACACCTGATAACTTATATTTAATATACCATTGATCACTAAAGCAGTATAGAACGTAAACATAAATAATCGTGCGCCTTAAATTAAAATGTGTGAAAAAATAATTTGGTTAAAAAAAAAAAAAAAAAAAGAAAACATTGGAGGCACTACTTTCCCTCCTACCTAGATGAACATTATGATTCATATTTCTTCAAGAACTGTTTACAGGTGTCATTCTTGTACATAATTTTCACAATGACCAATAATGACCGTAAAGATTAAGACAATTTAGGCCAGAGAACAAATGGCGATGTACCAAGAAAAGATTTTGTGTGTGCTGCTTTTTGCCAAGGAATAAGTTGCCAATGAAAATGCACTCCATTGTCAATGTCATGATTCCCTTAGGCCTAAATAACAAGTTATAAATGAGCTGTGTATAATGTGTGAAAATCACTCATTTGCAGTAAATATAATTAATACCACTCACCACAAAATAACTAATTATGGCAACATAAACGGAAGGGAACTTATTGATCTAAAATCAGTTTTTACAAAGTACATGAAATATTAGTCATTGCCGATGCATAGAAGTTTTTTTATCAACTGATTATTCTTGTAATAACATTTATTTGGTATTTAATGTTCTCATTTATTACATTGTCCATGGATTGATTCACATGCAGACGTTTGTGAAAATAAACCCGAAATGAAAATGACGTAATGTATTTTTATATTGAATAGGCCTACTTGTAGCACAAAGACATAAAAGTTTGTCCTTAAAACTCCCGATACTTACGCAGCATTAATCTACATTTAGATCACCTTGCCGTCATGGCCGAGCACGACGAAATAAGACTTCAAGAAAAAAAAATCGCGTTCCAAAAAAAATAAAATGAAATTGACAAAATCAAATTAGCCGCATAATTCTCTAAAATAACACTCTTCAATAAATAACAATTCCTAATCCAGATCATAGTTCAAGCATCTTTCACTGAACGCCCATGTTTTCATTATGCCATGCACCACCACAATATGTTAACGTGAATCGAATTGAGAGAGAAAACGGTATATTACACGGAGTAAGTCCATTCATATGGTTGAACTTCATAATATTATCTTTATGGTACTCATAACATGATTCCTATGAAGTCAAAGACACAACGTCTTGTTTTTAATAGACGGAATGTTCAAATCATATTTTCAGTGTATACGTAGCGTACAAGATCTATCTCATGATCGTTTAATGTTAATTTTCGAAAGATAGGCCTATGGATTCGATGATATTATAATAAAGTTAAGATATATGTATATTTTTTAATGGGGGAAAAATAATAGTTAATAAGAAATGAACACTTCCAGAAAAAAAGACTATCGGACAAATTGTTAAATGTTATATGAATGATTTTATGTTCTGACAATTTGATTTCATTTCTGCTTGCTTTGAAGGTCAAAGATCACAACGTCTGTTTTTAATGACGGAATGTTCAAGATAACATCATATTTCAGTGTATAGCGTAGCGGTACCAGAGGTCTATTTTTTAATGTTAATTTTCGAAAGATAGGCCTATGGATTCGATGATATCATAATAAAGTTAAGATATATATATATTTTTTTAATGGGGAAAAAATAATAGTTAATAAGAAACTAACACTTCCAGATAAAAAGACTATCGGACAAATTGTTAAATGTTATATGAATGATTTTATGTTCTGACAATTTGATTTCATTTCTGCTTGCTTTGAAGGTCAAAGATCACAACGTCTGTTTTTAATGACGGAATGACGGAAGATAACATCATATTTCAGTGTATAGCGTAGCGGTACCAGAGGTCTATCTGTTAATGTTAATTTTCGAAAGATAGGCCTATGGATTCGATTATATCATAATAAAGTTAAGATATATATATATTTTTTTTTAATGGGGAAAAAATAATAGTTAATAAGAAACTAACACTTCCAGATAAAAAGACTATCGGACAAATTGTTAAATGTTATATGAATGATTATATGTTCTGACAATTTGACTTCATTTCTGCTTGCTTTAAATGATTTATGTAGCATATCATTAGGCCTAAATGCATTATGAGGTTTAAAAAAAAAAAAAAAAAAAAACGGCAACTCGATCAAATTCCAGGCATGCCAAAGAAGCATGTGCTCACTAAAGTCACAACCACTAATCTTGGAAACAGGAAATTTTGCAAAACGAACTTTCAAACGAATCACTCAGTAACTCAAATGAACTAGTTACAATAATAATTGAACTTTGCTCGATGATTCAATGTTAGTGGGACTTGTATGAAAACATGTATGTCAAAAAGTATGCAAAATGACTCCAGAAATTAAAAAGATAAATGTACATAATATTCAGATGTCAATGAATTAGAAACAGAATAAGTGCATAATCACTACGAAGCAGTAATGGTAATAGAAGTAGTAGTAGTAGGAATAAAGCTTATAGGGTATATTTTTCCCACTATGCCAATTTCTTTTCGGCACCCTTTTCACCTCTTCCTGAATAAAATGATTATACCGATTATAAATCGCGCGTTTTTCTATTCATTCAAGTTTAAATGAATCTGACTGACTCAGAATTTTTTAAAGCTAAAATATTGTTTGTTTTCGATACAGTGCAAACATGACTACACGCATATCTCACTTGGTGGCATTGCTTAGCATCATAGCATATTCACTTCTTGGGATATTATTTCACCGTCAAACACACAATGTCAATACACATTGCAATCATGACAAAAATGGTCTATTGATATTTGCCCTTGGCTTGAGAAGCATCTTGACAACATTTAGCAGGTTTATTCTAAAAAATATGAATGGATTTTATCTTCACATTGCTTTTGCGCAACACGTTATAAAAACCTTTGAAATATATAATTTTATGATCACATGCATTGTACTCCGCCACATTAAAGCCATTAAAAGAAACTCCATTTAAGAATTGAAAGGGGGAATGCCGCACCCCTGAATTAAAACGAACAATGAGGTTGTAACGATCTTTGGCATCGGACACAGCTAGGGAGTATAATGTACATCGCCATATTGAGAGGTTTAACTTCAAGCTTTGGCCCTAATCGAAAACAGGATACATTCAATCATGATTTGATGAATGTAATGCTTTCTTCCTAAAAATATGAATCATTGCATCACATGTATCATACAGAAAAGAAATACATGTTTCCAACAAGGATAAAACGATACAAGAAAGTGGAACAAATTCTGGAAAAAAAAAAATACACACACAAATGTTCCTACCTGTTATATAGGAGATGATAGCTAGATAGTGGCTCTCGAGGTAGTGGCTCTTCTCGAAGCAGAAAGATATCTCACGAGTATCCGATATGAAGAATGTCAAACAATATCTTTGACTTGGCTGATGGGGATGGTTGGCACAGTGTTTCAACTTTCAACAACAGTCCTTGGGTGTGTGTCAACTGAACGCACGCCCCTGGTGATAAATGGGACAGTGTGTTCAGACGGCGGGCCTACATCAGCTGGATAACATTGACAAGGAAATGAGGAAGACGGACCTCGAGATAAAAGGGGTGAGCAGGGGCGCAACCAGGCTTGGGTGCAGGGGACGCCCCCCCCCTATTATTTTAAAAACCTCTCTTGTGAATGTACATGTTAAAATTGAAATTTCAGAGGCGCCCACTCCCACTCGAGCCTGACCCCCCCCCCTCTCCTCTCTCTCTCTCCTCTCTTCTCTCTCTCCTCTCTCTCTCATTTCCACATCTGGATCCGCAACTCCGGAGGTTGTAAACCAGCCAGAAAAGAAGGGCTTACAGAGAAAAAGAAAGAGATAGATATAGGGATGGGAAAGAACTACGGTAGTTCTACCGGGAACGTTTGAAAAAGGATGGGGAGAAATGGGTTATTAGACAATTAAATGACTTCATGTTAATGAATATTTCGATATTTTTTAAATTTTATTTATTATTGATTTTTGTTACTATTCATTTGTTAGTACATTACATTTATATTTATATTTATATACATATATAGTTTTCATTCTTAACAACAAGACCAACCAACAATTTGCGGATAGGTGGATGTCGGACATTAAACAGAAAAAAAATGTAATGATAAAGACATTTTAAACTTGATAGCAGGTGTTGAAACAGATGTGCTCTAGTTGCCCAAATAAATTTGGGGATCTTCCAAAAAAAGAGTTATAGTCTAGCCACAAAATATCTCGTCATCATGGTCATTTTGTTCGCGATGGGAATGACAGGCGTACTGTATTGTTTAAAGTGGAATTAAAATTGTATTCTTTTTTTTTAAATTGGCCGTATGATTGGTCTACTCTGAACTTTAGTAATTTTAACAAATTTGGTACTCATTAGGGTAAATATGATTTTCCTCATATTTCATCACATTTGCCGCTGTCCTATAACATTTCGAAATCATCCATTGTCGAAAATGATTTCGATGGCACCCCCGCCCCCCCCCCCCTCCCAGTTTCTTTGCATAATGCACGCCTTAAAATCTCATCTAAACACCCTCGACCCAGGTCATCCCAAGAACCCGTGCTGGCCTTACCATAGCTCCCCCAGGGTTAGTCTCCAAGATGAGGGTGTTTAGATGGGTCTCCAGTGAGCATTGAGGTGGTGAAGTATGACCAAGTTATAATCGGTTAGGGGAATAAGTGGGGCTATCATCACACCTTTAACCCTGCAATAAGATAAACTGTTTCAGCGATGGATAAATCAACTTTTTAATTCTTCTTCAAATTGGCAACAGGGGTTCAGTGGCGGATCCAGGATTTGAAAAAAGAGGGGGCACCAGGCCCGGTAAAGGGGTGAGCAGAGGAAATGTCATGGTTTTAACATGTATAGTCAATGAGTGGTTGTCAAATTATAAAGGGGCTCGTGTCCCCTGCGCCCCCACCTGTATCCGCCATTGGGGATTGAAGAGGACTCAATTCAAGAAGAAGGCGCTTATACTCATAATTTGAGACCGCTTAGATGGTTGATGTCTCAATAGAAAAAAAAAAACAAATGTCAATAGTTCCAACACAGTCACGACGAATGTGAAAGACCGTAAGAAATATCATGGAGAGCAGCTGCAGTGAGTATATCTTTTGGAGTGTTTTAAAAGATGTTATTGTGTAGGCCTAAAATCATGTGCTATGTAGGCCTATGTTTATTTTCATTTTGGCGGCCCTTTTCGCCATAGGTATTTTGTTAGAAGCCATAAACAAAGGGATGAAGTCGGGTTGATGTTGTATATCAATTTTATATTGTTTACAAAAATCACCCTTGTAAAAAAAAAAAAAAAAAAAATGACTAAGAAAAGATACCTCCCTCATACAAGCAATTCGAGGTTAGGGGCGTATACGCTGAATCGCTTTGCCACGATTCATATACTATAATAGTCAGGCTGGGTATCATCAAAAGAAAAAAGCTTGACCATGCTGACTGGACAAAAATACTAGGAAAAAAACTAACAAGGACATCAGTCCTGCCCTTTTCCTCAATTTCCTCACACCATATTTTTTATTTTATTTATTTGTTTTTATTTTTTATTTTTTAATTTTTTTGGGTATTCGGTGCATTCCAAATCCAAGGAAACACACACCATTTTGACACCATTACAACAAAACAAAGTAAATTGTGAATATCGTAGTGCGCAGATTTGAGGACAGAAGAGCAGACTGGGAGCGTACAGCATGCATATAATTAACAATCATTGATAGATTTGATAGAAACTATAACGAATAACTAATCAAGTATTATTTTGTTCAGCAAGGCAATTGTATCTTGTCAACTAACTTATTCTGCGCAATTTTACAATTAATTTTATATACCTTTACTCATCTATGTGCGGGTATTTCATATTCGAAATAAAGAAGAATAACCGAAATTTAAAATGGTGCACTTTAAAATTCAGGACTGAAGCTCTGGTTTCCGCTTTTTGTGGGAAGGAGGGGAGACCGGGGATGGACGTGATTTGGGCCAGATAATTCTAATGAAAGTACTCACACACTCCATTTTGGGTCATTTAGTAGTCTATTATGTTGGCTAAAACCAGAGGCACACAAGTAAAACTTGAAAGCATGTAAACACTAATTAACTACAGCTTAATAATGAGACATTTTTTTGTAACAACCGACCCCGTATCAGGGTAAGTTGTTACACAATACGGGTAAATTGTTACTATATGTAAACATACGGGGTAATTTCTTACTTTGTAAATCTCTTATACCATACTTTTGTTTCAACTTCCAGTTTCTTGGTATCGTAACAGTAGATCAAGTAGAGCTCTAGAAAGACTAAAGTAATATAGAATATCAAAATATTAACACCTGAAAATTGAAACAAAATTACTTTACATGTGTAATGTAATTAGGGTAGGTTGTTACATCGACATGGGGTAGGTTGTTGTAACAACCTACCCCATGGGTGATTTTACACATAAAATCAACTGCCATTAGGCATTAGGCAGAAACTACAGGGCATGGCTCAGGGTATAGGCATACATGTACTATATTCACAATACCAGACTATCATCATGTGCCTTCATTTCACTTGGAACTGTAAAAAATGGTTTTTTGTTTGATTTACTTTTTAATCAAACACGGTAGGAGAAACCTCACGACCGGCAGTTCATCACAGCTATGTGTAGGCCGATATAGATGCCAGTTAGCACGAACCTCTTGTTCCCACTTAGCACACTGAGAACTGTAATAACTGACCCGTGTAACTTCCATCCCCGGTCTCCCCTACTGCCGACGCCGTGTGTTAAAATGAGATTTGACAAAATCATGAAAATAAGTATGATAATGACATTCTTCAAAACTTGGGCTTTACTTGGTCATTTTGGTCATATAATTTCTTAATGTGAAAATTAAAGGGAGTTTTTCTGCTCCCTTTTTTTTTTTTTTTTTTTTGTTTGTTTGTTAAATGGGCTGCAGTTAAACACTAAATAGACCTAAACGGCAACACTTGGGAGTACCTTGACCAACTTAAAAGTTCTGCAAAAATCCCGCTGGGGCCAACTTTTTATCTTTACATGGACTCGTCTGCACAACTGATGATCCCTTCAATGTACAATGAAAAAAGTTCATTATCATATTCATTATCATATCATTATCATTATTATATATGATTTTTTTTCTTCTAATAACAATGACGTCATTTTTTTTATCCACTAGATCCATATAATTCAGTCGACCTCAATCTCTGTGCTGCACATTTAAAAAGTACCCCCTCTATCGATAACTTACGAGCACAGACAAGACGCTAAAGTTCAATAATAAAAAAATTACCTGACAAGTTTTCATCTCTGTTAAAATTCTTAGTTATATAGATTTAGTTATTAGATGTTTGAATAATGATGATATGTTCCAAATAATGTTACAATCATACTGTTTTCTCTCTCTCTGCCCCCCCCCCCTCTCTCTTCTCTCCTCTCCCCTCTCCCTCCCTGTCTCTCTCTTCCGTTCACGCCCTAACCCCATACGTTTGTTTTTACTCTGAATTTTCACATATTAATAATTAAAAAAAATGAATAAATAAATAAAATGAAATAAAAATGAATAAATAAATAATAAATGAAAATTAAAATTAAACTTATACTAATAAGAACTAAACATTCTAATCTTGTAGTTCTCAATTTGTCTTTTATTTTGTCAATATCGTAATATAATATTCCTTTTAAAAAGGATTAAGCTTTGGTCCCTTCGAGCGCCTATTTTCTAATTTGATTTCGTTTGCCCGCCCCCACCAACCCCCATATAAATTGTCTAAATCTTTCTTCATTTTGTTTAGTAACTCCCTTGATGTATAGAAATGAATAACAACATGAATGTCAGTGACGTAAAAAGATTAAAACAACAAAACAACTAAATTAAAGAATTCGGGCATGCCAAATATATCTGCTAAGATCTATACAAATATGCAAACAGTTATCAACAAAAAGAAATGTTGTTCAAAAGATTTTTTTTTTTTTAAATCATTATTCAACGTTTGTCATGATAAGACGTAGATAACATGGTTAATACGAACACCAGCACTGTGCATAATTAACCATTTATACAAAATACGCTGGATTGATTTAAATCGAAACAAATTAATTTCAATCAACTAAACGTTGCATGGAATTCTTGATTTAAAAATAACATTTTTTTTTTTTTACTTGATCGAGCATTCACTGCAACTACTCATTATTAGACGATGTTTTGTATGATTTATTATTTACAATCATTGATAAAAAAAATTGTCCTTTTGCGAAAAAAAAATCAAACAATAGCAGTAATATCGTTAAAATAGTACAACATTAAATAACTCGACAATAAATATGCAATACGCGTTTCACACGCTTTATACTTTACATCGAAATACAAGTGTGTTTTCATTGTTTTTTTTTTAATCATTACGAATACAAAAAGTGTTTTCTCATGTTTACAAATTACACGGGCATTGCATCAACGTGTTTGTTTAAGCTCAATTTCGAAAGATATTGATTTATAATCTATAAAGCTATCAGCAAACTAAAAACAAAACAACAACAAAGTTTAGCACACATAAAAACAGACACGTGTATGTTTTATAATAAACTAAAGTCGTTCATATTTTTCCCTTCTTTTATAATGCTGAGTGCAAACATTCTAAACCTGTAATATCTACGCAAACAAGTTCATACAAATCACACCATATATATTTAACGGTCCATTTTTTTCGAACTGACTTCTTATACTCTATGTATACATGGCCATACAGCTGCCCCTACATGATCTTCGTAATGATATATTATTTCGAATTAGAGATAACTTATCTTCAAGGAATTAGGTAATATTGGCAAGAATTCGGTTAGGTATCAAAACTTACGATAAAGAACATAATGCACCTAATCCAAAACACTTAATCAGATTAGTGTTCATAATTACTCTCTTATCTCTTCATAGTCATAAGAAATATGATTTTTCTTCAAAGTCAGTGAATTCAATGCAATCCAATTTTCCATATAAAGTAACCATGAGATATACATGAAATAAATCAAGTGGATTAAAATAAGCAATGGGGTAAGCTGCCCTTAGACACCCGTCAGGCCCTATACGGTTTCAGTATTGCAGTAGAAAATGGTACAACAAAAGCCTCATGCGTGCCTTACCTGCTACCTGCGTGTCAAAACAAGCCCCCGCCCCACATCCGCCCCTCCCTGCTTTCATTCCTACAAAAACAATTGCAAGGGTAAATATTGTGTATCTTTTGGACTAAGCTTTGAGTTATTTTAGAAAAGTAGTAGTAGACATATCAAACATTGGCAAATATACGAAAAAGGGCTGTCGAGTTGTGACAAAAATACATCAAAGCACTACATGCGTGATGATTGTTATCAATATTGTTTTCCATCTTTATGACATAAGTATGTAGCCTACTTAAATCATACATTTCATAGCGTATACTTTTTTAGACGAAATCTCATCAGAGGTTCTCATTTTTTATTCTGTAAAATTATCTCCTCACCGTCGTTGTAAAGTCCTTTGCCGAGGGCTGCCAAAGACTTTCTTTTTATTCCTCGAATAGATGCCATTTGAAAAAGGTGTAAAATATGGCTAAAATAAAAGAAAAATCCGCCACAGTTAGACAGCGTATCTTTTTTTTTCCAGCGTCATGCACACCCCTTGATATATTGTTTATGTAAATTCATGCAAGGAGAACTGAAGCCTTTCAAGCATGTACACGATATTCTAATCCTAGGCGACGTCTGTTAAGTCCATTTGACTTCGGAATCAGCTTCCCTGAATAATATTGCACGGACTTTCGTCAACCATCTCCTTCATAGCCTAGTCACACCAAAACGCCAACTAGCTTGCCATTCGTGCCGGTTTGTGGTTGGTTTCACTGGTGTAACTCGTCTATTATGTACGTCACTGCAATATCTTATTATAATTAAAGCTTCTTTGCACGATACCAACATACTTCAATTTCATTAAATAATATTTGTACGGTTGCAGGGTACCTTCCATACAATTTTTTTGAGTTATAATAGTCTGGCGCAGTAATCCCTTAGGGGAGATGGCCGTCTTAGTGAGACCTAGTCCAATTTTATATGTGAGAATGGTTTATGCGGAGAGGCCTTCACAAATTTATCCTTCTTCTTCCCGCCACACAATATCGAGTGCGCAAAGTGAATCAAACAAAACAAACACAAAATGATGCTACTCAATTCTTCCCCAGATCCTATTCCACGATGCAACATTCTGAGCTGTGTTGTCGTATGATCTATAGACCCATTTGAATGATAACACACAAATTCACTACTCAATAAATTCATACCACAACAATTATGTTTCCCAGTAGCAATCCAAGTATTTTTCCCAACACAACATTTTAGTTTCCTATACGGAAAGATAAAGGCTAATTTATACACTTAACTAATCATAGTTGTTATCCAAAAAGGTATATTAAGATTAGCTTTTTATAACACACAGTCAAAAAGAGGTTTGGTCATTTCGCTCTCGCTTTAATATCCATATTCTGATATCCTTTCTCGGATAACTACCGCCTAAGCAATTACCCCTGGACATCAAAATCTATCTCTAACTCTACACCTAACCCGATTTCTGGGGCAGTTTTTTTCCGGGGGATAATTGTCCTGATATGTCTGATATAATTTGAAAGGGCACTGACTCATTATAGGAATTGATTCATTACAGGAACAGAATTAAAACATATAAAGGCAATTAGTTATATCCAGGCTTGCTGTGTATGGGCATGAAGTTGTTTATTAGCGTCCCTCCTACCAATCCTATCAAAGACAGCGGGGAGAGCAGCTTTGGGACGTAGAGTTTCCTCCAGTCTAATTAGCGCCCTCTGGAATCCCTCTCGGAACGTCACTTCCGGTTTGATCTTGGTGATGTGACCGTGTGCCTGTTTGAGCGTCATTCCCATAACCTGCATCAAATATTGAGTTGTGATAGTTGGCGCTAGGATCAACCCAGTGACGCAGTAGACCAGCACCTTTCGATTCGACTTACGAGCGCCCTCTATAAAACGATTGATTTCCTCAAAGTAATGACTGATCCCATCACCAATGGATTCATCAAGGTGTAGATTGAGGCGAATGCGAGTGTGTTTCATGGTAGATGCACAAATACATGGACAATCCTTGAGACGAATAGTCCGTTTGACTTCCTCTCCAGATAGATTACTTAAGTCTACGATGTATTCGATATTGAGGCGACAAAGTAGAGGTTCTCGATTAGCTGCTTCTAGGTCTCCCATGTAAAGGAAATCCAGTATCTCAGTCACGTTTTTATCCTTGTAGAGTGTCTTGTCGATTTTGATTTCTGGGATGACTTTGCTCGGGTCGACTTCTTCCCCATCGCATGATATGTTGTCGTTCTCTGATAGCGACCTGCAGCTGGAGGTAGACGATGTCTTTCGCATCCTGCGTGTTGTGAAATGGATCATGACCGGGCTAACGATGCCCTTGTCTGATAAGGTAGGGGACGCCCTCTGCGACTGGCCATAGCGGCTGTAGAACTCTGCTTGTGCCGACTGCTGCTCGTCACTGAGGGACACAGAAAGATGCAGTCTGTTGTGCATGTTTGGTGACTTGGCTCGATCCTGGACGTGAAAGAGATTCGGACAAGAGGCGTATCCGAAGGCAGTCGGATTTGTGTTGCGGATATCTGTTTGGTCTTCTTCAAGGAGGCTGGAGTCTCCAACGCGAAAGCGAGGCAGTCCGTACCCTGCCTGGGATCGACTGCGGAAGCGAGGAATATCGGAAGGTCTAATGCTCATCGTTCATTGTGCTCTGAAAAAAAATAAAGATTAGAACAGCTTATTAATATCATAATCAAGATAATGATTGTTTGTACAAACAAAAGCAACAACAGAAAGACAAAAGCAATAAAAAAAATTAAGGGAATACAGATAAAAAATTTTTGTCAGTCAGAATGTTTTCAGCTCCAATATTTTAGGAAGCAATATTACTTTCAAGTTTGTAGACCATGTGGAAAACATGGTGAACATCACCACTGTTCTTAATCTTACATTTACTTACATGCATGTTTATTTAATTAATTTTGGGTCTTTTCCTTAATTCACTGGACAAGGAACGTCACTTCTAGATACAATTTGTGTAATTGTGTAATAATAAAAAAAGTTTCCTTTTCTTTCTAGTTTATTCGGATTCATGCCTTCCAGCTACTCTAGCTAATTGCTTTGCTTGAGCTTTCAGCATCTTTTGTGCGCATTTATCCAGGCTTCCCTCATCATTGCTCATGGCGCCTTCCTTGATGACGAAAGAGCAAAATATGTTCGACGATGATAACATTAATCGAGGTATTTTTAAAACTTTACTATACTGATCATATTTCGTATAATGAATAACGTATTGAAGTTTTGATAGTCCATTTGAAGCCTGTCAGGTATCAAACATGGACAATAAACACAGATGCTACATGAATACTTAAATCGTTTGTGATTTTGCTTATAAAAATTATTTAATTTTACGCCGTTAAGCATATCTTTATACCGTAGTGGAAGTTTGTTGCTTTAAACAAAAACAAGAGTCGTTATTTCCCTTTTTTATTGAATATTTATATTTTTTAATTTAGTCAATAAACCTTGTTGAACCTACCCAGAATGCCTTGCATGTGGAATACTGAGCATTACTACTACGAATTTAAAAAACGCCCAAGTCAATATGAATAATACCCCCCAAAAAATGACTTCTTGTAGCAATTTACAGGTATTTTACTATCAGAATGATTAGTTACTATGTACTATGTAGACTGGTGTGAACTAGAATCATATAGATGGTAAAACTGGTGAAGCTGACTGAATTTCGCATTGAAGACACCATTTTCAAAGTTTCCTTTATATTTTGTCATCTAACCGTCTTCGAACAGTGACATGAAAGATGTGACAATTCTGACAGGAGCTCGACAGCAGTCACGAGTCAGAAAGAAGAATGACAAATGAGATGGTTAAATTAAATAAAATTGCAGATGCGAAACAATGGAACTGTAAATTTGACACTTATTAGGTGAATTAGGCGACGTCATATCAGCTGCACTATTGTAAGTATACGATTGATTTAAGTATAACGATTGCATGCTATATTCAATTATGTTATAAGAGAGAGAGAGAGA
Source organism: Paracentrotus lividus (assembly GCA_940671915.1). Classification (NCBI taxonomy): domain Eukaryota; kingdom Metazoa; phylum Echinodermata; class Echinoidea; order Camarodonta; family Echinidae; genus Paracentrotus; species Paracentrotus lividus. The sequence continues at coordinate 44,518,659 of CALNVZ010003426.1, forward strand.
GAGAGAGAGCTATCCCGAGATGGATAGATAAAGATAGATAGAGATAGAGGGTGTGTGTGTTTGTGTGTGAGGGTGTGTGTATAAATGTTTTGACGCGCTGTGAGGATATGTGTGTGTTTGTGTGTGCGTGTTTATGCCTGAGACAGGGAGAGAAAGATATAAAGATAGAGATAGAGAGAGAAAGAGAAAGAGAGAAAGGAGGAAGAGAGGAGGAGGTAAAGAGAGGGAGAGAGAGATATATATACCTTTTTATATAAGGTTCTTTATTCGAGTTAATCATTATAAAGCTTTTGATTATCACATTATTTCGCTGTTTATTATTTTGCCAAAGTTGTTTACCATTTCACCATATCCTTTTATTGTTTACGTCGTGCTGATGTGACAAACAATTTTATATGGTTTCCATATTCGTTGTTAGTGATGGTCAAGCCATGGGGATGGGGTTGGCCGAGACAAGCACATGCTCTCTTATGCACTATGACGATTGTTAATATGATCGGACTAGTTCATCATGTTAATGTGCCTATTTTGTGGGTATTATCATGATTATCAGCATACAAACTTCTTCTTTTTTTTAAATTAAACACCAGATATATAGAAGACACGATTAATGATGTAGTCAATGCCGATCAATATAAGTTGCTTTTTATTCATTTGTTTATTTGTGTATTCATTTTATTTATTTATCTTCTTTTGGTTAAGTTCATTCTTCACCAAATATAGATTTTGACAAAGAATTTATTATTCATTTTTCACAGAGTGTCCTTCTTAGATACGTGTTAGAAGTAATGCTATATTTCTATAAGGTCATGTGTCACAAGTTGGGGTATAGTAAAAGGGTGGAGGCGTTACATTTTGGAGGGAAAATTATCACATTTTTTCACATAGCATGAAAATGATGTACAGTCATAAGCTGTGCAATGATTCATACTGTAGATAATTTATCAGGCTACATATATGTGAAGTTTCAGCTTTGTTATGCTCACAGATTTTATACAAAGAAACTTTTAGTGGAGTACGGTAAGGGGTGGAGGATCCTACGGTGGAGGCACGTGTTAAAGCATAGGGAATTCCTATTATTGTTCCTTTCTTATTGTTTGCTGCGTTATATCTTTGAAGCCAATTGGTCTTATGGGTTGAGTGATATCTTTCTTTTGGGAATTTACGTGGTTCTAGATAAATGTGAAGCAGATTTTTCAAGTCATTTAATCAATTAATTAATCAATTAAAACATACTTAATGCACACATCCTCATAGACAATGCATTGCAGGCATCAACAATTGTCACATGCAATTTTATAACAATAATTGTTATTTTTTCGCCATTTTCTTTGCATACATGTAAATACACGATTAAGTGGAAACATATTACTTGCAATAAACTTTGTTTAAGTTGTAATCCAAGTGTAAAAGACAGGATTTCTGCCCTTTTTGCACTATTTTTCGTTTTTTTTTTTACTCCCTGTAGCGCGGTTAGAAAAAATAATTTTGTATTACAAGTTTATATTTTTTAGAAGCATAGCGTCTTATTAACACAATCCAAATGATTCGTTTCATTTGGTGAAAAGATTAAGAAATTATTTACCGGTAAAATTGTGAAGTTTTTCAAACCATTTTTTCCTGTAACACTCTGTATAGCTTTTATGACACACCTTATACAGGGACAAAAATATGTTAATCATCTTCCTTTCAATCTCTGCTTTAAAAAGATATATACTTTCATACATGTCTGACTTACTACTAAGAAACTAGAGATGTTTGATTGTGACAATGTACATTTCTACAATTTTTTGGACATGTAACGCATTTTCCACCCAACTCATGACATGTGGCCATAATATTTTTAGGTGTGTGTGTGTTGAATTATGAAATAAGTATTTTCTACTTACTGGCAGGAAGCCAAACTTTGATGAAGACCTACAATAGTACGACAACATGCGGGAACAACACGTGGACATGTTGCATAAAAATGTGAGTATACACATTTCCAATTGACCAGGATTCCGGGTCGATATGTCGATGACTCTGAAAAGAGTCTCTTTTTTTTTTAAAGATGATGAGTTGAAAATTTGACTGCATTTTTCTCACGGAATAATTACTTTGATTTATTCTGTTGGTCTTCTTTCATCGTATCATATAGTTTGTTTGATAAAAATGGATTCTCATAATGAATGTGTATGTTTTGCACATTAAAGCTGCAATATTCATTTATTCATTATCATTTTGTAATCATCTAATGACTATAGCCACATCAACAATATACCATAATACCTTAACGTTTATTTCCTTACACCAAGCAAACCGTTTTTAAGTCACGATCTGCGTATTGTATAATTCCACGCTTTCTGACTATACTAAACCATCATTAATCGTCTAACATATCCGGACTCTTCTACCCAGATTTGATGCGTTACCATGGCAACCATGACGCAGGTGTACAGCCTCCCTTTCTCTTGTCAGGTTTCTTAGAGAATCTTCTAAAGATGGGAGTAGTTTGAATAATTCAGCAATTATGTACTGTGTAAACGAAGTCATTGCACGAGCCCATGTCGCTTCTTTCCATCTCGAGATGGGGAAAATATTCCGCGCTATATTTCTTATGTTATAAACGACATCGAGTCAGTAAAAGTAATACTAGGAATATGTGAACGAATTCATAATATGAGATGGATGGTAGTTATTTATGTAAACATAGTTCATGTTTACTTAAAATATGCACATTACGTATCACATGTTTAAAGCTGCCGGAGCCAGAGTTGCACAGTTGGGCGGTGAATGATACAAAACGACACGAACACGTTTCGTAGCATTGATAAAAATAGATAATAACAGATGTTTTATTCTTATTTTTTTAGTGCATATCACTTTCCTTTCCAAATGAGCTTCAGTACATGAGAACATTAATTATTTGAAAAGACTCCTAAGCACGTGACGGGGGAGAGGGGGTCGTGAATTTTCCATGTTTGATCATTTGGATCTTGTTATGGTTTTGATGAGTTATCTGTAGAATATCATTTGTCAGTTAATTGCTTGTTAATTTATTTATGTTTAATAAACCAAAAGCTGATATCCCACTACCTTGTCCCTTCTATTTATCATACGGGGCCGACATAATTCATCCCCCCCCCCATTTTTTTTATTTTATTGTTTTTATTTTATTTATATTTTTCAATAAGTGCAATATTAGATGTGATTACCACAAAAAAGTTAATCACTCTGTATCAAATAAAATGGTAAAGTGAAAGAATTTTTTTTAAAGTATGAAAATGAATCACAAGTATTGCTTGATATATCCACGAAAAGGGGAAATCGGGCTTTCTTCTGCAATTTTTCCATCTCATTTGGTGCTGTAGATCTTGAGATGTAATCAGTTTTCTATAATAAAAAAAATCTATCTCGCGCACGCTTTTCTATGGCTTTGTATAGGTTTCGCATGAATTCAGCGCTCCGGAACAGTAGATGTGTGTAATTTGGATTAGTTCCTCGTCGCACAAAATTTAACTTTTGTTTTACAAAGGAAAGTTATGCAAAACAAAGTGCATCAGCAAGAACAATCTTTTGGCCTTAATTTGGTACCATATACACACATCGTTTGAAAAATATTTCATACCATTTTTTTTTTTCTCAGATTGTACCATTTTTTTCTATTCAGTCTGTATATTATATACATATTGTATATCATAACATTTAGTTCTTGCTTTTTTGTTTGTTTGATTTATTTCATGAAATTAATGAGTTTGATCAGTGGTACAAAAAAAAAACCACTCCCCTTTTTAAACTTTAAACCTTAGTTTTAAGTTCATTTACATGGTATCACTCAGTGAAACCAAACCAACCTATGCTTCAATACTAAGATAACTGTAACCATATGTTGTCTTTTTTCATATTTCCCTACATGATCTACTTTTCACGACACTCACATTTCCACAAAAATAAGAATCCTCTAAATTTCTGTTTATACACTCTCTCGTAGAAGGGTCCTCGAGTGATGCTCTTAAGTTTTCCCAAGGGGGCTGATTTTCTTAGCCACTTCCATTTCGAAGTCACAGTAATTGAGATTTGCATAATCCCAACTCAACGGGGTTGTGCGTGAATGGCGTCATATCCACAGATGAATTGAGATTTTAATTTATGACACGAGTCTAAAGTAAAAAGTATTAGCATAATTCATAGTCTGCATAAATATTATAGCGACAAGAGTTGCAAAGCAAGCAAACGTGTTCCTAGCATTTTAGCACCGAACCACTTCTCTCGGTTTGAGCTTGATATTGTGTGCGTTTGTTTTTCTTTCGTAAATTAACATGCTATCTGACTTAAGATGTTGTAGTGGCCCAGAGATAATCAGTTATTGTACAACAAGAAGTGTAAAGTAAGCATATTCCTTGTGTTTGTTTGTCTTTTATAGGGGAAGTTCACCTTGGGTTTAAATTGGTTTTAGAAAATGCAGAAAAATAAAATAAAAATATGAGTGAAGGTTTGGAGAAAATCGACCAACACAATAAAATAATAATCCATAATGACAATATTTATAACGCGCAACATATCCATCTCTAGAGATGCTCAAGGCGCATACAAAATTAAGATATTATATTAAATTCAACAAAAATAAGATTAAAATTAAAATTTAGATTAGTCTCCTACTGAACACAATGATATCAATAATCTTTAGTAGGACCTATGCATGAAGCATCAGGTGAGTTTTTAGCATTGTTTGAAAAGAAGAAAGGGTGTTGGCTGTTTGGATTAGAAAAGGTAACCTATTCCACCAAAAAGGAGCTGCAGATGCAAATGCTCTATCCCCAATTTCTTTTGGTACGTATTTCTTTAGCATAACATTATTAGCTGAACGCAAACCAAAACGACCTGCAATGTGGGGTGATAGAAGAGATGAGATAATCCTGGAGCTAAATCATTAAGTGCAGCACGATAGGTCAAAAGTAATATCGTCGGCTTGGAGCCAAAGAGGCGCTATTGCAGATCAAGGATGTTCCGTTTGGTGCCAGAGAGGGCGTAATACCATTGACTTTGTACAGTAATAGCGCCCTTATGGCTCTCAACGGAACATCTATAAGTAGTCAATAACGCCCTTATGGCTCCCAACAGACGATATTTTGTAGGTTACACGTTGTTGGACAGGGAGCCAGTGGAGAGATTTCAAGATAGGAGTGATGTGCGATGATATTCTAGAGTTTGTCACAAGGCGAGCAGCAGCATTCTGGACTTTTTGCAATTTGTTAATTTGGTTGGCGGTAATCGAAAAAGTAATGAATTGGAATTGTCAAGATGAGAAGTAACAAAAGCATGTACTAATTGCTCAGTGGATTTAGGGGAGAGATATTGCCTAATCGCCCTAATGTTTCGGAGACTACAATTAGCCCGTTTAACACCAATTTGAAATGTGGGACTCAAGTGACATAGCAGAATAAAAAACAACTCCAAGATTATTAGCCCGATCTACTGGAGAAACACGAGCAGTACCAACTTGAACATAGGGAATGTCAATTTTACTGAGCTTCCTGTATTGCCAAGCAAAATGAACTCTGTTTTCGCATCATTTTAATTTAAGGTGATTCTTGATATCATCCAGTTTCTAACATCAACTATACACTTTTCAAGCTTTTTCATACTTTTGTCAATTTCGTTCTGGACAGGTTTGCAACTAAAATAAAACTGTAATCATCTGCATACATATGATAATTCATACTGTGCTTCTTAACGATATACTGAATGGGTAATGTATAAACATTGAACAATTGTGGACCTAAGACAGACCTTGGGGAACAGAAAATCAATACCAACTGAAGCTGAGCTAGCAGTGTGGATCAAAACTTCTTGTGATCTACTGGAAAGATATGACATAAACCACTTCAGTACTACACCACTTATACTATTTCCTTTAATCTATCAGATAAAGTGCAATGATCACAACAGTGTCAAAGCACTGCTGAGATCAAGCAGTACTAAAACCAGAAAAATTTCCATTATCCATGCCAATCAATACATCATTGTTTACCTTAACAGTGTTCCTTTCACGGTATGCATTTCCCGGTATGCTGACTGGAAGGATTTTGCAAATTTTCATTCTTCAAATAGGACTGTAACCGATCAGAAACAACCGCGTTCCATCACTTTCCCTAAGTATTTCAGATTTGCCACTGGCCGGTAGTTTTTCGGTGCCAGGTAAAAATGGCAGAGGCAAAAATGGCAGAGGAAAAATGGCAGAGGTAAAAATGGCAGAGGTAAAAAATGGCAGAAGGTAAAATGGCAGAGGTAAAAATGGCAGAGGTAAAAATGGAGAGATGAAAATGCCAGAAGTAAAATGGAATGTCCTTTCGCAATCCAATTGTCATAGCAAGCCCATGCTCATAATCATGGCAAATTCCCTTTAGGAAAGGGGGTAAAACATTCATAAGAACTAAGAAGGGATTTTCAAATTTAAATGCTGGACTGCCTGGAGGGTCCTTATCTTTAGAATTGACTGACTTCCATTTGTAGGATTACTATCTGCTATGAGATATTGCTATACCAAAGTGAACGATTGTTTTATTTACATTTTGAATTTACATATTAACTGTACATGTTATACAAATTATAAATAATTACGACGTCAGTGTGAAATGCCATCTTAAATAGGTGTGCAATGTTTTTGTTTAACGGACAAACACAAACATGTCTTAAACAAGTAATTCTTTATTATTTTTACTCTCATGAGAGAAAAATAGAATAAAATTACCAAATACGATTTGATGTAACACGTGCAGTAATGGCTAATAACAATCTCCAATACTTTGATATTGCAATAGCTCAATAATAGCTAGTCAAAATGGAAGGCAGCCAATTTAAAAGTTAAGAACACCTCCAACAATGGATATTTTATAATCCCTTCTTATAACTAGCTTTTTGTTAACTATTTACCCTCTTTGGTATCTCACTTCGCGAAACACATTTTTTGAGACGGATTTGTCAAACATGGTTTTGCCATTATAGCTTGTCTCCTCTTTCTCTTAATTTTCAGACACGTTTCTAATAGGTCCTAACTCTTTTATACGTGAAAACAAAGGATTCCGTCGCGGAAGACGTCTCCGCGACAGAATCATTTCCGCGACGGATAAAAAGTATTAGAGACGTCTCCGATGTCACGGAGATATAGTAGAGGCGTCTCCGAGACGTCTCCGATACATTTTTTTCAATAACTGTAACAAGCAATTTCAAAAAAAACCGTCTGAAAATTTGTATCCGCGACTTCATGAAACGTTTTAAACAAGTTTTTTAAAAAAAAAATGGTTGCGGAGACGTCTCTGAGACGTTTCCATGAGTCGCACAAAACACTTTGAGACGGTTCTTTTGAAGTGCTTTGTTACATTTTTTTTTAAAAACTGTCGCGGAGATGTCATTTTTACCTTTGTTATTTTTACCTCTGCATTTAACCTCTGCCATTTTTAACCTCTGCATTCTACCTCTGCCATTTTTACCTCTGGCCATTTTTTTGCCTCTGCCATTTTTTTTGCCTCTGCATTTTTACCCTCTGCCATTTTGCCTCTGCCATTTTTTACCTCTGCCATTACAATTACCGTTCCATTTTTTAACACCGAACCAGTTTTTCAACTCCTGTCTGTCAAGAAGTAGGTTTTTTTCAGAAGAGGTTTGATGAGGCATGTTGTAGAGTTTCAGGAAAAAATCCACCAACTTTAAAGACTTGTTAACTATCTCAGTGATGTATTGGAGGCAAAGTCACAAAGGAAATCCTTGATCAGAGAAGTGGGTTATGGAGTCTAAGTCACAAGAATTACAGGGGAATTCATGAATAATCTTCTATTAAATTTCGGAAGTTGTGGCAAGTGCAAATTCTGATAAACCAGTTGAAGTGATAAGGATTGTTTTCCGACAAGGGTTCAATCCAATCAAGTTTACTAAATTTCCTAACCTCCTCTTAAATAACTTCGTATCTTACCTACAAAATAATCACAAAAACGATTTGCTAGATATGATCATTATTAGTATCTGGAATAAACCGGATCTTTTCTTCCTTTCTAACAATTTGTTAATAATTCCAAACAAACGTCTCTGATTACCAGAACAATCGGCAATAGAAGAAGAATAAATATTGTTTCTGGTGCTTGAGGTACTATAATTATTTCGAGATACACGTTGCTTCTGCTCCTTCCAACGCCGCTCAAGACCCCGAACGGAGGCACCTCTCGCTCTTACGAATGTCATCGGTTCCATGGTGCATGGGGTTTTTGATAACAATAGTTCGACGTCTTCTTGGGAGCAAGTAGAATGAAGTTATGAATATTCAAAGTTTTGATTCTGTGACGTCACGTCGTGCGAGCAGTTTCTCCTATGTGTTATGTAGTTAATTCCAAAATAAAGTGTCATTTTTTTTTCAAAAGAAAATTAACTAATGTTCATCTGTGCTGTGATATATCATCAAATATATGTTCTATACCATGCCTCTATCAAGTTTGACAAACATTCCTTTATCAAGAACCATGAAAAAGAGCAATTATTGGAATTTACATACACAACACATGGGAGAGCTGCTCGCAAGTGACGTCACAAAAATCAAACTTTACATTTTCATAATTTCGCATTTTTTTTGGTTCGATTTTCTTTCCTTCAAACTTTTCCCAAATATTTTTAATTTTATTTTTTTCTTTTGCATTTCTTCTAAACCAATGAAATCCCAGGGTGAACTTCCCCTTTAAATCAACACTCTCTGTACTTGGAATGCTGCATATAAAATAAAAATATTGATATCTGTCCACAAATTTTGAAAAGTGGCACAAACGTAATTAGCTATCGTAAATAGGAAAGAAAGTAATGAATTTGTATAACATATAAATATGTGATCACATCCAATAGGCTTGAATCAGGCTTTGCAATGTCTTTAATCCGAAATGCACAGCGCCCTCATAAATATATCTATGGAAAGTCAATTTTTGACTGACCTTGAATTTGACTGTAACAAAATATTCCAGAATATTTTGATAAAATTAATTTTAAAAAATGAAACCTGCCTGCAGATAGCCCAAGAAATTATCATTTTCTTAATTCGACCAAATGTAAATATTCCATGACACAACCACACATGCTAGTGGAAACCCAGTATTCAGAATATTGTTCAAATATTATAGTCATATTTTATTTACTCTTCGATATATGATTACGTGCTGTCGTTCAAGGTTTTAGAATGGCTCGACAGCAAGAATTAATTGAGTTTGCGTACATTACAATATCGAATGGGCAGGCGGTAACGTCGAAAAGGATTGGAGAGATACGAATGGCAAGGTTTTTTCTAAGAATACTTAATTCCAAATACTATAAGTTCAATGTGGAAAAAAAATAATCTGAAATGTCATTTAACCAAGGTAATTTTGATGTTTATAGTAATTTACATCATGTACATTTTTTCAGCTTTCAAGAATACTGTTTGAACGCCAGGTCGCCAAATTATATATTTTTTAAATGTATTTATTCATTCATTTATTTATTTATTTACTAATTTATTTATCTATTAATTTATTTATTTATTCATTAATTCATTCATTTCATTTATTCATTTATTTTTTATTTATTTGTCCATTTACTTTAATTTAGTTTATTTATTTTGTATATATTTATTTATTTATTTTTGTTTTATTTATTAAGAGTCTTCTTTATATACAGGGTGGCCCTTGTCAATAACAAATACTGCTCTACAAAGGGAGGCCCTGTTTTTAAATTAAAACAATAAAACATTCCACATAATATGGTATACACACAAATAAAAACGATCTACAGAGTAAATTAAAAATACAAAAAATACAAAATATAATCATCATAATAGTTATATCATTGAAAAAAAAAAAGACTTAGAAAATTGCTAATTAAATGAAATGGGAAAGGGAAAGAGAGAGAGGGGTGGGCCTTCTAGATTTTATGTGGTGTAGTCGGCTTTGGCCTCCCCATGCCTGAATCAAGGCAGATAGGGCTCTGTTTTAAATAATCATGCTCTTCTGAACATAACATTTGATAACAGTTGATACATTCTAATAACATGGAATTTGCCACCTTGCTCAAGTACCTCTATTGTCTAAGAAACGAATGACTTTGTACGAATTAAGCCCTAAGAAATAGGCCAAGGACTTTATGTACAATTATGCACCTAGTTTAGACGAATCAGTCGCCTATTGAATATGTAATGAGTTTCAGAACGTGAGGAAATCTAACAATAAAAAACCAATTAAAAATCTGTTTCAGCCACCTAACAGTCTGAATAGTCACGAGCTTAAATTGAAAAATGAAGAAAGTTTCAGTATTTAATAATAAAAAAAAATCTTGTTGGCTCGCGATCTGCTATCACGTTTCATCACGATTTAATAACGAAAATCCTACCGACCCATATGCTGAGATGCTCGTGAGAGCAAATAGAAGCTTTTGTTTATCAATAAGTTTGACTTCCATCATGTCCATGGCCTGTAGGTATAGCCGCATACAATAATCTTAAACACGTATGAATTGGTAAAAAAAAAAATTAAAAATCCAGTTTTACCAATTATTGGCAATGATTGAAAATTACATTTAGTTTACTAAGCTTTACATAATTAAACTTGTCGCAGTAATAATTTATCACAGATTTATTCATTTTGATTTAGGCCACAAATATATGCTGACACAATACTGAAAACAATCAGCCAATGAAGAATGGAGGAGACTGATGATGACTATTTCTGAGCCTGTTAGTCAGTTTTAATAGGCGGTTTGGTATCAAATCATTTCTCTGGCATAATCTTCTTGTCAGATACATATTAAGTATCATGTTCACCCCAGCTATAATGGTGTAATCGGATACTTTCATAATCCGTGATGATATAATATTGACATGAAAAGGATTCAATTGCTAGCAATCCTAAGCTGGGTTTCTTTTATTTCAGTGTAATTAGGTAGTGAACATGATCATGGGGATGCCTTATATACCATGATCACAGCAAAAATATATCATCATGCGAGGGAAATAAAAGGAGAGGGAGGGAGAGAGAGACAGAGAGAGACAGAGAGACGAACAGACAGACAGAGAGAGAGAGAGACAGAAAGAAAGAGAGAGGGAGGAAGAAAGAAAGAGAGAGAGAAAGAAAGACAGACGGAGACAGTAAAAGCATATTCAGATGCAGGAACATAATTTGGATGGCGGATTCTAAGATCGGCATTTGCATGTGTCAAGTTGGTCGAAAATTAAAAAAAAGAAAAAGAAGAAAAGAAAAAAAAAATGCTCAAGCAATACGTGTTACGTTGAAACCTTGTAAATGAGAAGGCATGCAAGATGTTAAGAAACGTTGACACATGTGCCAAAATGGAGGGAAGAAGGAAAGATTTAAACCTGGACCAGAGGGGGGGGCGGGAGGGTGGTCACTATTTAATTCGGCAGGTTCAATTGCATATGGGTAGTTTTAAACTCTTGACTTGAAGTTTCGTTATTAATTAAAATATTCAACAACAAAAAAATACCACTGTAAAAGCAAGATCCTTGCTGATTTCGAAAGTAAAAAAACCAACACTTTTCTGTAGCTGTGTATTTTTTGAGATTTGATAAATCAGTTCGCAACCATGTTTCCTCCAGAATAATAGCCCCTTGTTCGACACTAGAAATTAATATATCAGAAAATATGAAGCAAAAAAGTTGTCCATTGATTAATGCAAAAAAAAAAGGAGGAATGAAAATATTCTATAGGACTGGTGAACAATAGATAAAGTGTAGGGGGATAAAACGTAAGTATAAACAAACTAGCGCATATGGGAAGGAGAAAGTTTATCAAGAAAAGGAAAGAGAGAGAAAAAAAAAAAACATGAACTAAAATGGAAATTGAGGACAGATAGAAAAAAAAATATATAAGAGAGCTTACATGCAAAAGGGACTAAATCCACTTTAGATGAAAATTGAGTTATTGATATCAGGCCATTGTTTAGGTACGTACCAGTCTTTGAACAAAAGGACTTTCTTTAATGTTGATTGCAACAGTAAATGCATTTTGTAATTTCCCTTTTCATTAGACGCGTGTTCAAAATCTGGTAAACAAATGCCTTTTCCTCTGAAGTTATAAAAGTGGATTTGGTCCCTTTTGCATGTAAGCTCTTAATTATTAAAAAAATAAATCAATGTTGGGCTGAGTTATGAGGAGAAGAGGAAGTGAAAAGAATCACAGGGAGACATGAGAGAAAGAAAGACTAAATGTGAGGTGGAATAGATAAATAAAGAGAGAGAGGGGGAGAGTAGGACATTGAATGAGATAGGGAAAGAGAAATTGGAATTTAATTGTCAATGCGAACTGGAAAGGTAGAGAGATAAAGGGGGAAAGATAAGCAGACAGACATACAGATACAGGGGGAGAGAGAGGTAGAGAGAGAGAGAGAGAGAGAGAGAGAGAGAGGGGGGGAGGAGAGGGGGAAAGGGAACGTAAAAACACTGAAATCGAAAAGACGGATGAAAATTCAATGATTAATCACGGAGAAATAACTAGTAAATTGATTACTACCGAGCAGTGAAATTCCGTGAATAATACCCTAGGCCTATTGATTTTAGAATACAAGTACATCTACTTCATCAGATATTAAATGGTAGACAGGCCCATATCATGCGAGCTATAGCTCATGCGCTGCATAGTTTTGATCCTCGATGCCGCATTATAATATTATAGCTTATTGTTCACAGAGCAATATTATTAAAAGCTTGAATTCTCAGCTTTCCGGAGATGGTACATTCATTTTAATTGATTAAAAAAAAAGTCCTGTCACTATCATAAAATGTCTTCCCTCGACAGATCCAGAATATATAATTATACGGCCTCACTTGACTCTACAATTGCAAAATATATGCGCGATGAGCAAACAGGTGAATCCACAGGCGGTCTTTTCCTACAAGACTGTGACAAGTTCACAAAATCTATAAATGTCATTTGTTTTTGAGCATCAATTTATAACTGAATTCGCAATACTTCTTGAGAGCTTTAAGTACAACTTTCAGCACAATATGTATAACTTGCCCAAAGTGTGTATTTCCTCCATCGGTCGGAGAATCCTTATTAACCTAAACAACATGCGAAAAAAGTTCATCAATTTCTTTCATCTTTCCACCGAGTAGATCATTGCTCAACCGTAACGGACAATACACAATTCCACTGGAGGGACAGTCTTGCTTACGCGAGTCTCTTCTCGTTGAGCTAAATATTTATATTAATTGCAAGCCAGCCTGTGTAGATAATTCGCGTTCTCTTCCAGTCCGTAGGTCTCCAACCACGATCACTTTAAATGCAACGTCTGGACTTTTAGTCATAATGGAAGACCAATGCGCCTTAGTTAATATAGCGCCCATTAATGCCCGCAAGCATGGTCTATACTGTCATCTCGAGACAAAGTGAAGAACCGGAAATCTTTCATCATTCTTTACCACCTAGAGTAAAGTATATTGATATGGTCAATAATTTTCTGCAATTTACTTAAATTCATAAACCTCTTTATTTTGTTCTAATTGCATTATGAGCACCCTAGAGAGTACGGATCCGCCAACGGGCCTTCTAACAGAAGCCGAGATTGGGGGACCTTCCCTTAAAGTTAAAACGATACTGTGACCAAAAACTTGTTTCCAGCGTTGTTGTTAGACCAAGCTTTTTTGGGGCTTAAATTCTTGAGTCCAATTCATCCTCGAACATTACAAAAAAGATATATTCAACGTCCTTTCAAATATCCATCAACAAGTAAATAACCTAGTTGAGCGTGGAAAAAATTCGAGAACAAATTGACTCATTTCCACATTACCAAAAAATCATTGATCCATAAAAATAATTCCCCGATATCCTAAACCGTTATTGACTTCAACCGTTGGTACAGTGCCGTCCGGAGGGACACGAAGAAATAATCAAATATAGTTTGAGAGTAGGAGGAAAGCGAGAACACGATAAAATTTAATGAATGGAGAATAAGGATAAATAGAAAATCAATGTTCATTATTTTAGATATAGTTCAGGGTTTTCCCGAAAAAAGGAAACCCAACTTTGATCAAAAAAGGGAATAATTAAAATATACCCAACCTGGTGATTATGAAGATGTTATGTCACTGGGTAAAGTGCAACATCATTGCCATGTATCCACAATGATACCTATCGAGCCTCACCCAATTCGCCTAATGTCACGAGAGGAACATCACTTAAAACCCCATTGTTTTGATAAAACAAGTAACTATAAGTATATATTGGGTGCGTGGTTTCACTCTTCTCATAAGCACCCTGAGATGGGTGTTGTGTGAATGGCCTGGAAAAGGAAATCGCAACTTTGATGGCATACAATAAAACTTCACGAATGACTCAGTGGTGATTAAGAATTTAATATCACTGGAAAGTACAACTAATTACCATTCTAGATGATGCATCTCTCAGCTTCACAAATATCATGCATCACTGAACCCCATTGTTTTGAAAGAATTGTCTTGCCAAAATTGTGATAGGTTCTCTTTCATGCTCCCCTTGGAGATGAAGTTGCTTCAATAGATTCCTAAACAAATCTAAGTAAAGCATTCCATACCGTGACTAGCAATAAATGACTTTGAAAATCACACATGGCGTTTTGGGAAATTTTACTTATTTAGATCCTTTAATCTTACCGATCGCTAGGTAATTTCAAACATGTATACTGGTACTCACACAACCAGAGGAACCTTCAGTTCCGCCATGCGAATAACTGTAAGAGAATGACAGTGTGCATCAATCACAATTTGCAAGATGAGTTCTTACAAGAACAGCATGTGGTTCAAATGCGTGAGTAGCGTTGACCATTGGTGAGGTCCTGAAACGAGATCAACAATCAACAATGATAATGATGGCACTTTCCAGTTGATTATGAAAAGTCGATAGAGGTATGATCACTACTGTCCATAGCTATTTTAAATGATTTATTGAAATGAAGAATTGGAATGTTTCTCTTTATCTTATAGGGCACCGAGTCATTGCATGCAACCCATTGCAATCAATGGAGCCGTCCGAAAGCTGAACCGACTACTCACTAATTTTGCAAGACATTTTCAACAAAGCAATGAGGTTCAGTGAGCGTGACAATTGTTGAGTCTGAGCGGGTAGTATCATTAAACATCCTGACTGTCAGAGTGCACTCTCTCCAGTGATATAAAATTTTGATACTAACATCCACCTGACCAAGTAATTCAATTTTAAATTTCATTTGATGACTCCAAATCTTGGGTATTTTTTTTTCTGGGTCACGCCTGTATATAAAATCATTATTTGTTTGGAGATAAAGCCGGTCGTTTTTCTGATTCTCGCTATTTTATACTTATATCAACATGGATAATCATGAGGGAGGGGTTGGTTATTTGACATTTTAACTTGAATTATTGTAATGAAAAGTAATGCCAAATGTAGTAGGCATTATAGTTAAAAGTCGGCTTTTATTTCAAAACTTATTACCTCTATGCTTTTAATGAATGTGGCTTAGCCAAAGGTGATATTGAGTCCAGAGGTGTGAATCTAACCGCTATGATCTTAAAGATATATTATAGAAATAATTGGAAAGAAACAGGACGTCTTTTCATGCGCCGTATTCAGTAACACACAAATGAGAACTAGTTTCCCATGAGTAAAACCGTTTGCTTACTCTGTGGAGGCGAGTGCTTTATATCTCGTATATCACGGTATTTTTAACTTCGAGAATCTGTGTTTCTGTTAAATAGTACACACCGCTCTTCCAGAACATGTAAATTTAAATAAGGGGTACTCAAGGAAGAAAAGATTATAGATGGGTTAGCGCGTGGCGAATTGAGGATGGGGGAGACCTACTGCTCTACTGGAGGAGAGAGAGGTAATCATTAAAATAAAATTATATAAACAATATAAAAAATATTAATAAATAAAAAAAAAAATAAAAAATAAATAAAATAATGAATAACACAATTAAAAGGATATAAGATAAAATTAATGAAAGTATAAATATAAAAATAAAATAAAAGAATAAAAATAATAACAAATAAAAAAATAAAATATATATAAGGAAAAAATATAGAATAATATAAATAAACACAAAAAAATATAAAATTATAAAATAAAAAAAAAATATAAATAATGTAATATAAAAAATATAAAAAATACTAAGATATGAAAATATAAGAGAAAAATAAAAGATAAAAGAT
The DNA here is from genome assembly GCA_940671915.1 of Paracentrotus lividus. Lineage (NCBI taxonomy): Eukaryota > Metazoa > Echinodermata > Echinoidea > Camarodonta > Echinidae > Paracentrotus > Paracentrotus lividus. The sequence goes on from CALNVZ010003426.1 coordinate 44,534,827, forward strand.
GAATAAAATGAAATAATAATAAAAAGGATAGGGCGGCTGAGTGGTGGGTTGCAGAAGGAAAAAAAATATAAAAAATATAAAAAATATTAAAAAGTTGAGATGAAATAAAAAATAAAAAATATTAAAAAAAAAACAAAAAGTGAGTCGGATAAATAAGAAAAAAATAAATATATACAGAGATAACAAAAAAAAAGGAGCGAAGAGTAAAAATATATAGAATCAAAATAGAGTAAATAGGTACATAAAAGAGAAAATCAATAAAGAATAAAAAAAAATACAATGATAAAAACAAAAATAGGAAGTAAATGAATAAGTTAAAAAAAGGAAGAGGTAGATCAATAATATGATGAGAAAAAATACAGGAAGGAAAAATAAAAAATAAAAAAAAAAAAAAAATAAAATAAAATTAAAAAATCGAAAGAAGAATCTAGTATAAATAAAAATAGAAATAAAGATAGAAATATCAGATAATATACTCAGTTAAGACGAATTAGAAAATATAAGATAAATATATAGAGTAATATAAGAAGAAAAAAATAAGATAAGAAGAATACATAAAGGAATGAAAATTAAATATAGAAAAAAAAGAAAAAACTAAAAAAAAAATATATAAGAAAAAAAAAAGAAAAAAAAAAATAAAAAAAAATAAGAATATTGAGAAAAATAAAAAGTACACAATCATTTTTTGTCTTGAGTGTATTCCCTTCTTTAGTACATCTTTAACATGTTTCCATTTATTCGTAAAAAGCATTGTGCAAGTGAGTTTCTCTTGCAAGCTTGGTACGGCTTGGTGGATATGATCGGGTGAAAACACTAACAATCTGAGTAAAGTGAGAATCTGTCTGGAGAGAATTCTATCTGAGCCTGTAATTCACTAGTAATGTAGTAAACTACGGACACGCTCTTCTGTGTACGTCTCATAGAGCTTCTCAGTGAAAGTCTTTAAGGTAATTTTAATTATGCACTGCGGTAACTCTGTTTACATGTTGCGCCCGGTCGCCTACTCGGATCACGAGTACGGACATAAGAGGACCTGGCTGCATCGACGGGTATGTTCTACGCTGCTACGTTAAAATCACATTCAATGTTAATTACGACAGTAAACAGCGGAACGGAGATCGGAGAGACGTGCAGTGCTCTTGTCTTTGTGGTGAGTCCTTTGTTCCGTTGTTTGGGTGTTGTTGGCGCTTCTTATAATGATATTTGGAATGCCGAATGATATACATTCGTCTGAACTAAACTAACAGCTAGATCTACGAATGCATATGATTTCGTCCAATTACTGTTGTCAGTCATTACACAGTTTGTACTGATTGATGCATTTTAATAATGAATGTGATTTGGTTATGTGTGAATTTTGCTCTGAAGTGGAGGAATTGCCAGGTGTATTGGTTTGAGTTGAAATGAGTGCCACTGAATAGAGTATTTCATCGGAACATTCCAAATATCTTATAAAGAACAGCAAACAAAACCAAAACAAAAAGAATAGACTCACTCTAGGTGAGTAACGCTTTTAACTATACTCAGAGGAGCAGTAAGTAAAGCAGTTAATCACTAGAGTTAGTTTTTGAGTGCAATGTTATCCAAACGAATTGTATGTTACCAGTCATCATAAAATGAGTTAATAATGAGTTAATTAAATAAACTCATTTTGGTGTGTCACTATATTGTCAAATCAAAAATACTCGATTAGGTGCGTTTTCAAAGTAGCAGTTTATTGAGTGAAAGCACTCATGGATGTGTGTCACTATATAGTCAAAAATACTTGGATATTTGAGTTTGATCACTCATATATGCAAGTTCTCATTTTTTGTGTGTAGGTTTATCGATCGAACCGTGCGTGCTGCGCATGCATTACGCACCTTGCATTGTGAATCTACTGTAAAAGAAGAAAGCGGAACTTCCACCAAAATGACTGCGTCTTATATTTGGTTTTGATCAAGATGCGTTACAGTGTTAGATAGAAAAATGTCTGCCCTTTCATATTTACGTTTACTAGAAATCATGAAAATGACCGAGTGAGGAGCAAGGAGTAAAAACAGCACAAAACATGACCAATTTCTATAATACTGTCAGTGTACAAGAAATCGCTCCGCCACAGACAATCGTGGAGCACAGGCCCGCGCCAAAAGGGTTAAGAATCAAATGAAATAGGCAGAAAAGTTTTTAAAAGGATAGTACAATGTTTGAAACTTACTTTGTCATTCGATTAACGTCGTCGTTTACTGCCTTACAAAGGTCAAGTGGTGCAAATATTATGATTTTCAAGAGTCTTCAAAGTGTTATCTTTTTGTTAATTGTTCGGGTATCGATCAATTAAACCCGACCGTTATCCATTAGCAGTTATGCCAAGTATGATTAACTTAAATCAAACTATATTCACGCAAATATAAAAGATGGTAGACACACGTATTATTGACAAAATGTCGAGATATCCATTGACAAATATGGAGATGATGAGAGCATGATAGTCCAAGTGACTTGCAAATCTACAAGCGTTATGAAATCTCTCGAATTACTATCATGTGCTTCGCCCTTTTGTCTGCCATCATGTCGATATAGTCATGATCGTAAATCTAAATCAAATGCTAAACAATAAGTAAAACATGAACATCTTCCCTTATACGATACAACAAATATTTCACTAAAGCTTACTTTTCCACGGCATTGGCCAATACCGGTACATCGCATCACATAACATGATATGCAATGTATCTCAAGGTTCCTACCTATTATTATTATTATTATTAAAGTGAACGAGGGATGTAGCGGAGACGGTTGCAATGGCAACGAGTATAGCTGATGCCTGCCCGCATCCAGGCAGAGATTATATCGACTATGTCGGATGAAAGAAAATGGGTAAGATATGCTTTGAAAATTATACTCACAACGTCTAAGCTTCCAAGAAAAGATTCATCTTCAGTAGGTATACTGCTATCTGTCTGTATGCCATGGGAGATAGGTTGATTAAAATGCGACAATGGTGAGATGATGTGAGGAAAATCAAATCAGTTGAATAATGCTCGTGTCTCCGGATTGTCAGCTCACAGACCGAGCAGAATAGCAATAATGATAGGCGTGTTGCGAGCTCGGCGCCCCGAGATATAATCACTGCGTGCGTGGGCGAATCGACTGTGGGTGCGTATAATGTGAGAGTGTGTTTGACCGGTGTGTGTGTGTGTGTGAGTGTGTCGTGGTGATGGGCATGTACCGTGTCACCTTGTAATAAGCACGGGATAACAGACATGCATGCCTGCCTTCATCTAAAGTAGATATTAATGAACTCGATTGATTTTATCTTCCTCTCCATAAATTCTATTATTTAACATGATCATGAACTTTGGGCATGGAGGATAATAGAGCTCCATGATTATACCCGTTATAAAGACAATATAATTTATCAACAGGTTAATTTTTTTTTCTTCTTCTTCTTCTTCTTCTTCTTCTTCTTCTTCTTCTTCTTTATCATCTTTTTCTTTCTTTCTTTCTTTCTTTTGTTAAATCCTATTTTAACATGGAATACTGTGATAAATATGCTTCATTTCAACTATCTTACCGAAATCTTATCACTGGCATTGAAGCCCATAATGCCTACATGCCAATTGGAGAAGGGGGGGGGGGCTATAAGAGTATTGCTGTAATTTTACAAAATAATAATATTAGTTTCTACAAGAACTTACAGTTTTAAAAGTAAAATGGTCAATTCAGGTTGACAACTTATGACAAGTACCTGTATTTCACAATTTGGTCAATATTTAAAAATGTGTCAATCAAAAGTCACTACAATTTGTTTCAATTGAATTCAACTGACTGGTAAGCAGAATGATCTAGCATGTCAACCATTGTTGGTTTCCAGTTATATTTGATGTTTCTTGCTCTAACTTAAAATTTTAAACTGTTCAACAGAGTAGTCAGTATAATAATATTTATAGATGGTCCTTTCCTGGGGTTAGAGTGACGAGATATTCAAATAAGCTTTTATTAAAGATAGAACTACAATATTTCGAATTCAGTTCGCATAAATTGGATTTTGTTATGTCGGACAAGCATCTGACAAGCTTTGGGGATGTCAAGAACAACCTTTTTTTTTCAAAAAGTATGCATGACTATAATTTTGTGCAACAGTCTATTCTGTCTACTGATCTACTCAGCACATGATTACACAAAGCAAGAAGCAAGCGGTACCACGTTTTCATTATGACGTTACATGACGTGTGCGATAATTATTACGTAAAATAATGTGCCCACAATTATAAATCTACGGTTCATAACGTGCCTAATTATAAGGGTTTTGAGGTCAGACCTTGGTTGTGATTGAAATGGAATGTCTTATGCGTTAGTTCCCTGGATGTTTGTAGCGGAAGTTTAGAGGTGGTGATGAGGAATTGAACGCTTATTAAAGCCTAAGGGAATAAACTCTTGATTGAGAGAGAGAAAAAAAAAGAGAAAATAAAAAAAAAAAGTAGAATAAAGAATATGGCAATGTAAGATTCTAGCGTTAGAGTTTCCAGACGGTTAACATTTCGATATATCATTATTATCATTATACCAATATGAATATCAATTTTTTTTTTCTTCTTCCTTCATTACTTTTCGAAATAAGGCTTTTTTTTTTTTTTTTTTTTTTTTTTATCTACAATTTGTTCCGCTAATTATGTTGTTCTGTACTTGACATTCATAAAGTATTTAGAACTCTTCTTTAAAGGTATATTTCGGCAAAATATTCAAATCATTATCTCGGAATAAAAAATATGATCATTAAAAAAAATGAAAGTAAATCACGTTTCCCCTGTTAGGGCTATAAAACGCCCGTTTCCAGTAGATCCTACTCGAAGAACCTTGTTTTCGTTCAGTTTCAGATCAAGAGTCCGATCAGATTGGTCCAATTACGCGCATAAAGGAAACGTTATATTTCTATTATCAGGCCGATTGCCAATGGGCAACTGTAAATCATTTAACGTGTTGCAAGTCTGTTTTTGCGCAGCGTCTACAAAATATCTAATTTTCTCGTGACTCTTTCCTTCACAATGTGATTTCAAGGATTCTAATTTTAGATAGCGGGGAACCATTGTTGCTACATAATTAGCAATATGGGCTTAGAGTTGAGAACAGACATGGAACCTAGCGAAGCCACTGTGTTTAAAAAGTCCTAATATCGCATCTTGAGCGTGGAATGTTTCAGTTTCAGTATAGATTTAGTAAGTCATGATCTGGTGCGTTTACGACCGAGAATCAATCAGCATAAATGCGATCTTTTGGTCTAGTAATCTAACAGTTCCTTATCGTGTTAATGTGATGGAAACTCATGAAATACACTCCTTATTATCGTATTAGTGTCTGCAACGATAGGCCTAGCGTAATATTTTTACGTTGCATTTAAGGGGGGCCGTCAACAGCTGAGGTTCGGTTATTCTAGATAGAACCAAAGTTCTTGCCTCTGATTATTTGTGGTGCCGCAGTGATTTTTATAATAGGAAAAATTGGTCGCCTGAAGCGGGCTTAAGGTCGGGTTGGACTTGGAATAGAGCTTTTGAGAAATAAATTTCTTGAATAGCGATGCTTGGCAGTTCTAGTAGGATGTTCATGTGCGTTAGGCGATAGTCAATTTTCGTCTCTGTTATTGCGTGCTTGGTCGCGAATAGGCCTGAACGTTGTTATTCGGGCAGTTCAGAAGAGAGTAGAACTGCTCGTTCACACTTTTTTGTGTCATCATACGCGTGTTCTTAGCACGTCCAAACGAGGTCACGTTAAAAGTGCCTATTGTGCGGGCAGTTGTTCGATGATAAGTTAAGTTAGGTTACCAGCTCGTTTTAGTCGTAGTCCGTCCTTTGGACTCAGTTGTTCAGATAGAGTCTAACCGCGTTTAGGACGTTGTTCAGCTAGTTTTAATTTGAAACTTGAAGCAGTACGGATTTTTTTTGAACGATGTTTCAAAAAAGAATGAATCGGAATGCCTGTTCGCGTTCTCTCGCGTGCGGGCCCGTTCGCCCAAGTTCGTAAAGCAGATTGTAACGGTCTGTACTAGATTCTAGACAAGTGTCTGCACTACGTTCAGTCGTGTGTAAACAGATTGAAGCGCGCGTTACCAAGAACTTACGTGAACGCAGTGAGACGTAGCTCAGTGTTGACGGGAATTTAATGACTATAGCGGCGTTCTGTTTAAAAAATTGAAAACGTATGTTTCGGGTAAAAAGTAGTCTCTGTCTCTCGTTCAGAGTAAGTCTATCCCGTTTAAAGGAACGTTGTCACTACGACGTTTTTTAAATTTTAGGAAAACTTGGAATAATTAATGATACAACTTGCATCGTGTTTTATGACGTCTTAGCACATCTTTAGAAGATTTTAAGTACGGCGAAGGCGTTTTTGTACCGCATTTCGGTTGTAGGTGAGGTCCATCTCGTTTGCGAGGTACGTGTGGCACGACCGGCGTTAAATAGAATGTTTAGGACGGAAGAGATGGGCGCCCTCGATTTTTTTATGAATGAACACTTCGACCTGTTTTTTTTGGAAGATCGCGACCGAGGCTAGTCGCATGAAGTTCGTAAACAGTAATCTGTAAGAAGTTATGTGTAAACTACGTCCGCATCAGTTTACACACATGACTATGGCCCGTTGGTGCGAGAAAATTGTTGCAAGGGAAACCGTAGTGAGGAACGAGCCTCAGTGTGACCGGGGTATTTAATACCGAATTTTACAAGTCTTTTCATTTTTTGTGTGCATATATTCTTCATTCATTGCCGATACATATGTTATTGGTATATTCTGAAAGATGGACGACTTGTCCCCTTCATGTTTCGGAGGGGGCGTGAGATGACGACATCCGGGACAATGTTTAAACAGGGGCGGGCAAATTTTGAAAAAAGGGCCCGCTAATGAATGAAAAATGTTTAAGAAGGGTGTGGATTATCAGTGAATTAAAATTATTAAGGAGGCAGTCATATTTTCTTTCGAAAATTGTTTACATGTTTCCATTATGCCTTGTGGCAAATTAATGAATTGCAAAAAAGGGCGAGGACAACAAATGCCTAGAGAAAGGAGGCGGACATTCTTTCGTTTGCTGAGGAAAAATTGAATGCCCGTATTTGCAAAGGACGAATTTAAGGTAAGTTAAATTTCCATCGAATTCGCCAATTAGGGCAGGGCTAGAGTTTTTATGGGCAGGTTAATATAAAGGTAGTTTACAATAGGAGTCGAGAATCGTAATGCGGGTGCAAATATACTGGGACTATAAACAAAATGATTTATAGGGACAGTATTATTTGACCGGCAGAATTGTGTAATAATTTTAATGCCCGCCCGATAGACGTAGATATTAAAGGTCTGGACACGAGTATCGCTAAGCTAAAGACGAGGAATCAAGTGCAGCTCTGGTATGGTCGGGCCATAGTTGGTTTCACGCAAGAGCTACGCGAGCAATGACCTAGATTTGCGCATACACGGTTGTAGTGCCTGAACACAACCAGCGGATCGCGATTCCGCGCTTGTGAGAGCAATTCCAGATATGTGCAAGCGTGTGTGTGATGTTTGAGTAACTTGTTTGTGTGTTATAAAAGCACTTGTTATCAGTCGGCAGTGAGTGAATGGCTTGGGCAGTAGTTTCGGATCTGTAATCGCGTGTATAGCTACCTTCTGCGCTTGCAACTGTACAGGCTGCTAGGCAATCCGGGGTGGAGCAACGTGGACAACCCGTTTTTCCTCCATTCCGAGCAGGCGAAATTCATTTGCCCAATAAGGAAATTGGAGTTCATGACTTCGGCGATCGTTCGTGCGGCAATCTAGCTTTCGGTTTTTGGACCAGCCTGGCGTAGGAGTCCGCACATCGTTAGTGATGAATGGGCGAGCTTGCAACGTGCGTCACCAGCGCGTACGTATTTTGAACTCCCTCTACACTATGGGGAACGTACATCTTTAAGCATGCAGCATTGAGTCATTTTTACCCCGATTTTGTTTAATTAACAATTCGGCTCTCTCCCATTTTGCTGACTATCCTGCCTGCTATCTTCAAATTATATTTTTGTGTATTTTAAATCTGACTTACCATTTGATACCGAGATCGCTAGACCAAGGGGTTATAGGACAACATTAATGTGAGGCATTTGGTAGTGGATAATAGACTGTACACAGGGCATTCCTTAAAAAATAAAACAACCCCCCCCCCCCAAAAAAAAAAAATAATAATAATAATAAATAAATAAATAAATAAATAAATAAAAATCTACACTTTTGAAAACATGGTTCCCCAATAACAAATATCACAGTTCTTTGGAGAAAGGTTTACATGACTTTCAATAGAAACCCTATATCCTCAACTATTATTAAGACACACAAAAAAAAATCTGAAAGTAATCATGATAATTCATATCTAAGTGGTATGCCAACAGGTTCACTTTATTTCAAGGTGTTCTTTAAAAGGTTAAATGAGTTTAAGCCTTCACAATTATTGTAGTTATTCAATATTAACCAAAACATATGACATGCCCTAAGGGTATAGCTGTAATGGCGTATGATCACGGTAATTGTGGTAGCTAAATATTACAATTGCAAGCATCATTTTCATTATCATCACTCTAATGATTACCAACTTTTATTTATTTTTTCTTTACTGACAATAGCATAATCAGTTTTAACAAAGAGGCAATTATATTATGTAACAACCACACAATATCATCTTCATAGCAGGATGCAACATTACGGGAAACAGAAGAAAAAGAAGAGCAAAGGTGAATAAAATATAATAATCTCCAACGTAATGACATTTACCTTCTCTACCCACATTCCTACGCGCAAGATGAAACAATAATGTTACATAACTGAATAAGGAAGAGAGCAAGGTAATGAGGAGAAAAGGTTGAGAGTGATTACGTAATGCTATCTTCCAATTATTGTCCTCATTATTATCCATCTGTCGGTAAGATGAAACAAACATAATAGTAATGTAAAGTAAATTAGTAAATTTACCACTCTACATTTAAAGAATGAAAGAACGTTCACTTCAAGCCGATTGGTAAAATCATTCAAGTTTGTCACTATTTGAGGTTAGCCATCTCAGTGATAAACCCTTCAGAGTTTGTTTTAACTATTGTGCATTATTTTCAAGAGTAGATTTTAGACAAAAGATATAGCATGTACAGTCTGTATTGAATAAAATAGTACAGTTGGAAAACTTTTTTTTATATAAATATAAACCCCTCACAAAAAGTTTCGCAAATAGACTTTGGGCCATGATAACTTTTCAGGTACGCTTTAGTTATTCCTGATATTCATACCATTGGAAAGATAATTTATTCCCCTTTTTATTGATATCCTGCTTGTAATGATTATGTCATGCTTCAATGCACAGAATATCAGAATATGGAGAAAAGTAAAAAGTCGAATGTTGCAAAATGCATTTATCAAAGCAAAGTTCCGCAACTCGAATTTAGGCTCAGATAACTTTCGAGGTATATTCTAATTTACATTGAATTTTAAACCATTGTCAAGATAATTTATTCTCCTTTTCAATGACACCCTAATTGTAACGATAGTGTTGTTCCTGCAGGGACAGAACACCTGAATGTTAGGACAAGTCAGAAGTTATATGTTGCAAATTGATGCCTATTGTGAGTATTATTGTCTGTTGCGAGCAATAACAATGCATTTCGCGACTTTTCACTTTTTACTTTGCATTATATTCGTGAGTTATGTGCATTCAAACATGATGTTAATATTGCATATAGGGTATCAATAAAACGAAGAATAACTGAACTTGTTAATGCTTTAAAAATTGACAATGATTAAATCCCCACATTAAAATGTATCAAGGTTCTGAATTGTGTTACAGAAATTTAAACTGAAAATT
>CALNVZ010003426.1:44568252-44593124 GCA_940671915.1 Paracentrotus lividus
TTCGACCCATCGAGTAAAGATTCTATTGGGATAATGTTCAAAGTGACAGGACTTTTTCTTAACCAATCGAAATGAAATGTACCATCTTTGGAAGCTGAGAATTCAAGCTTTTAAAAAACTGCTTGAACAGTAAGCTGTAATATAATTATGCGTTATCCAGGAAGATGATTATGCGGGTATGACCCATTTTGAGAGCAAAATTGGCCATATTGTACAGGAAATTTGATCTGACTAGGATTTCGAATTGACACAAGTGACAGGACTTTTTTTTCCCCTTTGCAATAAGTTATTCCCTATTTTGAAAATTCAGACTCTTAGCGTACTTATTCAAGTTGAACATTTCTTTAGAAAATGTAGTGTCTGCCATATTCAAGAAAACAAAGTGAAAAAAACTTGTGCAAAATACAAAATGTCAATGGCCGCGTTCGCTTTGCGTAGAGTGGATAGCGCCCTCTTCCCCTTAAGTTTAGCAACTAGAATTGATATGCATGTAGACCATGATATATCACAATAATAATAAAGAGAAATAGACATTTCAAAAATTGTCAACAATCTAATAAATAAATATAAATACATTATATAATATGCAATTACTATTTGATCTACATGCTTAGCAAAACTCAACCCGGAAGTAAAAACAAACACGTCCATGTGGTGTCCGGTATTCCCTACACAAAAAATGACTGACTAGCACTTTTCAACACACTACCACCTAATACACAGCGCTTTGTACAGTGCATAACACTCCAATACACGTTTGGCCACCCTCACACATGTCCATAATGCATGAAATATGAGGTCATGCCACCAATTCTATTTTTATAATTACATTCTCTAAAAATGTCAATTTTACATCAGGCCATTTTTCAGGCTGCAAATTTTCCTACCTTACAGATTGTGGTAGTTTTCTCGGAGATTTCTCACTTGTTGTTGTCGAATACAGCATTCAACCTTCCACAGAAGACCACCTGACCAATAGATGCCGGTATTATCAACTCAGTTTGATCTATATTGTATGTGGCAGCTAGGCTGGACATGTGGTGACCGTCCGATATTCCCTACTGTCCGTTATTCCCTACGGGTACCCTAATATAAAAAAATTGACCCCCCTAATTCTTTAGGCCCCCACCCCCATTTTTTTTTATGTGAAATAATCGGCCCCCAATTTTTTGGCCCCACATTTTTGTTTTAATTAATCAAATTATTATTATTATTATTATATTTTTTTTTTTTTTTTTTTTTTTTTTTTTTGGGGGGGGTGTTGAAAAGTAAAGAATTAAAAATAAGATGGCCTTACGATCATTATCGTACTCATTCTTGACTTCACCCATATTATGGGGAATTTGTACACAAAAAACCATGCAATATAACTCTTTATATGCAACGGTTGTGACCATATAACGAATTACGCGCAATGACAAGTAGAGTGTATCTGACCAATCACAAACCTTCTTTCAGACCTATCTTGTATAATATATAAAAAACAAAATGTTTTGCTTGCGCATCAGAGTTAGATATGGAAGTACAGACAAAATAACATAATATACAAATGGTGTACCCCAAAAATATATGTGATCAAAATTAAAGCACATAATGCATTAATAATATGGATGATATAAACATTATAAGAATATCAAGACATACAAAATGATTAAAAGGTATAATAATCGGTATAATATATTTTTTTTTTCTTCTTTTTCTTTTTCTCTTCTTTATTCTTAAAGTTGCCTTCTTGACTTTTAGCAAATCAGAGACAAATCATTTTTTTTTCGTGAGAAAAGTGCCATGAGCCAAACATACGTTGAAATTCCAACATCAAGATGTAAGATTTTACTTCAGGTACCAGGCAATACAAGGTCGATTAAAATATAATTTATGTCTGTTGAACAAAATTTTTGGCATAAACCAAATTCCAAATAATATATACATGTTTATATATATATAATATATATATATATATATATATATATATAAATATTATATAATATTGAACAAATTGTCTGCTGGCATCTGTAAAATTCATGAATAACACAGTTGATAAAGAAGAATGCCAAAACCATAAAATTCATAGATTTTATAATAAGGAGCATAGTTCTCAAAATTGAAAAGGCGAAGTCACACTCTTCGTTCAGTGCTCATGGTGTGACAAAAAGATGTATTCAAAATCCGTTTCTGAAACAGACGAAAAAACACGACTGTTCATGAGCAGACGGATTGTGAAACTCACCTTTCAAAAGAAATCATCGCGCTGAAGATGGAGATGGCGCGAAGAAAATAACGATCCAAAGACGCGTAGTCATGACTGAAGATGACAATGGCGGATCTCCGACTCCAACCAGGATAATCTGAAAAGGGCCTCACCGCCGACAGTCAAGAAGTAGCAGTAAAAATACCTAAAAAGAATGAACAAATTGTCTGCTTGGCATCTGTAAAATTCATGATAACACAGTTGATAAAAAAGATGCCAAAAACATAAAATCATAGATTTTATAATAAGGAGCATAGCTCTCAAATTGAAAGGCGAAGTCACACTCTTCGTCAGTGCTGATGGTGTGACAAAAAAGATGTATTCAAAATCCGTTTCTGAAACAGACGAAAAAACACGACTGTAATAGATATATATATATATATATATATATATATATTCCAAAAAATATCGGAAAATATTTGTCTCTACGGTTTTTCATTCAAGTTTTATTTCTTCTTAGTTGGTAACAATAAACCGACGCAGAATTCATTTCTTTATATATATATATAATTATATATAATATATATATAATATATATATAATATATATCTTCCTATTTTCGTCCTTAAGGCGAATTTCTTTGTTTTGGCCTATTCAGATCGCCCCAACTCTCTCTATAGATTGGCGTTAAGGGGAATTTTTCGCCTATAGAAAGTTCGCTAAGGGGAATCGGACTGAATAAAGCTATTCTTCTCAGTTCCCCTTAAGGCCGCGTTTTAGTAGATATACATATATATATATATAATACATATCCGATACCCTTATGACATTCGTTTTAAATTTTGTACTAAAGTCTTAACATTGAATCTATCAAAATAATAATAAAAGACGAGTATGATTTCTTTTTTTTTTTTTTTTTTATAGAAAGGGTTATAAAGAAATGCTATGTTTTGTCAGCGCTTCCCACTATTGTTGATGAATTGTTCTGATCCTTTCATATCCGCCGAAGTTATGAACCCTCGACAAATATAACACTGATAGCGACTGATCAAATATAATCATATTGTTTCCGCGGTGTCAGCGCCGTTTATATTCCTTTCAATGCAAGGATACTGGTCCCGTCGACATAGAAACAAATTGTTTTCTTTGAGCAAATACTACAATGCCTAAGTACGCCATATCATAACCCGCGTCACTGATTTAAACAAGCTCCGATCGCCGACTTAATGAATTTCTGGCTCTTGAACGAAACAGGTATCGCTTTAAAAAGAAGATGGTGGCGTTTTGTGTGTTTGTTTCCGTTTATTTTGCTCTCCATCTCTGCTTCTCTTTTTCTCTTTTTTTTTTCTCTCTCCACTCTCTCTATCTCTCTCTCTCTCTCTCCCTCTCTCTCTTCTCTCTCTTTCTTTCTTTGCAAGTCTTTCTCTTATTCTTCGCCGATTGGCCATCGTCTTCAAATGCCTTCATGTCGTCGCACTATGATCAATATTACAGTGAGCGAGTAAGGCGGCTGAGTAAACTATGGCTATGTATTCAGGTGACAGCGAATCGGGGGAGATACGGGGGAAATACTTGGTTAGAGACACAGGGGTAATATTAGAATGGCAGGATATATTGGTATGGTATCTTGGTTGGTTGGTTCATAGACGAGCTGTGATTCATTCGACACTCTTAGACCACTTCACATCCATCACTTTTTATTTTTCTCCCGCAAATATTTACGTGAATGATATAAAACATACATACAAATAACACGAATGCTTTGTTTACTAATACGTACACTTAAAAAAAAAAAAAAAAAATTCCTGCTTCTAAATTAACAACAAACTGTTTTTTAGAGAAAAAGAAAACAAAACGAAAAAACTCCAGGAAATCAGTGTTCAATACCACAATTTTTAAGTGGAAATGTTTATCTAAAAAGCAAAGGGGAAAAAAAACAGCATGATAAAAAAAGAGGCAATAATAAGATTAATGTTCTGTCTAAAATGTTTTTTTAAATATATTAATTGCTATATAAAATAAAAAATAACGGACACACGACTACAAATATCCCCTTTTCGTGGTGCACAACACACGTCACTGTACTGACATCGCTACTACATACGGTACATCATGACGATTGTGTACTGATGTGAACGGGGTATATTGTGAGATAGATAGATGACATATGAGATGCTTCATAAAGTGAATATCGAGATGACGTCGAGGATCCGAGCAGAGTAGGTGATGAAATAAAGTTTAAAGGTGCTGTTTAGACGTTATGACAACGTTTGATATTAGAGAAAGACGGTAATCGGCTTGGAGCCATAAGGGCGCTATTGCAGATCAAAGATGTTCCGTTGGAGCCAGAAGGGCGCTATCACCATTGACTTTGTACAGTAATAGCGCCCTTACGGCTCTCAACGGAACATCTATAAGATGCAATAACGCCCTTATGGCTCCAACAGACGGTAATGACCATCAAAATAATGAGTCCAGTATTCCAGCTTGAAATGTGTATTATCGATAAGGAAAAGATATAATTCGTATCAGGACATCTCCCCGGAGGACAACTCCCGGGGACAATTTCCCGGAGGACAGCTCCCCGGAGGACATAGGGTAGGGTTAGGGTTAGGGTTAGGGTTAGGGTAAGGTTGTCCTACGGGGAGTTGTCCTCCGGGGGAGCTGTCCTCCGGAAATTGTCCCGGGGGAGTGTCCTCCGGGGGAGATGTCCTAGACCGATATAATTATATTCTTTGTGTGCGTTGTGTGGACCTTTTTTTAGTCTCCAAAACTTTGCAATGAATGAGGATACACATTTGTAAACTAAAATTTAGGAAACTTTCTATTGGAAAAATTGAAATCCATCTTTCTTGATTTTACGATTTTCATTGTAACATAACATGATTAGTGACACTGCATGCAGAAATTTATATCGACGTATATTTACACTATAATGAGTTAAATAAGCACTCATTGCCCTATAAAGAGATGTATACGGGATATTCTTCTTTACTAGTTTGTAATACAATGAGAGACACAAAACATTACTAATTTAAAGTCATCCAAAGTTCACATATTTCATCTACAAGTTGCTTCCGCGATTGAAATATATTCCAATCTTGAGATAGTTAGTTGCAGGCAAAGAAATTTACTGCAGTAAACCACATTTGTCTCGGTAGTCTATAATTCCCTTGATTTATGTTGATCATCAAGAAAGTATTTTTGATAGGCAAGCACAAGTTCTTTAAAAGTACTCGTATTGTTTCTGTTCAGACGACCTTCCCACTATATTCTAGATTTTTGTAGGTAGATTTTTAAAAACATTTAAAAAAAACTATTCCTTTCACAAGGCGCGATAATATTCTCCAAATCTTTTTTTATCTCCATAAATAATGAAGGCATTTGGCTATGATCCATTTACATACCAGTTTAAACACATCACAAATTAACACGAAAAACACTTTAAAGCGTCAAAAGTCCCATTTACAAGCCGGTCTCGTCGCTAAATGTGTTTGACTGCTGACAACAGACAATCTGACTCAAAAGCCAGAATGTTTGACGATTAAACCGATTTATGAACATTCTAGAAAAACGCCGTTACTAACCCGCTGATTTACTCAACAGCATTGTTTTCCAAGCGTTGATTTTGTCGAACATCATGTGGAATACATGCTGTTGCGATTTCATTGCTTTTTTATTTCATCAAAGCCTGCGTTTTGAAAGAAGGCCAAGTCTTGACTCTTTAATCAATCATGGAAAGGTTTTGTGCCAGGCAGTGTTAGCATAGCTGGATGCAAAACGCGCGTAATAAAATGTGCCAACTGCGAAGGGATATGTTATTAGCGAACGCGGGGATGTAAACATTAAATATGACGCGCGCACAATCAGCAGGGGTGTGAATTAATATTGCACTCATCATTTCTAATTCTAAGTACTTTGCCATTTACCGGTCTTATTTTGTATCGTACTTTTAGGGTTCTGATAGAACCAGCTCAAGATTACACAAACTTCATTAGCCTTGAATTCCATTTCTTATTTTCCTCCACCCCCCCCAAAAAAAAAGGGGGGGGGGTACAAAAGTCAAAATAACTTTATCCATTCATTAACTCTTTGGACGTTTCGGGGATACCCCCCCCCCTCAAATTTGCTGTAATATTACCCCCCCCCCCCCAAAAAAAAAAAAAAAAAAAAAAAAAAAAAAAAAAGGACCGTGTGGACGATCAAGAAACATTACTGTGAGCATCGACGAAGCACTCGTATAACAGGCGCGTATCTAGGATTTTGCACCCTTGGGGGAGGGGGAGGGCCACTTTGGCCGTCCGTAAGGTCATTATCAGTCGTAAGAGTAGGCTTATGGGGGCAATCAGTGTAAACAAGTCTTTTCTTCTTCATTTTTTTTTTTTTTTTTTTGTTTGTGTTTTGTTTTTTTATTGTTCAATTTGGCGCCCCGAAGTTAAAAGTTGATTTGGCGTCCCTTACTTTAAGGTCTGTTTGGGCGCCCCAGGTCGATTTGACTCCCCCTTAAGGTCATTTTGGCGCACTCTTGGGCGCCTACCCAAAGGCCCGGGCCCGAGCCCCCCCCCCCCCTCAGAAGACGCGCATGCGTATACGACATTCGCATATCTTATGAAGATATGGAACAACTAAATTTTTGTTGTCTGTTAGCATTGTCTCTGACTTCACAGAAAAGCACAGCCCGAAAGAACTTGTTTCATATATTCAATAAGAAAAAAATGGTTGATTAGACTTCAGGGTAACGTTTTCACAATAATTATTTTTTTATTAATATACTTTTTCATCTTCAGAATTATGAATAATGGGGCAACAGGGGACGATGGGCCCGTACAAGTTTTGCCCCAATGAATTTTATTTCTTTTCCTTTCTCCTTCAATCCTTTAGGAGAAATTTACAGCAAAACTTTTATTTTAAATTACATTTTTGTATGGCGACTCTGCTGACATCACTTTGCTGTATTATTTATTTTTTTGACAGTGTACATATATCCACCTTGGTGTTTCTAAGCGCTTATAGTGTTAACTAATTATTACCAGGCTTAGCTAGGCTACCCCGAAAGGTGCTCACAGCATTCAGGGAATTACTTCCTTATCGGTACCCATTCACCTCATTTGGGTCGAGTATTTGTGTATTAATTAATAATTTCTAAAGTTATAGCGTATTTTCTACAGTATGAATGCGAATGAATGACAACATCAAATAAGAATTTCTTTAAATTGTAAAAGGTGACATAAAGCTGTTGCTGTTGCTATATGACTACAACATTCAATGGATGATCCCCTCTCCAAAAAACAAAGGAAAAGAAAAGGAAAACAGAAAAGAAAAAAAAGGAAAGCCAGACAAAAAAAAAAAAACTTTGAGGGACGCAAGCCTGTTGCGCCGAGCCCCCCCCCCCCCAACACAAACTCCACACCTCAACATCACCCTATAGATCTGCCACTATCTCTCTATATGCAAGAATGATTTGCACTATGGTGTTTTTAGGTAAGGATTTTCCTATTTTTTATACCGAATGTTAGTCGAATTAAATCAAATTCAACATTTTCACAGAAAAAAAAAATCCACGATATTACAAAATCTGCATATTCATTTGCTGTTTAGGAGATTCAAAATACAGATCAGTGACGCTGATAATTTCCACCTTAATTATCTATTTTTAAACCAATGTGTCTGGCCTGCCAATAAAGACTGTTATAATAGGCCCAATGGATAGCGTAACAAGATTAGTCAATGACAGTTTTAGCGCCACCCCACCATGCAAGCCATGCCCGGCTTGTCAACCAAAATCAGAGTACTTAAAGGGTGCCTCCGGATTATGTATTTTACGATATGTAGTAAAATGAAAGGGAAAGAGATCAATATTATGAAAGAAAACGCATTAAAAAAAACACACACAATCAAAGAATCCATAAAATAAACTTAATTCAAGTTATAACATATTAGATATAAGTAAAAAATATTAAATTATCAAGAGTACTGCCACGACTCAAAATAGATAAGAGTCCAAGAGTTGTTACAGTTAATAACATATTAAAATTGGGGGTGTTATATACTATTTGAATAAACATAAGAGGTATGAGATTTGTCCATTCATTTTGTGTGTGTTTTTGATACGCAATACGAGTGTCCAGCCATTGAGGTCACCACTGTACATGTACTGTACATGAAGAGATGTGTCTCCTTTAATGCATCTCTTTTGCGATCCGCCATGGTCATGATGGTGCGATATACACAACCAAAGCACAGCATCGCGAAGATTCAATAAACTCGAGCGGTCGCCATGCACTAGAGCGCCGGGCAAGTACCCGCGTCGCTATCCACTGCTCAACCGATCGATGTAAACTCATTAGCTATGTGATTTCACCTGGGCCACCTGTCCGCTGGTCGAGGGGGAGACGGGGCGAGAAGGTGGCGAGATGAACCGGGGCGAAGTAAGGGGATCCACGGGGATTATGCGATGAGGGTTAGGGAGAGAGATGAGTTGGTGGAATACAGTTTTATTAAGGATGCGTACACGTTGGATGAGGGTGAGAGGGGTTGTTGAAAGGGGATATGCTAATGGCAACCCGACACTTGATGTGACAGTGTGGGGATTAGGATGGTAACACGGTCAGGTCTACGAAAAAAAAGTTTGTTTTCAAAAGGGACTAAATCCCTTTTTGCTGAAAATATAGTTATATTGATATTCGACTTTGGTTTAGGATGGTTCCCCTCTCTGGAAAAACTTTTTAACCAAAATTTTGAGAACAATTATTTAAATGCACGATTATATACATGTATATCACTCTTCCACAGACATCTGTACAAAATCAATTTTTGCAAATAAATGATTTTTTTCTCAGAATTTACAAAAGTGAATTTATCCCCTTTTGAAATAGAACCCTTTTTTTTATTATGTTCTGGAGATGATCGGAAGAGCATGGGTAAGATGAAGGTTATGGGAAACAAAAATAGGAGATGAGGGAGAGGTTGGAAGGGATGATGAAAGATGAGATGGACGGAGGAACAATATAAAAAAGATGAGGAAACACATAAAAATAACAACAATGCCGAAATAATGACGGCGGGGCAGAAGAAAAACTAGAATTTATGCTCTTTTTGCTCTTTATCCAGGTCAGAAAAAGTTGACCCTTCTCAGAATCATCAACTTATTGACCCGGAATGCGGGTCAATCAGGGCCTTTAACCAGGAATCCAGGTCGATTGGAGTTTTCTGACCAAGAAGCTGTGTCAATCAATGCCTTTGACCCGGAATCTTGGTCCCCTGGGGCCATACACTTTTCGGGTCAAAAACTTTGACGTGAAATCTGGCCCATCGTGGCCAAATATTCTTCCGGTCATTTAGACCCGGAGAGAAGTGTTATCGGCATGATCGGGTCGAAGCTTTGATCCAGAAACTGGGTACGTTAGGGCCATACACTATGATCCAGAATCCAGGTGAATGGGAGTCCTTGACCCGGAAGATGCATGACCCCGATGAACCCAGATTCCGGGTCATGAATGGACAGGAATGGGTCAAATTTAAAACTAGTTGCACCAGACTGGACAGGTATTTTGTGCGACATAGTAACAAGGTATTCAAACAACCTGTAATAAAATAATGAACTACAATACATGGAATCCTGTTTGCATACATTAGTTGTTGCTTTATCAGGCAAGCCTCAGGCAAGCCTCAGGCGAGCTTTCAGGTTGTCAAGAACAACCTTTGTATAAAAGTATGCATACAATTTGAATATGTTAGTAAACTGGTCTATTTATAACTTATGAACCGTGTATTACACTGTTCGCCATAAAGGTGGAATATTTTTTTTCTTGCTCCAACGACGATATGTTGTTCCGGCTTTAATTTCTTGAATGTGTTGGTCACCCCTTTCACTTTCCAGGATCCTGGCTATATCTTGGACGTTCCGTCAAACCTTACCGGGAATTCTTCTTCCAAAAAAGTTTGCCACCCCCAGAAGGTGGCCATTTCCGTCATTTTTCTTATTTTTAGGGCCCCTTTTTGTTTACGCGACCCACCAAGGCGCCCTCAGTCCGACCCCAAGGAAACACGTTTATCGTATAGAGTTGTTATTGTTCTTTAAGTTAAATCTCGTTATATGGTTACAGGCTCGACTCGTTTGTCTAGGGGAGGTGTCAAAATTTATTTTGATTGGGGTCCAACACCATGGAAATTTCTATCTTCCCTAAATTGTATTGTAAATTATCAGCCAAACATAAATCAATTAAAATATCATTAAAAGTTACCATTTACAACCTTGTCATCAAGGCTAAAAAGAAAATTAGGGTAAAATGATGATAATTCAGGGGTAAAGGTTCTTTTTTATTTCTTTTGTTTTTATCATAAAGATGGAATAAAATATTCCGAATTTTCACCAATCACACTTTTTATTTTAACCCCTCCCCTAAACATGAAACCCAAGCCTTTCCTCATAAATCTAGATTTAACTTAAAAACCAATATAAACAGTACACCTCAGACGCGTTTCCTGGGGATAGGACTGATGGGAACTTGATCGGCTGGGTAAACAAAAAAGGGCCCCAAAATGAGAAAAAAAATGACAAAAATGGGCATCATGGGGGTTGATAAAAAAATTGACAAAAAAAATATACCCAAAGTCTAAAAAAGTAAAAGCAGGGACAAACGTATTCAAGAAATTAAAGCTGGAGCAAAATCATGTCGCCACAGCGGCAAAAAAATATTCCACCTTTATGACGGACATTGTACTTTCCTTTTCGGACGGATAAATTCTATTTCATTTTCGAACGAATGAACCCTATTTCTTCTTTGGAAAAATGAACCCTTTTTAATTTTCGAATGAATGGACCTTTGGACAAAGAACCTTCGGAACATCGAACCCTATTTCATTTTCGGACAGACGAACCAGATTTAATTTTCGGACGAATGAACCCTTTTTCATTTTCGGACGAATGACCCATCGGACAAATGAACCTTCGGACTAACGCGTCAAATGTTTGCACAAACGAATCAAACGACCTGTAACCGTCCAGTCAAGTTTTCTGAATGTCAGTTTCAAACATGGTAGAAATAAATGTTTTCCACAGGAGAATATGATGAGATTTAACATCTTGACTAAGCACGGTTAGAAAGCAACATTCCAATAAAACATCTTTTACCCAAGGCTGATGGACGTTAGGACTTATTCCACTACCATGTACTTCTTCCCCTAAAAAAAAACAAAAACAAATACAAAAAAAACAACAGTAATAATAATTTTAAAAAATTATTTATGTTTTAAAACTGACACTGCCATATTATTTTGCCATGTTTTGTATTGAAAATTAAGGGGAACATTCATTTTTGAAGAAAAAAAATGTAAAGTACTCTTTCCATATTCAAATGAAGAGGAGGAAGACAAAAAAGAAGACCCCTCTTTCTTTCTTTCTTTTTAATAAATGAAACATATGAAAAGATAAAAAGATATCACTGTAGAAATGCTTAAATGGGAATAATATCGAAATTTCACACCAGAGAGTGCCAACGTTCAAGGTAAAATATGAAACCTCTTTGAAGTGTATATTGACAAATGAGTCATAAAGTTCACCGAGCTGAAAATGCCACGAAAATTAGGCAATTTCAAATCGTCTATGCTGGTTAAAATATTCCTTATTATCCCTCCTAAATTGAAACGCGGAAGGAGTTTTTGACACATTCGAGTATTAAGATTCCATAATTGATTTTTTCCCCTCTACCGACCCTCTTCTCCGTTTATCTTCCCCTCTCAATTTTACAACTCAAGAAGAGGAATTTTACAAATGAGGCAAGTTCCACCGCGAAATTCCCGCGAGCAAAACCGGTGTTAGCCTACCAGCGCTTGCAAAAGGGACACCGGAGCGCGGCGGCAGAATCAACCCTACACCCCTAGTCCTGGAGGCAAACAAGGCGACTCTATAAGCAGCTTTTATACTGTGTTTCTCTTGAGAGCTTTATCCCCCATCTCTTAGTCATTTCGTGTTTGGAAACTTTGACTTGGATAAAGTGACAACAAAAGCCTTTTTTTCCTTCTTCTTCTTCTTTTAAGGCATCCCCTTTTCACCCTGGCGCCGATTTCTCGCACTTAATATGCGGCGCATTTATTAGTTTGACACAGTTTAACCGCGCAAGTTGCAGTGTTTTGCTACGAACTGTATACGATTGAATAATGTGCGTCGCCTATTCAAGTATGAGGGGTTTCATTATGTGTATGGTATTATAGCTTCGTCACTTTTAACATGTCGACTGTTTTTGTATTGTTTTGTTTTTAAATTTCGACGAGCTAAGAAGCAAAGAAAAGGGGGGGGGAAGACATGAGTAATGATGTTGAGCTTTGGTGGAATAAAGATTTGTTCGAGAACATTGTGTGAAGATTGTGAGTTCCCTCACAAGAAACAAGTAACTAACAAACAAACTAAACTAAACGAAAATAGAAATCAAAACAAAAAGAAACAAAGATTTTAGTATCAAATTTTTGGTAATTTTTTTAGTAATTAAAAAATAAATACAAATTTTTGCCATATTTGCTGTTTGTTAATTTGTTTGTTTGTTGTTTTGTTTGAATAAAGACCTACGTGTGTATAGTCTGGGAGGTGGGATGTAAAATAAAACTACACAAATTATGCTCTAAATTATTTGGTTCCATAGGCCTATAAACATGATAAATACGAAATTTGTATTTCTAGGTAGACACGGTCATTCTTTATGATACGTTTTCAACTCAATTTAATTGTTTCCATTCTTTTTGTCCCAAAATGGTGATAAAACACAAAGGGTACAACACTTTGGTTTACATCATCAAAATCAGGGGGAGGGTCCACGAGTCCGTGCATTTTCCCACGAGGCCGATTTTTCTCATATTGCATTTTGCAATATACTGATGAACATATTACTTGAAATCGAGTTCTAATATTCCCTTCACCTATAGTCCCGTCAAAATTCTACACGGAATCAATCTCCCCCCCCCCCCTCTTCTATTTCAAAATGGCGCTGCATGATACATGCACTTTTAGAAAGGTTGGGTATAACCACAGCGGTGCACCGACTTTGCCCTGCAAACTTTTTGGAGTAGGTCCTGCAGCCAGCCTTCTTCGGGTATTGTTTTTAGAACAATGAACATTATTTGCCGCGATAAACGCTTTTTTTTTTCTTGTTGAAAAATTTGCTATTCGACCTTTTTTTTTGTTTTCTTGTGAATAAAAACTGTTGAAACTGTCCATCTATATTAACATCGTATTCGTCTAATAATTATCATGATTATACCCAGCTTATTATATGATATTTAAGAAAAATCAATATAACTCCTCATCTCAGTTATCCAGGCCTTCTATTTTCTTTATCTTGCCTTTAAAATATCGTGTAATTTATTGTACTATGGGTGCAAAGTTTGAATGACGAGAAATGTTTCCAATCACTATATTTTACTTAATTCCCAAGGAAGACAATTTCACAAATTAGTCCACTTTAAGAAACCGATCTACCTGTTCGGCATTCCTTACTGTCAGTACCTACAACACTGATGGCAAACAGAAACAAAGAAATGATCTGAATCGTCGCTACAACAAGTAGTCTTCCAAAAATATGTATCTCAGATTATGATCCCGCGTTGTTTGTATATGATCGTGAGTTGTTTAGATTCCCACGTTACCACCTATAGCGCGCCCAAGTGTCGGGGGAGAAGAGTAGTGAGATACCGCTCAATTTGGTAGAGGTGATACTGGACAATTGAGTTATTTGAAGGTTTGCATCTCACACTTTTCATTTTTCATAGCTATATCTATTATATTGCCCTGGAACAAAAAAAAAAAAAAAAATTATACAATAAAATCTTACGATCGACTGTAACTCTTAGTACACGGTTTATCATAGTTTTACGATTGATAATGATCGTAAGATTAATCGTACAATTTATGTTACAATCTCTATTATTATCTCACACGCCGAATCCTCTCCGACCCCATTTATATTTGTCACTTGCCATGCTTACCTTATCATAAGTCTTCCAAAAGATCTACAATAAATCTGTGTCAATCTCATTTCTATCATGTTTTATTCACTTAATGTTTTGAGGCAACGACGATGACGACGACAACGACGATGATGATGAAGATGATGACGATGGTGATAGTAGTTGTGGTGATGGTGGTCATGATGATGGTTCCGCTTGTACATTGTATTGTCAAAAATCTAAACAGGGGGTGTCATGGTAGGTATTGTGTTGGTAATGGTATGATGAAGATGAGGATGATGATGATGATGATGATGGTTATGATGATGATGATGATGATGATGGTGGTAGTGGCGATGGTGATTATGATGTAAAATGCTTGAAATGGTTTTGCTTGTATCTAACCAGGGTTGTCGTTGGGTTGGGGGTTACGGGGGATGATAAATCTGATGACGATGAAGATGATGATGATGATGATGATGATGATGATGGTGATGGTGATGGTGATGCTCGTGGTGATGATGATGATGATGACGATTGTGATTTTAAAAGATATAGCATTGCTGAGCTATTGTAAATAGATAATCCATCAAAAAGTTATTCATATGAATAGCCTCTGGGTGAATAAGGTGTAAGTTATCAAATGAGATGTAAATATTTGTATTGTTTATTCTGAATCTATTTACTAACTTTTTTTTTCTCTCTCTCTCTCTTTTTTTTTTTTTTTTTTTTTTTTCTTTTCTTTTTGGTTGTTGGAAAGTCTGATGACGCTTTTTGCGCGCATATCGAAATCATTTTGATTGATTTGAACAGAAGAAGAGCTCTATTTTCGTAACAATGAGCGGCGATATAGATTATGATAAGTAAATATTGAAAGGAGTATTCTGTCAAGGAAGAAAAAGACTGCGTCGCAACACATAAATCACTGAAATACAATCATTTGTCAGAGTGTAATAACCAGTCAGCGCTCCATTGTAGTATAAACAAACTTGAGTTCGTGCCTTGTTCGTGGTCGAGATTTAATAACCTGTCATCGGCTAGAAACACCCCGTCAAAATTCCTGCAAGCGCATTCTACACTTTACCCCAATAGATGCGCCGAGTACCCTACCACCGCCAGCCCCCCTCGGCACCCAGTCCCCCTCGGCAAGTGGACTGAATTGGGCGTAAGGGGGCAAACGTCGTTTAGATAAACCGAACAGAAATAGACGATGGTCGCAGATTATTATCAAAGAGGAGGCGACAAGAAAAAAAGAAGGGGAGAAAGTTCGCGGCAAATTGGCCGGTTAATCGAAACAGTACTGACCAATTAAACTATCCACTGGGTCGGCACCGGGCATCGTGTTGGGCGCGTGGCGATGACGCATGCGCAGAGTCGGTATGATTAATTAACAAGTGGCGTTGATGGTGTTTATAGTCGCCTCATCATGATAATATAGAAGATGTTAAGTGTGTGTGCTGGGTGGAAAGAGTTGACACACAAACTTAGTGCCCAGATTGTTGGCTGCGCACTCATTTGCATAACAAACGCGGAAAGTTGTTCGCGTGTCTGCACGTCTACTGATTAATAAGAAGGGAAAAAAAAGAGAAAGGATTTTGAGAAGTGGGTGGAGAGAGTTGTTTCTATACTGGTTTTAATGCAAACAATATCAGAAACAAGCAATCATTCAAGACCGGCTCGCGCGCCGAGCATGGATAAAGAGCTGGAAAAGACAAAACCCCCAATGAGCCGAAGGGTGGTATGCTAGGGTCCGGTCAGGATAAAAAGGGATCCCGAAAGGCCCGGGGAAGTCACTCCAGTTTAACCAACCTTCTAATAACAAGCGGTGGGCTTAGATTGTATACTTGCCTTGATTTTGACAACCAATATTTTGTGTGACGTATATTATGACGCATCGTGCCCCGTCATTAGCTGGACTGCAATCTGACTTGGGCGCACGTTCCTTTTAAAAAGAGAACTCCTCCATGCTCAATCTTAAATGGTCAGATAGTTATCAATCTTAGAGCAGACTGTAGATTTTCATAGGAGATAGCACCCCCTGTTTAACTCTCTTTCGTTGAAACCACTGCACTTTTCCCTTTCCTCATAATCTCACATGTTATATCCCGACACCGGTTCGAGGCTCAACTACCGGGGGTTGCACCTTTATGTTTTCGACGGGAAAAATCTAAATATAAATCGGCATCACTGACAACCTAAGATTCCGTCATATTCTATCTGCGGGTAACATCTCTCACGCTCCAAATTGAAAACATCATTTCAAAACGACGAAGATAACGATTGTGATGTCGATTGTCGAGAACGCCGAATGATGACGAACTGTTCAGCCGATTAAAGTGACTTTTGTACGATCTTCATGATTTTCGAATTTCACACCCCGGCAGGAATGAATTTTAAGTGTGCTAACTTGTATCTCTTAGAATCTACAAAATTATAATCAGACTCTCTTATATTTGAGACGACAAGTCTTCTTTCGACGGAGCAATTTCTGACGGAGGTCTTCCCCGATTAATTACGGGCACTCGGCGTCCACAAGTGGTGGATATTTCACCGGAACTTTTGGTGAGTCTTTTTTAAACGATTTTCGTTTATTTTTTAATACTATTGGAGAATGAATCTAACGATTTGTTTGTGTGTACAAACGCGTTTTTGTATTGTTTCCATTTCAGTTATTTCTTATCATGTACGGTTACAAGCCGGTTCTATGAGTCTTATTTAGATATTTTGTTTTAAGTTAGTATTTTCTGGAGCTTCGAAGTTTTTCTTTTCATTTTTCTAGTGTTAAAAAGATAAAACTGTGTAAAACGATTATAATTTCCCTTTCCATATACCCATGATTTTTGTCCACTTTCCCTTGTCTATCACTAAATGCCTTTAAACATCACGTTCGATAATCAAAGTTTCTTCGTTATGATTCTAAAAACTTTATTGGCCTCTGCACTTCCTTTCTGCTTTCATGTTTTATTTTATCAGTAAAGGAGATAATAATGTTTATTCAGGAATATAAATAACATATTACCGATGCGTCTTAATACCCATGCAGTCCTTTCTATCTTTTTTTTATTATTATTTATTCTATTGTGTTCCAAAAGGAACAAAACTTTAAATGGAAATTGTTTAAGTATTAAATAGGCAGTCGCTAGCCCCATCAATTTGTAGCACACAGAAGCAGATATAGGAGTTTTGATGAAGTAAGATATTTTGCCAAATGATACATTATCACTTTACATTTCAACATAATGCTAAAAGCAGTGAAGTTGATTTTGAAATATCTTTATAACGCCATCAAAATAAAAAATTAATTAGTACTTTTTGTCTTCTTTGTTTTTATTTGTTGTCCTTTGGTACTTCGTTTTTAAGTCAATATAACTGCTCCTAAACTGTAAGAAGAAACAAACAAACAAACGAACAAACAAAACACACTCTGTGTTTTTACCACAATGTAATGTCAACAGAGTCTACAAAAACTCTGATGTAATAAAACGGTTTGTTGTTAATTTCTCCTCCTCAAATCAGAGATGCAAAATAATACATTAAAAAAAAAATAATAATAAAGAAAGAATAAAAAAAAAAAATAAATAAAAATCGTCAGAATTGCTGTATAAAACGGAACGCATGCTTTCGGTTGGATGTATGTATCTCTCACTTAAATATTTGCCTGGAGGAAAGAAATAATAATAATGATTCCGTAGTTTTCCATCAGATATGGCGATTCTATTAACACACTTGCTTTAGAAAATAATACAGATCTTTTTTTAAGTGCATGAACTATATACGTTCATGTTTTTAATGCTTTCTCTCTGAAAATAGCTTGCTCCAAACAAAATAACATAAGCCGTCATTACAAGTGTTTTTCTGTTCAAATATTTGGAGTGTTTTACTTCTCTTGCCGTCAAATTAAAGATTTTGTGTAATACCATACTCTTAGAATATTAAAGAGAGCGAGAGATAAAAAAAATAAGCGGCGGTGTTTCGAAAGCCACGGAGTTCCTTGGGGAACGGAAGCCACCCGTTGAGGGTGCCGTAGGCCGAAACTCCCCGATAGTAAACCCTTCGTTGGTGGTGTCTTAGGTGCAATCGAGAAACCTGCCTTATTCGATTGGTGACAGAATAAAATGAAACGTTTTGAAGCAATATTGATAACAATGTATTCATAACGCATTAAATATGCATGGATCGTTTCAAACTTGTAACAAAGCGATATACAAAGCGGCACAAAGTGGGTGTCAGATTTTTGTTGTTCACTTTGCATGAATATTACTTCTCTTTAATACAGTTTAATGTAGAACTTGTAACAAGCATCATTTCAAATCACAATAATATAGAGGCACACATTTTTCCTCTTTTTATCTCTCTGAAGGAAATTTCCAAAATTTCCCTAATTACTCATTTTGATAAATACAAATCAAATGCCTTGAGCGAGGGGCAAACAATAGAAAACCCCTTTTAATTTCCACCCAGGTCCCTCAATAATCCAAATGAGGATATTCAACTTATACATTTTTTTTCTATGTTTGTTTAATTGTTGGTTTTAATGTAAAAATCTTTGTAACCTATTTGTTTGTTTTACGATGCTTACAATACTTTTTTTTTATTTGCCGCTTGTTGTGAGCAAATTTTGTTTAACTGCGGTTGTTAATCGGGCTTATACAGTGCGTTTCAGAAAAAAAAGGTAATCCATTTTTTAGAGGGCCCATATTCCAAGCTAATTTGTTTTTGCTGTTCATATGTTACATATAATTAACAATGAACTCTCCACCTTTCCAATGCTACCTTTCTTGAGTCATAAATGTAAAGCATAACTGAGTAAATTGCAAAGGAAAATGACAGTACAGAATCCATTTTGTCCAAGTTGAAAAAAAAAATGAAAGGAGACTTATGAGTGAACAATGCCCCTGCTGTCCCAGAGCATTGAATAGGATTGCGTGCAATGATGTGTGACTCCTTTGAAAGCATCCACTCAGTCTTTTATCCTTAAGAAAAACTTGGAAAAAAATGATTTTGTACCTGCCTACTTCATTTGCAATTTATTCGGTTATGCCTTACATTTATGATTAAAGAAAGTTATCATTGTAAAGGTGAGGAGTTTATCTCCAATTATATAAAATAAATAATTATCAAAGATGGATAAGCTGAGAATATGGACCATCAAAAAATGGACTACCTTTTATTTGAAACACACTGTATAACACAACCATGTGAAATAATTCTAGAGTGATTTCGGTTTCGATGGGGCAAAATTAAAGGGACTATAAAGACAAGCACATTTTTTTTTTCTTTATAGGGGCACAGTTTGAGGTAAACATTATATTATTAATTACTATGTAAAAGGGAAATTATATTTACCCTTTCAAAAGCTTTTATAACAGGATTTTATTCTATACACAATTCACATTGTATTTTCAAAATGAAATGATTTGGTTTTGATTTTCTTCTGCGTTCGCACACTTTTTATTTTTCGAAAGCACTAGTGATTCACGAATTAATTATTAATTACTATTTAAATTTTATCAAACATTAAGTAATATTTTACAAAGAGGGACTGCCTCCACAAGCATTGACGATGTAATGACAGTTCTTAATCAAATCACATGAAAAAATAAACATAGTTATTAATCGAAATGAATAGTCAAATAAAAATTAAGAATTGTAACAAACTTTGTCTTCGAAATCCAACCTTTATATTTCGAATATAATATATTTATTCCGTGAAATTAGTGGTTTTGTGATTATAAGAAGGGTGTATCCGTTCTAAATATTGGGCACGAAACACAATTATTATATCAATGCCATGTTCTGCTTTTCTCGAAATCGATTACAATTTGTTCCAACTTTATACGAATTTTGGGGAAAATAAATTGAGAAAAACAAGAGGAAAGGATTTATTGATTTTCATTTCTTAGAATCAATTCTGAGTCATCCCAAGTCATTCATCGGTATAATTTTTGAAGTCTTGGATTTATTGTCTAAATACAACCACGACGCGACATTTGGACAGCGTTGTTGTATTTTATGGTTATTTGATACATTTTGTAATATTGATGTTCAACGCTTTCCTGTAACATAAAAAAAAAAAGCATAATAATGAGTGGTGGATCCAGGCTGGGACGCAGGGGACGCCCCCCTAGAGAAAAGTCCCCCCATCAATTTAAAATGTTTACTGCACGTAAGCGACACCACCTCTAGACGTAAGTGCTGAAAAGCGATGTCTGGATAACATTCTGAGATTCTGAGATTCTCTAAAATTTGAAAACCGTCCATTGACTGTGTCTGTTAATATTTGAAAAGTTAGGTGGCGCCCCTCCCCCTTCGGGCCTCCTACCTATTGGCAAATCCTGGATCCGCGCCGCTGATAATATTATTGGTCGAATAATCTTATTGCTTTGTACAACAGGTGGATATGAAAAAAACACACACAATTTTGAGCTTTTTTTATACTGCAGTGTGAATTATGCACCTAAAATAGGCTAAGGTAATAAATCGATTTGTCTCTATCTATTGTAAAAAAATATTTGAATTTAAACAATGTTTCTATCTTATCTTTTTTCTTTTTCTTCTATAGGATTCAGAAGGAGTCACAAAACTTTTCAGCAACCAACGACCTCGGAAAATCGTTTTCGATGATGTCCATGATGATGGAGGAATCGCACTCGGAGTCAGCATTGTACTCGACCCCGACGTGC
Source organism: Paracentrotus lividus (assembly GCA_940671915.1). NCBI lineage: Eukaryota > Metazoa > Echinodermata > Echinoidea > Camarodonta > Echinidae > Paracentrotus > Paracentrotus lividus. The sequence continues at coordinate 44,589,061 of CALNVZ010003426.1, forward strand.
GTTCAGCTCGGCATTCCCCTCCCCGACTGCCCCGGCGGCATGTACCCTATCAGAGACCCTCATCACCCATCAGCAACCAACCCCGATGTACCATTCCCCGTCCCGAACTACCTCGATCCACGCTACGCCAGCTCCTTCATAAGCCACTACGGTCACAGCTACGTCCCACTCCCGAACCCCTTCGGCTTCTACGACCTTGAGCCGAGCTTCATCCGAAGACGCAACGAACGCGAACGAGAGCGCGTTCGGAATGTCAACGAAGGATATGCGCGTTTGCGTGAGCATCTCCCGTGTGATAATCCTGAAAAGCGTATGAGTAAAGTCGAAACATTGCGGATGGCCATACGATATATCAAGCAGTTACAAGGAGTGCTGGTTGATGGTGACGATGAAGGAGAAAAAGAAAACAACTGTGGAGAACCAGAAGAGAAGGAGAGTGGTTACCATAGCAGCGAAGGAGATGAGAAATAAGCTTGTCTGTTTCCAAAATTTGCCAAACAACTCTATCTACATAGAAATAAAGTTCAAGCTCCTACCATACTTTTATTTAGAAGGGGCAAGCTTTCGTCAACACCTATACATGGACTTTCTCAAGCCAAAATCTATCTACATGACATTGTTATGGTGACCTATTTGCGGAATTCTATATTGTTATTGGTTTGGTTTCCCTTTTCTTGACTGTCAGAACTATTGATGTCATTATGACTTCACTAATTGACATTTATTATTATGAAGAAAACTCTGAGAGGGTATATGAGTTAGTGGCGACGTTCATTCGTTCCGAGAAGATAAGATATGTTGTTCACATTATATACTCTGCTTTACTTTTTCAAGCAAACCACTGCCTTTTATAAAAATGCCACAGTGAAGAGCAAACTAAAGGGAGTAATACACTTCCTTGACATACTTTTATTGAACAATAAGATTAAGCGTAAACATTCATGATAACGTAGGAAATAAATATAAAAAAATAACAACAATAAGATCCCTTTTCAGCGTTTGATACTACAATTAGCAAAAGAACATACCTATTATATACGTGATTTTAAAAAAAGTGTTGGCCACAAAAAAAAATTAATTGCCTAACATGCAAAGTACAAAGCATCGTTGAATATTGTTAAGAGGAAAACAAAAGAGTTGTATATAAGATTTAAGTTAATTAATAACATCAGTGTAGGAGATGCTTATGATGGTGTCTATTTTCATGTGAGGCAACTAAACTATGTGTGCTGAAAACAATGTGCAATTCTGATTTATAATGTACATGTATATTTTGTAAATATTGAAAGAGAAAATTTTATTTAGAGATTCAAACAGTTTGTTTGTTTCAAAGGTATTCCAGTTATTATTGTATTATCATAAAGTGAATGTCCAGTAATTGCTTTTTGAAAATTATTTCATTCATTGTACATTCCTATATTGTGTGCTAAACCCTCCATCTCTCTCTCTCCCCCCTCTATCTTTCTCTTTCTCTGTCTGTCTAAAATCTTATCAGAGACGAATTGGCGCCCTTCTGTGTTATAACTTTTCATGTTAAGGATGCACAACTGTATACAATTACAACTTTTCATTTGTCGCATGATTATTCGTTGAAAAAAAAAAGAAGAAGAAAGATACAATAAAGAAGTATATAAGACATCAAAGATGACAAAAAAAAAGAGTTAACATGAGGTCTTAGATATCGGGATGGTTTAAGGCACTTACAAGCTCGCTGTTGGAACAGAGCATGTAATTAGAAATTTAGCGGGTGTTACTTAACACCTCTCCCCGCAACTCTGGGGGAGGTGATGGCGGTTGGCAGGTGTCATGTGAAAATGTGGTGACACACACAAACAAATTGCAAAAGAATTGGAAGTTAACTCTCTTTATTACGATATTTTCCACATATTTTCATGACTGGAATATTATTAGTGGGAGGGAAGTACATTTTCTCTCAGTAAATTTGCTGACATGAGACATGAATGAAATTTAGTCAGTTCAATGGCGTTTAAGTTGATATTTATTAAAATATAACAGAAGCGTGAGGGAGGGAATATGATGTGAAAAGCTGTTTCTTTTTAACATTATTTCCTTTCCTTTCTTTGTTTTACATAAGAGTTATAAACTAGAATCATTATTATGCTGTTCTAACATGATATTTAAAAACCATTTCATGGAAAAGCCATCGTATTTTTGATACGCATCATTCAACCATTTGAACAAATACACCAAAAAACAAAAAAAAACAATGAAAAAGGGAATAGGGTTGCTATCAGCTCGTTAATTAATTCTTTAAATGGTTGCTTCTTGTTTTATTTTGTGACTGGTAATTCATGACTAAATGTCATGTCAATGTTTTTATTCATTGAAGAAGAAAAAGCATTTGTTACGTTTAACATTTAACACTTGTTCACATTTGTTACATGTAATAATGTGCAGGAAACTAAAATAAACATTTATACTATTCAGGTCGACAGTATTCTTAGTCATACAAAATCTTCCCTTATTTTAGGTATTACAAAAGAGAACCCCGGACATTATCAATATTATTAGTGATTGCATAATTACTGTATGGCGCCGCACATTCCAAATGCAAATTTGTGATACAGCTATTTAGGGATTGAGGAATTAACTCATTTGCAATTCTGGCATAGTGACAAATATTTGACATTGGAACATTATTTTCACCGGAGATTTTCGTTTTAAATGTTCTTAATGCATTCATTATACATTTTAAATATATTGTGGCCTCTGAATGTCTGTTGCGACTTATATATTTTTATAATATATTTTGTTTTGTCGATGTTACGCTTTCTCTCAGTCTGCAATCTCTCTCTCTCTCTCTCTCTCTCTCTCTCTCTCCCTCTTTTATATTATCATTCGTTCTCTTCTGAATCCTCTCTTGTCCTTTCTCTCTTTTACTTTAATTTATTTAATAATGTCATTTCTTGTATTATATTGACTTGAAGATGATATTGGACAAAATTTGTCCCCTTTTCCTGGTAAGGAAAAGGTATTCAAATATTGTTTTTGCTAATTGCAAAAATATAATATGAAATTAAACTACGCAATCGTTATGAGATGTGCAAAAACTGAACGATCGCATTTTGTATCAAATTTCTTTGATTTGCATTTTACTTGTTTATTTCCCATTCTTATAAAATATATTTATTGATTATTTCGACAATTACAATATTCAATAAGAATTCAAGAATATATGAAGACAAAACCTGCTCGAGGTACATGTAGCATAGCCATGATGGCTGCCTGGGTTAGCAAAAAGCTAACTTCCTAACTATGACCCGAGGGTCTCCCTCCCCGACCAAGGTACATGTACCCAGGACTAGCCATTCATAACAATTAAAATAACATAAAAAGAAAATAAGTAGGCCTACATAATAAGTTGAGGAAATTGAGAGTAAGCATTAAAATGGGTCATTAGGTATAAACGGGCATAAAAAATAACCATGAAGTATTATTAAGAATAAATTTGTTTCTTCTAGTCACTGTTTTAGCATAACCATGTCATTTAAGTTTGTTTCACATAATATCGAAGATATCTTTTTGTGAATCACAAACTAGTATTTTTTTTTAACGTTTAAGTGGTGAGGCTTTATGTTTATCACGATGAATATGATAACGAAGATGATGATGATGGTGGTGATTACGATGGTGATGATGATGTAATGATGATAATGATGATGATGAAGAAGATGATGGTGATGATGTAATGATGATGATGATAATGATGATGGCGATGATGTAATGATGATAATGATGATGGTGATGATGGTGATGGTGATGAAGATAATGATGGTGATGATGAAATGATGATGATGATGATGATGATGATGACGGTAATTGTAATGAAGGTAACGATGGTAATAATAACCACGATGACGAAATGATGATGGTGATGAATATGCTGATTATTAAAATAACGATGGGAATGATGGTGATAATGATGATGATGATGATGATGATGATGATGGTGAGGTGAGGCTTTATGTTTATCACGATGAATATGATAACGAAGATGATGATGATGGTGGTGATTACGATGGTGATGATGATGTAATGATGAT
>CALNVZ010003426.1:44596678-44612420 GCA_940671915.1 Paracentrotus lividus
TTCTGATGACTTTTATTGATTTAATCATCGATCGACTCATTAATTGGACCATCGATTACTCCATGTCTTTTGTATATGGGTGGAAATATGGCCATGCCTACTTTCTTTAAATTTATTCGTTTAAATAAACAATACAATTGACTGTTCATCAAAGAATGGCGTTTACAATACTCGGAGTGGATGGGACGGCACCCGCCGGACATATTCTGACCTGGGTCATTTATACTGCGGGACATTAACCACCAGGACACCATTTATTTCTCAAAGAAGAGATCAAGATGTAGGGTTTGTCCGCATTTAGATGTTTCAGTTGGTCACTGTTTGGGCAGGGATACTTTTCAGGTACATTTGTTTCACCTTCAGAATTGATAAGGCTGTGTATGAAGACCTGTCAGAACTGCTTCATCTTGTTGTTCCACGTGCAAGAATCATTGTCTGTCTTTATCTCTCACCCTTTTCTGCTCTTTATACTAGATACGATTAGGAACTACCAGTAAAACCGCTTCCTCATCACCCTTAGAAAAGTCGATATTCGATTTCGTACCCCGTCTCGCGTTTCTCCGCCACTTCTATAATCGCCCGCAATATAACGGACTCCCCATGCGGGGTGAATAACAAACTCGCACGTGGGGACGACGTAGTTGATGTGCGCGCCTAGCTGTGCGTTATTGCTGTGTTATTGCCCACGTGCGCGCGCGTGCTTAACTCTATGCGGACACGTGCACCGCGCTCCGTGGCGAGAGCTCCGCTATTTATCTCTTTCCGCTCGGTTTCCCCTTCAAAAAACAAGCCAGAGGCCATTTAAACAAGTTAAACCCCCCTCGAACGAGGAGATTAAAAAGCTCAGATTTGTTTCATCAATTCTCACATGAGTACTCGCGCCGGACATCACACTAGAGTCTTGAGAAACGAAAATAGAAAAAATGGTTGGAAAAGAAATAGAGAAGCATAGTGACCGAGGCTGCGAATCTGAGACGTGTTGACGTACGTACGGGACTGCCTCCTATGAAGTTTGACGGAACTTCTTTCGCGGGTTCATTTCCGCGGCTCACGCGCGCGTTACACAGTGTTTGTTTGGTACGGGTGGTAGACGGGTCCCGCGTAGACCTAAGCCCCATCCCACGGGAGAGTCCCCGTGTAGTGTCCGCTCCTGCATGCCTCACAATGGCGAGCGTATGGCGACCATTGTTGAAATTGTGTAATTTTGGCAGGAAGTCAGTTTGATTGAGAGCGATTGACCCAAATAAAGTAAGTTTCAGGCTAATTTAGGACACGAGTATAAAGCGAGCTAGACGGTCAGCTTCAATGGACAAATTTATCCGAAACAGGGTTCAGTCAGAAAAGTTTCCCAGGTCTAAGTCTCACTAGGATCGAAAAACAAAATGACTGAATGATACTAATCTGCTATGGGGAAACATTCATCAGTAGTTATAACTTGTATTTCCATATTTATATTTCATGTTTATGGCCGGTTTTTGAACCTGTTACACCACATACCGCGATGCGCGCACCGGGACGCTAGGCATTTTGATTGGTAAAACTGCGGACTAACTGTCTCGACCGCTTCGTTACACTTGAGAGCGATAACCAATCAAATCGTAGCGAACTACCGATATCGATGAAGAATAACTATCACGATAATGCTGCAAAAATGCAATATTATCGATATTGTTATCGCTACCTTGTGAGATTTACTTGTTTAGCCTTCCAATGCCAATTGACATGCAACGAGACACGTGCCCATAATATCTGAATTGTAAATAACTTTGAAAACCTTAACTTTTAGCAAAATATTTTTTCTCTTTAAACTGCGTGCAGTACAGAAAACCAATTACAATGATACGTAGGCGTATATCAGTCAAGGTAAACTGAGGTAAACATTGGCCCGAATTCACAAAGGAGGATTCTGCAAAACCCACGGATCCGTGGATCCGTGGGTTTTTTAATCGACGGCTCCACAGATCCACTAGTTTATGATTCACCAACAGTTGACCCAAATTATGACGTTTTATGACGCTGTGGATCTGTGGATTCAGTCAAGTCCACCTATTTGAATACCATATTGAAAATCCTAGGTCCAACCCTAGGTTAAACCCAGGGTTGAAACCATGGATTTTGCAGAATCCACCTTTGTGAATTCGGGCCATTAAGTTTCGAAATCATTGGCGTCAATGCTTCCATCAATTCTCCAAATAGAAGCCATTGTTTTCTTTTTATACCATTACGGATGTTGATGCAATGCTTATTCAATGATATTAAATGCATTTAAATTAACCCCCTCAATAACCCATACCCAAAGTTATTTAATGCGTGCATGACATAGGGACTAAAATTCATTTTTTGTGATGTGCGCTATACAAGAATGGTTCATTATTATTATTATTATAGTGCGTCATAATGATATAAATGATCAAGATGAAAGAAAGGATTTAAAAGAAAATTACATCGGGCATACCGGGCAAGAGAGGGTGGGTAGATAAAAAGTAGGGGAGACCGGGGATGGACGTTACAAAATTCACATTTTGGGCCAGATAATTCTAATGAAAGTACTCACACACTCCATTTTGGGTATGTAGTTAGCCTATTATGTTGGCTAAAACCTGAGGCACATAAAACTTTAAAACATGTAAACATTAATTAACTACAGCTTAATTAATGAAGACATTTTTTTTTTGTAACAACCTACCCCGTATACGGGGTAAGTTGTTACACCATACGGGGTAAATTGTTACTATATGTAAACATACGGGGTACACTGTAAAAAAATAATACAGCAAAGTGATGTCAGCAGAGTCGCCATACAAAAATGTAATTTGAAATAACAGTTTTGCTGTAAATTTCTCCTCTAATAATTAATGAAAGAGAAGAAAAGAAATCATTAGAGTTCTACAGCTGACATATTTGGTTAAAACGGAACAAACGTTTATTTTGTATTTCTCACGTAATTATTTGCAGGAGAAATTTACAACAAAACTGTTTTTTAAATTACATTTTTTTATGGCGACTCTGCTGACAGCAGATTTGCTGGTAAAAAATACAAATATTTTTACAGCTGGACTGTTGTTACAATAGTTGCTAAATCTCTTATACCATATTTTTGTTTCAACTTTCCAGTTTCTTGGTATCGTTAACAGTAGATCAAGTAGAGCTCTAGAATGACTAAAGTAATAATAGCGAAATATCAAATAATTAACACCTGAAAATTGAAACAAAATTACATTACATGTGTAATGTAATTGGGGTTAGGTTGTTACATCGACATGGGTAGGTTGTTGTAACAACCTACCCCATGGGGTTGATTTTACACATAAAATCAACTGTAGCAAAGCCATTAGACAAGAATTACAGGGCATGGCTCAGGGGTTATATTAGTGACATACATGTACTATTATTCACAATACCAGACTACCATGAGTGCCTTTCATCTGTAAGAACTATTACAGATTCTATTTTTGTCAAAAAATTCACTTGGAACTTAAAAAATCGTTTTTGTTGATTTACTTTTTAATAAAACACGGAGAAACCCTCCACGCCGGCAGTCATCACAGCTATTGTGAAGGCTGTTATATAGATGCCAGTTAGCACGAACTATCTTGTTCCAACTAGCACACTGAGGAACTGTGAAACTGACCCGTCGTTAACTTCCTATCCCCCGGTCGTCCCCTAATGAGAGTGCATTTTAAAAAAACAAAATTAGGCAAAAGGAGATAGAGACAGGGAGACAGACAGTTTGTTAGAGCAGAAGAAGGGAAAGAGGCCAGAGTGATGGAAATAGAGAGTATATGAGAGGACATTTTAATATTTTTGGAAGAAGGGAGGGAGATATCAGAATAAACGGGGATCTGATGCGTTGAAATGGGATTTATCAAACTTTCAATCAACGAGAGATGGCGTTTGTCAACGAGCAGTGTCAAGGGCTACATGCACGATGCATGTTGTTTATTTGGGAAAGCGAAAAATATCAAGACCACCTGAAAGTTTACGTTTATACAGTCTGTGTCAAAAAAAAATGGTACAGTCGGAAAACATTTTTTATAGTATGAATTTTAATTAGAACCTGGTATTGTTTGGCATTTCCATAAAGCAGAATAATTGAACTTTCTTCTGCAATTTTTTCATTAAATTTGGTGTTGTAATTTTTGAGATATGACCAGTTTTCTACAGTCAAGAAAAATCCATTTTCGTACGACGTCCATGCTTTTGTGTAGGTTTCGCATAATGGAACAAAAGACGTGCGTAATTGTGATTCGTTCCTCGCCGTACAAAATTTAGCATAACTTTTGTTTAACGAAAGCAACTTACAGAACAAAGTGCATCAGCAAGGAAAGTCTTCTGGCTTTAATTTGGTACCACATACACACATTCTTTGAAAATATTTCACACCTAAATTATTTTTTCCCCGACTGTACCATTTTATTTGACACAGACTGTATTACATATATTTGGAAAAATTTAATCATCAACTTTTGTCGATTTCACGGTGAGTTATTTCATGACACTTGGCATACAGCTTCAGGATGTCATTAAGTAGCATGAGCTCATGTCACATTGCAATTAAAGCTAATGAATGCGTTTAAATCCCTAAATTTTCTTTTCATTTGTAAAATTTTCTTGTATCTTGTGCTCACTAAAGCATGAGACATCGGGATATTTTTGAAAATAAAATAAGACATAATCCTCAAGAAGAATTGTGATATTTATTAATGAAACTATGAAAGTATTTTCCAGAATATACACACCACCACGACAATACACATAATGATTTCACAAAATGCATCACGTTATAACCTACTGAATGCTAGTTTACAAAACTTGCGAATAGCTCTTCTCCTAACTTCGATAGATATTCTATAAAATTGCTGTGCAAAAACATTACGCTCTAATTGTAAAAGAAATCCCAATTCATATCAAACTTTTTTTGCACTTCATTTTATCTGCGTCTATGCTACGTTTGACTAAATCAGCTAAAAATATTAATTAAATCATAAATTCTCCGCCTCTGCGGATGCAGGTGTATTCTGAACTAATAATGACTACCTAAACCAAGCACAGACATCATTTATCATAAATTACTCCCAACAAACTACTGAACATCGAATCATGTTCGTGTTATTTTCTTATCAACACCCTACGCAGTGTTAAACGCTGGCTAACGTTTTTACAGGGCGTGTGCCGAGCTGATATTACCTCAGGCAAAATCTTTAAAAATGGGGGCGCCTTTTATGATCGCTTTTAAAGAAAGAGCGAAGACCGCTCAAAATATTGTTGTTTTTTCCGGACGAAGACTTAATGTCTCATTCTCTTTCATTTCGAGGTCTTTATTGAAAGATCAACTCCTTTTTAATTAAAAACGTGTTTATCCGATCGAGATCGATAGCAAGAATGGGTTACCGTTTTGGGTCTAAATTTGTTTAACCAATGCATGCAATGTACCGGCAACGTTTATTGAGGGAAGAAAGACAAGAAGGAAAACAAAAAATATTATCATGCTAGCTGAATATAATCCTGGATCTTATTTCACAAATTTCTTTACAGAGAAATGAGAGAAATGACACGTTATAGTACTGCAGAGAATAATTCAAATTATTGAACGTTTTGTTTCATCCAATATACTTTTATTGGTATAAAATAACACGTCACACAAATCCAAACTGCACAATGAACAAATACATGATTGAGTATACATTTAAGAAGTCATAATCATATCGTAATGCATCTTCTTTAAACCCAAAAATAACAGGCGACAAAATACAGAAAGACGGAGAGAAAGAGAGAGACAGACAGACAGACAGAGAGAAAGGGAGAGAAAGAGAGAGAGAGAGAGAGAGAGAGAGGAGAGATGGAAGAGGGGGACAGGTAGGAATATAGTGCCTTCAGAGTAAGACATTGACAAAAGCAGAAACGATACTGAAACTGATACCAGTATAAAATGCGGAGAAACAAATTGCATCCTTTGTTTAGAAGTATCAAATCACAAATACTAGTAATTGAAATCTATAGAAATTATTAAAGGAACTTTGACAGAATCGAAACCTTGCCAATCGTATTCTTTTCATTTTTTTTTCACGTAAATTTTACAGACGTGTAAAATTATAAAAGTTTAAATTATGAAACTTTATCATAATTTACAGTTTTATCGTAAAATAAAAGTCTTTAAAAATCTGTTACGGCCTATTGTAAAATATTATCTGGAAAAAAAGCTTCAAAAACCCTATTGGCTTGTGAAAATATACATTATTAAACATCAAAAATTGAATAATGCCTTCACTTAGAGTTTACCATGTAAATTATCATTGTGTTTCACAACTTGCATTATAATAAGGAAAATGAAGTACATGCACGTTCATTACGAGACATTCAAACGAACACCTACAGAACTAACGAGTCAGAAGGAAAAAAAAAGAAAGAAAAGTCTGAATTCAATGAGAGTAACTCATTCTTCAAAATGAGCAATAGGAGCTCTAATTCCTCCAAAAACTGTGTCAGTAGGTAAAACTTCTTCTTTTTTTTTTTTTTTTTTTTAAATCCACATTAACAACCTATATTACAAATTTTGATGTTCGTATTTTATATATATATCTTTTTCTTTCCTGCCTTTTCTTTTAATTAGACATCGTATTCATTTTTTATACTATTTATTTCGGTATCTCTCTTGAAAAAGAAGATGTAATCAATCTTAAGATTAAAAACAGAACCACATTCATTAAGACGTAGAGGAATCGCTAAAAAAAAAACACTCAACCTCTAAAATCTTTGGTAAGCATCATTCAATAACCGAACTGTTAAAAATCAAATCTTAGAACTATATTGAAAGACGAAAAGGGGATTTTAAAATATATGGTCAGGCTTAAAATAGCATTACATAAAAACACGATGTCCTTTTTCCTATTTCAGCAAAACAAGAATACATACAAAAATTCTTCATGTAACTACCGATGTTGTTGCTTAAACAAAGTAGGCCTACATACCATTTGCAGAAAAATTTTGTTTCAAAACATTTCTTTTATCCTTATTCTACTGTAGGTTCTTAAGTTACTTCATATCTCGTTAAGAAAGCAGGAAACAAAACTAATACCAAAAAGGTATTTTGTATAATTTTCCCCACAATCATTTATTCTTCCTTAAAAGCAATTTTAATTCAACCTCCAGATAGACGGATTATTAGAGCTTAAAATATGACCTTTTCTTGAAATACAAATGTCTAAGTCTTCTGATTGTTTTATAAATACAACTTTATGTATCTAAATATATCCTACATGAGGACGAAAAACACATTAGCGTGTCTGATTTAAAGTAAAGCAATATTTGTGTCGTACTTCACAAGGCGACTGTTATTTCCTCTATCTCCTAAAAAAAAACACACACACAAATAATATATTTTTCAGTAACATTGACTTGATATTAGACGGTTTCTTTAATAAAATACGAATGTGTTTTGCTAGGCTCAGTACTTTTTATATAATTAGAAAACCAGGCCTAACATTTTCCCACCATTATCAGGCAACATAATTGTCTTAACATTTGCAACTCCGTTTTTCATACCAACTCCGTTTTTCATACCATCATTGTTTTTCATTACGTCACTCTAGTCGGCTTCTTCTTTAATCTATCTGTCACGTGATTTTCCTTGGTGTTCTGATTGGTTGAGACTTGAGTCGAAGGTCCAATCATGATCACATCTCCTTCTGTAGTATCCAGAGGAGGTACACCTATGCTACCTATCAGTGGAAAGAACATTTAGGAAGAAAAAAGTGACCAATATTACACGGTGTACGTAACATTTGGTAAATATCTATTATTTTGTATCCGGGTATGATTTGGTAGTATAAACAAATTGTCAAACATAATTATTTTCAATTTTGTCGTCTTAATTAAAAAAGAAGAAGAAGAAGAAAAAAAAAAAAAAAAAAAAAAAAAAAACACTGCTTCAGGCAGGTCAAATAAAAAAATAGACATACGGCTGCTATGTAATTGTTTGCTTGCACAATATAAAATTATATGACGATAATATGACTAACACCCGAGTCATTAATTCGTTTTAAAATTTAAATAGTATAATAATATTCAGGCTATAAGAGAAACCGAGTCGCCTTGCGTAAAAATGTAAACTAAACAATCTATTCGCAATATAAAACAAACACGATGCTAGTAAAAGAATCAGAAATGGCTGATAAAACAAAACATGAATGATCGAGGAGTTATTTTAAAAAGCATTTTAAACAGAACAAAACCGTTTACTATTGGAACGTCAACGTAAATCATCACCAAGGTATAATCTGCCGAACATTCCTTATGTTTGCCGAAAACTTTTAACCAATATACACAAAAAATAAAAGACTATGTAACTAAATAATTACTTCATGATATCAATTTTTCCTGCACTTTAATTTGTATAATCATGTCGCATTGTTCTACCAATAATTTCAGCTATAATAACTGCTAACATGGATAACATCAATTCAATCTGCATGATCTGTAGTAGTTCGTCTTACCCTGGAAGTTGATTAACCAGGAGAGGGCAGCAGGTTGGTTTCCCGGACTGAGTCCATTCATGCCATTGGAGGGGCTTTGAAGAAGCGGTGGGATTGGAACCTAATTTTGAAAATGATAGAGGGAAACAAGAGAGAAGATAAAGTTATACGAGTGAAACAGAAGTAATAAAATACACTAGGGGAATATTCATGAAATCTTTCTTTTATTTTTACGTTTTAAAATTATCTTTACCATTGTGTTACTATTCGAGATATGTGAAAATGCAACAAAATTTTTTATTAAGGGTTATGACGGAAATGCAAGCGGAAGGTCAAAAAAGAAAGAAATCAAAATAAAGAATAGGTACACGAATGAAGCTCATTCTTCCGATTTTCATTTTCAGATGAAGACCTGAAACCAGTTTAATCACAATATTGCTGTATCGCATAGCAGCCAATTCAGTACACCTGTCTTGGGTATTGTATACCAGCTGGGGGTCAGATGAAATGATATCAAGTAGGACTGATTATAGTCTCCTCTCCGAGAATATTGTGAAATTTGAAAATCAAAGATGAAAGATCTCCCCCCCCCGCACCACCCACCCCACTATACATCACCCCACCCACCTCACCCCCCCCACCCCTCCCCGCGCCACGCCCACCCCTCCCCCTCCACCCCCCCCGCCCCCCACCCCCACCTCGACCCGCCCCGACCCACCTCCACCCCCCCCCCAATAAAACTGCAACGAAAAAAAAAAAAATAAATAAATAAAAAATCAATCAATATAGCAAAAAACAACGACAAAAACACATAATATAGTTCAATCATGGCCGATGACAACTATTACATGTAATATATGACTGCTACTCATTATGACCATTATTTTGTTTTTAGATTAAATGAAAATAATCATCACGACAATCTATAACCCTATGACCCTCGAAAACCCCACATTATGTTAACCCAACTAAACATTTAACCATAATCCTAATTGTGGTATCTGACTTCGCGGAAACTACTTTGAGACGGATTTGGGACTACTTTGAGACGATTTTGAAACAGTTTTGGGACTGTATTAAAACTTGTCGCGGACATCCTCGGGACGTCTCCGAGAAGTCTCCTAAGTCCCCGCGACGTTTCATGAGTTTCAAAACCGTCTCAAAGTAGTCCAAAATCGGTTTCTGCGACAGTACTTTTTTCCGTCGCGGAGACAATACATTTTTTCCGTCACCGAGACATCCCCGATACTTATTTTTTTCCCGTCGCGGAAACCGATTTGGGACTATTTTGAGACGGTTTTGAATTTCCGAAAACTGATAAAACGTCGCGGGGACACAAGAGACGTCTCCGCAACAAGTTTCAAAACAGTCTCAAAACTGTTTCTAAACCGTCTCAAAGTAGTTTCCGCAAAGAGAAAATACCACAATGAGGCTTGTTGTTGGGTTATTTGTTTGGGTGTCAAAAGCTGCATTTAACATGTTTGGACTGAAAAGCATCGGTAACAACATTATAAGGCCTATAATTATCGAGTTATATTTAGGCTTACGGATTCGTTAACATTGATTTAAATCAAGACAAGTAGATTCATGAATGACAGCAATTTTGAATTAATTCGTTTAATTTCGTTATGAATACAAAAATAAATGAATGATATTTAGCTTTGAGGTTGGTCTAACCATAGTCTAAGCTATACGATAAACACTTAAAATGGATTTACTCCGTTCTTGCAGTCATCATTAACGTGAAGTATCACCTGAAGTTGTATACCACTGAGAAAGAAAGAAGGTGTGATTTGATTTAAAGTGGTATCATGGTACGGTACGAGGGTTATAAACCCCCGCCAACAAGAACCTGGAACCTCCCCACAGGCACCGACAGGCATGCATCGCTTCCCGCCAAAATGCTACATTTTCGCTACTGTATAACGCACCAAAAAGATGATCTGATACTAGTTGCAAGAAAAGGGCCTGTAATCACGTTGATGTCTTGTCATAATCATTTTTGTAGCATTTCCATTTCTGTGTATAATGTTTTTTTTCCCCCAAAAGAACGTTGACACTGTTTAGCCAGCGTATCACGTCCTGAAAATAAAATTGTGATAAAGCCGTATGATTGAGCAAAGTGTCCTTACAAATTATAATAAAGCTAATCGGAGTTGGTAGTTTTAAAATGCCCAATAGTTTTCCCTAACTTGGGATGTTAAATAGAATATCATGACATCTTTCTCCAAAATTATTTTTCCAAAAATCTTGCAAACAACGAAATAATATGTATTCTATATGATCTATATGTTTCGTTTTATTACTATTTTCAAGCAGATATTATTTTCTACATTCATTTGTATTAAAATAGACAAAAATGAACAATTATTAAACTTTTTTGCTTTAGTTTTATACGATAACATTTCTTTCAATCAGAATTCAGTGATATTTATATGCCATAGATAATTTACCACGCTGTATTTGTTTAAACAACGTTGTCACCAAAAATATTTTAAATTTCTTTAATAATTCACCACGACTTTCTTTGTACATAAATGATGATAAAAATATCCAACTGGTCTGGTGAACAATTAGGTGCAGAATTTTAAAACCAGAACTAAGACCGTGAGTTATGATCAAACATTAAAACAATTTTTAAATTTACCTTAAACCAGCTTATCCCAACGATTAGATGCTTAGAATATAAATTTATTCACAAAATTTCAGAAACAAATAGGTGATTCTGGGAACGACAAACTTTACATAACGCAGTGGCTCTTGCCATAATACATTCACATAAATACACAGCATCATTAGTAATGATTCAATCTTGTTCCCCGCCAAATTCCCGAGTGAACTTTGGGCCAATGTTGGTGTGTGGATATGATATTTCCTTATAAGGGCTAAATATTTTGAATGTTTGGTGAATTTTCATTAGATTGTTTTCTCAAACAAGGTTTCTATTTCAGAAAGTGATCTTTATTTCGAAAAAGCAACTGGAGATTGGCAATGTAAAATGGTTTGACATGAAATAAGAAGCAAAATCAATATAAATATGGAATGTTAGCTTGGGCAAATTGTTGAAGAAGTCGAAAACAATCGAAACCGGAATACCAATCTGGCCAATGAATCATTATTCTATTTAATGTTTGGATTCGAACGTCAATTTCAATTTCAATATTTCAATGTTCTTTAGACATGACCACCCACATAAAATATTTGATGATACATGAAGACTGATAGAATAAAGAAAAGTAAAAAAAATAAAATAAAAAAATACCTACACCTTGCATCATACAAAAGAACATAAAATTGTATCAGAACAAAATAATGTAATTTAATGCATTTCATAAAACATCAAAACGGGAAGAAATAAATAATGAAATAATAGTATTGTAATTTAAGAAAAAAATGAAATTGCAAGACTTGTTGTCGTTCAATCTGATTTACTTCGCATTTTCATTCAAAGAGAAATGATGATATCAGCACAATTTTATACCACTCATTTTTTAAAGTCCTATCAAACATAATATAAGCTACTAAATTGTTTTGTAATAAACAAGGCAGCTTGTCACAAATTGCATTATGGGTAAAGATACCAGGTGAATGTGTTACATGGTTTATCGCTTGAGTTCATTTTGAAATATATTCGAATTACCTCCTCAGCTGGTGTACGTTATAAAGAAACAAATACACCCTGTACATCCAAAAGACAAGCTTGTGAAATTAGATTTGTTTTTCACACAGCGAACATGGAAGTAAACTTAGATTGGTGTCTAATCGAATCAGTAACATTTGGCGACTGTAACATTTCTCAAATTGAATCTTGATTGGATAATAAGTATCACATGATCCCGCAGAGGTATTTGCGTCACGTGGTCTTTAACAATTGAATGCTCCCTCGTGCTCACATCGGGCACTTATAAAGTGAGAAAGATATGCAGAGCGCCCTCCTTACATGCCTAGTGTTCATTTACCTTTCTCTTTCCAAACATCAAGCATTTTACTCGCATTTGATTGAACGAGAAATAAACTTGACTAGTGCTTCATTTTTTTGTGAAGTAAAAATAGTTTGTAAAAAAATAGTGGCCCTGTATAACGACCTCTGTCGCCTATGTCGCACTTAAGTTACCAACGAAAAACATTATCTTACTACAAGTTCGTTATAAAAGATTCCTTGGAAAACATAAACAGAATTATAACAGTGGCAGATTAACTTACACATGCTTATGTAATATATTAAATAAGAATGTTACTGGTCTGAAGAACTTAAAATGCTTCGTCTCAGTCGACCAGTCCACTGCAACGAGTAGCGTAGAGAGGTTCGAGCGTCACGCGTGAAGAGGCAACTATTATTAATATTACAATCGTCTGATTAAAGCTTCCATTCTTACCTCGCAACATCCTTCAGGCAGCACGTCTATGTCTATACACACATCGAAAAACTCCTATATCAACATGATCATGCGAAATTAGTATATAGTTTGGAGTCTTATAGTTTTGTGCGTAAGTCGGCCATTATTATTTGCCTGTACCAATTATCATCACAAGTTCCCGTTTCATAAATTCTTTCAATATATCTATAACATGGCCTTTAGGAACACAACTCAAAAGCTGTCAATTTGGGGAAACTTGTGACTTTTGAGATCAGGGCATTTCATCAAAGGACTTGTCGGATGTTTTATCCGATAAACTGTTATAAGCTACTGAAATGCTTGAACATCTGATTGGATGAGAACAGAGTTGTCGCGATAAAATGTCTGACAAGTCCTTTGATGAAATGCCCCCCGTCTGATTCTACTTTTGCTTGACTTTGCACTACAGCGCTGTTTAGAGCAGGTGCTGACGAGCTACACCGAAGCAGAGAAAGCACGCGGGTAATAACGGCGGAGCGGAGGGATGGCATACCGCTACCGCCTCGAGCAATTCATGGACCTTGGGTAACGTGTTGCATCTCACATAAGAACCGTCCTTGTGTTGCATAGTTGAAGGGATTGAATAAAGATGAAAAATAAGAACAAGCAGCATCGAACAAATTGACCTACTTATTGGACAGCTTTTGTTTTTATTACCAAATTATTGTTCGCACTGTCGGTTCAAATATTGCAACTAGATTATGGAAATGGATATGGGTGAAGTAGGGCACCAGGTAACCCGTAGGCCTATACCCTTGTATTGGAGAGAATGCAAGTTATTTAAGAGAAAGAAGCAAAAGAAAGGTTGGATATAAATTAAAGAAGGACAAGAATAATGTAAACCATCGTAAGGACGAGAAGAGAGATTTTCGGGGGAATTAATTACGCATATTTTGCAATCGTCATTAGATATTAAAGTAGCGCCGAATAAACCCAAACCAAATTGAAAAAATAATGCCCTTCATTTTGAGGTTATAAAGACAGACAGTATAGGCCTATGTCATGACAAACAGACCATTGAAGATTAATTAAACACCAACAAAAAAAGAGGAAAAAATGATATCGATGACGGATTAAAAAAAAAAAGCAACAATTTCTGCGCTCCGCTGGCTATCAAAGTTTAATGATAAAAAAGTCATGTAGGGGAGACCGGGGACAAATGTAACACGGGGCAATTGTAACAGAGGCTCCCATTCCTAGCAGAAACACGCTATAAACTTAAAATTAAGTACGTGGTGGATAAGTGAGTGGTATAGGAGAATAGTAGTAGATGAGAGAAAGGTAGAAGGTATGATAGTGGAGTGGTAGATGGATAGATGGTGTGGTTAAGGTGAAAACAAGAAGTGGCAGGTAGTGGTGGTGGTGTGGTGTAGGGTGGATGGTGGCTGGATAAGGTGGTGTGGTGGTTGCAAGTAGTGGTTGTGTGGTAGGTGAAGAAAGTGGTAGGTGGTGGTGGTAAGTGGTGTTATAATGGTATCGAGGCGGTAATCGTGCAGATATAACACGAGAGGATGGGATATACGGAGCTTTGCTGACATTACTGTTAAAATAGACATATACATGTATTACTTACTGAAAAAGAAAAATAAATATGGGATGTAGAGAATATGAAAATCCATGTATAGTAACGAGCGATTCAAATTCAATTAAAATATATTCTGGTATAAGATGTAAATAATTGAACCACAACCTGAATAAGTATTATCCTAATGTGAATCGGAACTTGAGAATCAGATTTTTCATCCAAATAATTTTAGAGGCGGCCGAGCAATTCCAAAAAATATATTTAGATTAAAAGTTATATTATGTTTTCATCTAAATTATTTAGGGTTATGGAAACATCTCGAAGAAGAAGTGCAATGGGTCTCCACAACACTCTCAATCTGACTAGCGAGAAACTATAGCATAATGCATGTTTAATTGGTCTTTATTAAAATTTTGTATTGAAAAAAAATTGTCGCGATACAAACAAACTTGAATAACATTATATTATATAAATTTTACGATCTCATTCAAATCTTACTAAAAAAATCACAAAAATTGCTGATGTATACGAGAGGACAAATTGGGGGTGATTAATATAAACAAATAATGGGAGCAAAAATAACCTAATGAAGTATAAATCCGATTCATGCAATATTCAAATTGACACCATCGTGAGAGAATTAGTTCACAAAAGGAAACGGACAAAATAATTTACTCTATCCTAGGGATAAAATATATTAAGTTACTAGAATATAAGTATCACAAATGTTACATGTGTGCTCTGTAACAGTATAATAAATAAAAGCAAATTAAACAACAAACGATCATGATGAGTATTAAAATGAGTATATTAGGGTATGAGAATTTCCTCGACCTTTGCTATGACGGACATTTGTGTCATCAATTTCGAATAATGATTTGCAATACAACTATGTTATTAGACACTCAAGTGACCAACTCACGTACCACCTCAGACAGCTAGAACTGAGTTACATAATAAAATAATAAAAACGATAAACTTTTTTCATTGAGAAGTCTTTAGAAATGTTGAATATGTACAAACACGTCATGTAACCTACATCTATTAAAAATGTCACATGATTCTAGTAAAGGTGTGTAAATCGACATTCACCTGATATGACAGAATGATACCAAACTACAGAACAAAATGGGCGACCTTTAAGTAAATATCTCCCCAGCCGACATAACACACATACAAACACATACACACTACACAATCGATGATGCACGCGAGAAAGAAGTAACGTAAAGCAAGAGTAAGTCTTGGGTAAAAGGTTTAAGATTAAAAATTAAAATTGAAAATTAATAAGACCAGTTTCTAAGTTAAAATTATATACCGCGGGAAGGGGTTTCTACCTAGAGACGACA
>CALNVZ010003426.1:44620551-44644026 GCA_940671915.1 Paracentrotus lividus
CGACATCGTAAAAAGGTATTCAAACAACCTGTAATAAAAGAATGAACTACAATACATGAATCCAGTTTGCATACATTATTTGTTGCTATGTCAGGCAAGCCTTAGACAAGCTTTCAGGTTGTCAAGAACAACCTTTGATTAAAAAGTATGCATTAAATTTGAATATGTTAGTAAATTCGTCTATTGTCGTTACGTGCAAAGTGTATTAAATGTAATGTTAAAGATCAATCAATCTTTACACCAAACACAGATCATCATCAAACCAGTTTACTTTGATATTAACATTTATGGATAATTTTCCCTGGGTTGATAGTACATGTAGTAACCAGGTATTCATATAAAATGTTACTAAAGAATGAACAACAAATTGTGGAATTTAGTTTGCAAACATTAGCTGTAGCTATGCCTGGCAATTCCCAAGCAAGCTTTTGGGTTGAAAAGAACAAGCTTTGTTTTAAAAATGATATATAATATTAAGATGCATAAACGGCGTACTTAAAGCAAGCTAGGTTTATACGAGTTTTTGCCTTCTTTAAACATGTCAAAGTTGATAATGTTAAACTGTTGAAGGAGGTACAATGTGATTTTCAATTGATCAATTTTATTGATCTGTATGTAATTGCTTGAAAAGTATTAATAACATGCAATGCTAAACAGGTTGACTGTGAATTATTTGTATTTCGTCTTTATTTCCACTAGACTTGAAGTTTAAAAAGTGAAGAAAAAAAAATCCTCGACGAAAATCCTTGGCCAATTTTTCGCTAAGACCGTGCCTTGAAACTAAAAATTTGCTACAAAAACATTATAAACAAATAATTGCCTGACCTTACGATAAGTTTAGTTAAATTCTTAAAACCAACATTTGCTTCAAATTAAACCATTATTCGTTTATTTCCCAGGGCATGGGTCGAGACGCAACGAACGTCGATTTTTTTTTTCTCGACTTTTCGCACGTTTCTGGCTTCTGGCAATCCATAAAAACAAACATACAATCACGACAATAATGGGGCAGGAGTGCTGTTGTATTTAAGCAGACCAAAAATAATTGATATCATGAAATCGTAGATATGAATTTATTGCCCCAACAAATCAAATGGGTACCAATATTAAAGATTTATTCGCACTATTCATTATCATCCGTTGTGTAAACGTTGAGAAAGTAAAATTTTAGTTCTGTTTGCAACGATTTGGACATTTTATTTTGGAAGAAAAAAAGAACAGAATATCAAAAACCTTTTTTATTTCCAAACGTTCATTTTTTTTAATTTTTTTTTTTAATAACTGATACATCAGTGATTTGATTGTATTAATCTTTATTATCAAGAATATCATATTCGTTCTTTTATATTTCATATCAAATATAACTTGCTATTAAGGGTTGTGTTTAATATTTTAACTACAACAGTTACACACATAAAAGCTTGCTTTTCAAAAACAATACTGATTAGGGTCCTATTGATTGAGTTTCCGTTTTGTTGTGTTTTCTTTGTTTGCTATTTTTTGTTGGTATTTGTTTTTCTTTAATTTTACAAAATAATTATAATAAAGGCGAAGAAGATACTTACCAAGAACGATGCCGTTTCTGAGCCTGATCGCTTCAGCTTGAGATAGTTCAGACCCCACCAGGACACTCTGTAAGAATCTAATGTAGGAGATTGCTGCTCTTAGGGTATCCACCTTACTCACTCTCCGACCACCGCGATACGACCAGGGCAACACCCTTCGAAGTTGCTCGAACCCTCCGTTGAGATGGGTGACGCGTTCTCTTTCTCTCGCGTTAGCTTCAGTTCGTTTCGTTATCGGCGGAGAATTCCCGTCGGAGTTCGTCTCGTGTTGCGATGGTGGAGGTGGTGGTGGGGATCCACTGTGCGTGAGTTGAAGGCGCCGAGGTCGTCGGCCGCGCTTGAGGAGCGGATAGCTGGCGGCGAGTCTCGCCGTGGAATTCAACGCCGTAGTCGTGCTCGTGTTGGTTGCTTGATTATAATGAGGACAGTTTGTGGGATATCGTGCAGATGTTATCTGGGGCACTGGTCCCGATACATGACTGTGAATAGGCCATGGAAGAGTTGCTGGGAATAGGTGAACTGGGTGTCCAAAAACAGCGAGGGGTGGAAGAGGGATGGGTACCATAGGCTGAGGATGGAACGGCTGAGTTACGGCTGACGATGCACCTGTCATCCCGCAAGTTATGAGCTGATGGGGAGTTGGCATCGAAGCGCTCAAGGCGACCGGTTTGATCGGCTGTGAAGACGGGGCGGCTACTGGTAGCAAGTAGCCAGAAACTGGTTCTGCGTCAGGGCCGCTGGCATGGTTGTGGTCAGAAATCGAGAACGAACTGGGTAATGAATTGGCAGACGACATCGCCACTGACTCTTTCGACGAGGGCACATCGACAAGCTCATTATTATGTAATGTTATTCGTCCCTGCGAGAATTCTGGCACCGATGATGTCGATGCTGTCGAATGCAATGTTACAACATTGTGAAAATCGACTCGGCTATCAGCTGGCGAGTCATTAAGCCTATCCCTTTGTTGAATTTCCTCTTCACAATTATGTTCCTCCTCTTTAGCAAATATTCCTAGCTGGCGTCTAATACGTGGAGGTTCTTGAAATTCTTCTCTTTGAAATGCCGGGGTTTCATCACCTAAATTCACACGATTCATTTTTAAAGATTGACCACTCTTTCCCAAGACAGGCGTGTGATCATTTATATCCTCTGTCACTCTCATCTTCCCCGTCTCTGTCCCATCAGCTATCACCAGTGTTTCGCTATCTGACATCGCTATAAGGCGCGAAACAGATATTCTTTTGATATCATATTCGTCAACGATATTTTCATTCCTTGATATCGTTGGTTGACCAATCTCATCCGATGATAATTCTAATCCATCATCGACGCGAACATAAACTATTTCTCCATTTTCGGGGCATTGTTCAAAAGTTTTCGGCAGATCAACGACGAGATTCGTCGCTGTTAAAGCGTAATTCGACGTCGGCGAGTCCACGATTGTCGAGCGATTGGTAAGCTTCGAGGCAGGAGCCATTTTTGAATCGACACTCGCCAACATTAAATCATGCGCTCCGTTTTCTTCGCTTTCCGATCGTAATACGTCAGACGCAGTGATGATTTGAGAAACTGAATGTTGTTCTGAGAACTGGCAGTCATCCACGGGGTCGTCCTCCTCATCAATCATTTCATATTCAACCGAGAAGTCCCGATATTCTTGGTACTTTCTCAAGTGAGAGTACGAAATCTGTCCGAGAGAAGTTTCGACAACTTTCCCTAAAAACTCGTTTTGCTCGCTTGAAGTTTCACCATCATCGTTTACATAAAGGTCATGATCGTTATCGGTTATCGATACAGAAAGGTAAATCGGGTACGTCTGCGCAGAATGTAAAGAGTTGCTATTTTGGGAGATCTCAGAATCGGAATTATCACTCCCCTGGTGGTGGAATTCTTTCAAATTGTCAAACTGACCCGATGTAAGTTCATAATTTTGGCCAGCATCACCCCTCAAGCCCCTGGTCACTTGGCTACATCCTTCTCCAGCGGGCAGGTCTAACCCTCCGGCTTGCTCCGGCCTGGATTCGGCAGAGCTGTTGCCAAAGTCGCCGTTTGCTGACATGCTAGTTTCGGTGATAGTCGGGGTATGTGCTTCCACTTTACCAGTGTCCATGTTGTAAACATAGGATACCGAATAGGGACTGCTTTTATTATAATTATTAAAAAGAACATGCTCCATGACACAGTCTTTATATATCAAAATTCGACACCATAAACGCTAGCCCGGATCCATTTCCCTTTTCTGGAATATCACACAACGTTCATGTACAAACTTCGATTGTGCAATTCCTGAGCCTATAATATTCGACGTACCAATCATTCCAAACAAATAATAGAAGCCCTTCCAACCATGCTATAATTGAAATGATTTCTTTATCTAAATTCCTACACCCTTTTAATTCATCCGCTAGCCCCGGAACTCCTTCGAATGTCCTTTGATTATTATTATAGGGTAGCTTTTCATCTTGCTCAAAACGAGTCTTATAATATTCAAATTTATAAGGCGTTGTTATTCTTGACAAGCTAAATATAAAAGCCTGTGTTTGAAATGTAATATCAGCATAGATCTAATTCAAGGTAGGCCTACGACGGATAATATTCTGTTTTAAGTCTTCTTTTTTCTACCATAACAAGGAAATGTCAAAAATATAATGATAATAATAATGGCATAATGTGAGAAACAAGATAGCAAAACCTTTGCTTCCTTCGACGCGTCCATGATTTTAAAATTTGGGGGCGGCAGCCAGAAAATTGTATAAATAATGGGGGCGCAGCCAAAAACGTCCGATTTACAGGGATTCAGCAGGGCTGAGTCAAACAGTGAAGGGGTAGTAAGCAAATTATGACAATGGTGTATTGTTTGGGAGGATATTATTCAAGTTTCACGTGAATTATTGTTTTTAACATGACTTTATATACCCAAATTATACTTGGAATAAATATCATATGTAGTAATGGGGGAGGGGGGTATTATTTTCTGTAATTGAAATAATTATGTGTGATGTATATGCTTTATGTAAAAGAACATGGGAAACGGTTGGTATTTCTTCTTCTTTTTATTTAGTTGTTGTTTTTCTTTGCGAGCAGATTAGCAGAGTATCGACGAATGTCATTGCTGATTGTTAATACAAATAATGAAACAATGCAATCTTTTTCTTCTTCAAAGTTTATTCATGAGAGAAGAGGGTGAACACTTTATACAAATTGGTGCTCTTCCAAATGGCAAATGTTTAGTAAATTATATCAAATTTACATAAATTTGTGAGCAGCAATTTGCAATGTTTCCTAAGTTGTAAACTGAAAATAAAATCTTGAAACATTTCTAAGAATATCTAATATAGGTTTTCCCGACCATTTTCATTCCCTATTCACTCAATTACATGTGCGGAGCATTCAATTTAGCTCATTTTTGGGCCTGTGCTTAAACTGGCATTTCAATATCGCACTTTAGGAATTCAACTTAATGTGAACAGCGACCAAAAAGGTACTTTAGTCAATCAAAGACGTACAAAATTCGCCTATTTCACAATGGTGATATTCAATTTCACATTTAATGTAAACAAGAGCTAATTTGTACTTATTTATATTTTCTATTTCATTTTAAAGCTATCTATTTAAATCAAAACGTAGTCGATTTCACCATGTATGGTATTTGGTGTGCTAACGCATGATTTTATAATTGCCAAATAAATTATGTATCAAAGTCAATCTTTAAGAATGTGTCATAGCGTTTTGTGCTTATAACTGAATATAATGAATCATAATCCCACATATCAGATTCTGAATAAACAATCAAAACTTTGGGTTATAAGGCCACGGAGATGCGAGAGAGATCAAGATGAACTCATCCCCTCGTCTCTCATTCCTCTCCATGGGCCAATGACGTTATAGCAATCTATGTTATATAGTTTTGTTCATTTATATAATTCTATCTGATTTTCGATAATCTTTCTTGGCTATAAATCATCATTTTCGCGAGAATGTAGGGGACATGTGCCTGAAAAGGCTCCATGCTTTTATTCTCTCTTCTCAACATATTTTTTCTTCATTCTCTCTCTTTCTTTTATATTATTATGATATAATATGTCGTTGGCATGGCCCATCTCATCTACGCCAACCACCCTCTCCATTCCTCTTCAGGGAAAATGACGTTATGGCAATGTTATTTTTTTATATATTCATTGTTTAATTTTCATTTCATAATCCATCTTTCATATTATCATCGAAATTATAAAAACGTGTGACCAGCAAACAAAGCTCCATACTTCACTATTTTTCTTTCTATATTATTTCTCTTTTTTCTTTTTTCATTCTCTGTTTTGTTTTGTTTTTCCTCTTTAAAATTTTATTTCTAGATATATATCTATGAAGCATTTCTCCACAAAGATGTTATTTTAAAATGTGTCATTAGGTTATACTATTTGTTTCATATTATTATGAACCTTTTTATATCCCAAACCAATGTGATTTTGAGGTTTAATGGTTCGGAAGAGAAAGTTACAAGTCCCCCCCCCCCCCCCCCCCCCCCCCCCCCCCCCCCTGCCTCATGGATCAATCATACACTGTCTTAGCCAAAATTACCCCCTTTTCCACATGTTCGGGACACTATTTTCGGTTTTGTCTTAAAAAAAATTTAAAATATCCCTAATTAAAATTGTCCGGCTGTTGGGCGGGGGGGAGAGAATTTGATAAATAGACCTATTTTAAATAGGTTTCTCGGTCTCTCCCCCTACCTGAGCCCCTAAAATATACCCTTTTCCCGGAAAATCGGGAACGAGCATACGGGAACGAGCATATAGCATGAATTTGAAAGAACACGTGTTAATTTGAGATATCCATTGGTGAATTTGAATGTCAAAACCAAGAGCAAATTCTCGCTGGCGCGAAATTGATTGCACCTACCTACATTTTTGTTAGTTTGATCGAGTCTTTTATGAAATCGAAGTAAAGGAAATGAAATTGAACGTTTTCTTTATCTAATTGAAGTAAGGGGTTAATGGGATATTCAATTTCGCTTGAAATTGAATGAATATTCGTGAAACCGGCTGCATGGAGGATGAAAATGGCCGGGAAAACCTATAATAAAAAGATAAATAAAAATAACAAAAAACTTGATGCAGGTCCTTGTAAAATAAATAAATGGAAAAGAAAATCACCGTTTCACTCAAGAAATAGGTAGGTAGTGGCAAAATACATTGTTGCCAATAAGTGTATGGCTATGACAAATACAATGTTAAAACATGTATGATAATAATACAGACTGAGTTAATACAGAGAAAGGCACCTTTAGATCCACTATACTGAGGGTATTACTCGTATAAGTATTGTCTCAAGTGAAATGCCGAATAGCCGTATTGCACATCAATTAAAGATAATAAAATAATACCAATTTAAGCGTTTTCAATGATTACCAAGAGAGGATTTTTTAATGTTTTTTTTTTTTTTTTTTTTTTTTTAATGTCCAGGAATGCCAGAGCCATCTGTGCATGATTGGGTTGCCTTTAGAAAGAGTCGTTTTCGCAACAAAAAGGCCTCACTTAAAAAAAAAAAAAAAAAAAAAAAAACAATCCATCCAAGATCATAACGGATGTTTCCTTTCTACTAAAGGTGGAATCTCACCAGAGGAGACGTCTCCGAGACGCTCGTAACGTCTCCGCGACTGGAAAAATCTCAACATGTTCGATTTTCACGCGACACATAATACGTCGCGGCGTGTTTATGATATCAAAATATATCAAATGATATTACTTTTACCTGCAGAAATTTCAATAAAGTGGTTTTGCAGAATTGGTATTGACACCAAGTGGTGTTAGAGAAATAGCAAATGAATGTAATTCCAAAATCTAACACCATGAACACCACAAGTTTAACACCAGCTAGGTGATGCATATTTAACACCAGCGTTTTTACAGTGCATTGATTTTTTTTAAAAGTTATTATTATTTTAAACGTTTCATGAATGGTCTTCTGATCCTTTTTGTTTGTTGTTTGAGGGGGAGGGGGGGGGGGGGTTACGAGGAAAAAATGCCTAAATAATATAAATACTAAAAAGTGTTGGAAGGGATGAAACAGGGAATTAATGTATGGCAGGTGTTAAATTTATTCAAAATCTTTTCCCCTTTCTCTCTTTTTTTTTTTTTTTTTTTTTAAATAAATTATACGCATTATTTATTCCCAAAAGTGGAGACTAAAGTCAGTGAAAGTGTTTCACATCAAAACGAGAATTACATCGTTGCGTACAAAATATTTCCTTTAGTTAACAGGACACTCTGTCGCACCCTTTGAAGGTTTCGAAACACCTGTACCCCTTGGCTACGGACATGTACCCCGCAACTTCCCTGGTCGACGTGGGAGGCGAACGCTTTCCGTCTTTTATTTGTAGTGATATAAAGTCTTGGAAATTGTGAATATCGGTGTTGCAATTGTCCCATTTGGAGCGTATCAAATAGGGGATAGAAGATGTGATTGTTGGTGTAATTGCAGTCATGAACTTCAAAATGTTTTATTTCATCAATTTGGTAAATTAAGGATGATTGTGGAGGGAAAAGGGTTTTGATTTTGTACTGTACTCCTTTTTAGGTAAACGCGAACATATTAATGCAATGTTCATATTTCAGGGTGGCGCCTGATTAATTATCAATAAAGAAATATTGAATTTGCACGTGAAAGCAATAAACTTGTTTATGTCTTTATGGAGTCAGTTAACAATACGCTTTTTGTATGAAACCATCTGATGGAGGGGGTAGCCCCCCCCCCCCCCCCCCCCTCCCCTTTCAGCATCTGATAAGGCCACCGCACACCATACGACTGGTCTACGATCCGATTTTGGAACAAATCGCATTTTACTTATTTTCCGAACGTAATATGAAGGAATAGAATCTTATCATTAGAGGTTCAAACTAACTGTAAGAATACTCATATCGAATTTCGGAAAATTACAAGCCTTTATTTAGGAGTAAAGGGCAAATTGGTTTGAAATCGTAGCCAATCGTGCGATTGCTATGACGTCATTACGATTAGATATTGAATTCGCTTTTATTCTAATAAGGTTACATAGTCACTGATTTGAACATATAAGTATTCCTGCGATGATTTACAACTCTGCACAGTATGATGTTCTACTTCTAAATATCCACACCAATGTTATGACGTTTTATTACACAATCAGGTCGCAGACTAATCGTAAGGTGTGCGGTGGCCTTAATAAAGGGGAGCCAAACCGATCTCACACTTTGTATCTAATGGTGAAATTATCAGATAATTTCTCATCTGCCATGAGAGACGGGATTGAGAATAATTTGGAGCGAGTTTGAGACTAGTCGCGGAGACGTCTCGGAGAGAGTCTCGATCAGCGACGTCTTATGAGTCGCGGGAAAATTGAACATGTTCATATCAATGAAATTTTCCCCATCTCAGAGACGTCTTCGAGTCTTGGAGACTACAACATTTAAAAAGAGAAATACTTGCCCACCCCTCTATTCACTTTTTTTTTCTTGTTTTGCTTTTGTTTTGTTTCTTCGTTTGTTTGTTTGCTTGTTTGTTTGTGTTTTTTATTATAAAAGTTCGCGACCCCGAAACATTGAGAACCGAGCCACTCATCACCTGGAAAATCTAGAAGATGCAGGATCGTAATCGTGTTTTCATTTCAAGATGATATTCGAAATAAAGCCAATACGAACCATTAGCCTCGTACTCATAAAAAAAAATACCTCAAGTCCTCAAGTTCCTAACCCATAATGCCACATTCTGAGCAGTATAGTCCTACACAGTCTGTAACAAATAAAATGTTATACGTTTAAATCTTCTTTTTTTTTTAAAGTATTAAAATTAATCACAATTTAGTAGTGTTTGATATTTCCATAAAGAAGCAAAATCAGGCTTTCTTCGGCAATTCTTTTTTGGTGGTGCAGATCTTGAGATATGACTAGTTTTCTATAAATAAAAAAAAATAAAAAAATCTATTTTGCGCACGCTTTCCTAGCCTCACAAAATCTAGCATATTATATAAAGTGCATCAACAAGAAAGATCTTTTGGCTTTAATGATTTGGTACAACATACACACAGCATTTGAGAAGATTACATACCTAGATTATTTTTCCCCGATTGTACCATTTATTTTGATACAGTATGTATGGTATAGGCCCCATGCCATGGAATGATAAAACATTTATTCACTACTCAATACATTCATACCACAATAATCATGTTCCTCTCAAAATGTTTTAGTTTCCCTATATACAAATACGCTAATACTTTCATTGCATTGTGAATAGTTATCTTAAAAGGTATATTTCGAGACTGGTGATTAATACACATGCAATGATAGACTGCAGACAGTGTTGGTCACTGTGCTTTCTCTTTAAACAATCGTACATGGTTTTCTTTTCAAAACACATGTTATTTAGATTTAACCATAAATATGTCAACGTGTTGACAGGTTTTTCTCTAAATTCATTTTTTTTTTCATTATTTCCGTTAAATATCATTTTTATTTTTTATTTTATTTATTTATTTATTTTTTTTTTTTTTGTTTTGCATGTGCATGTATATTTTCCTTGCAACGTCTTGAATTGTGCAGGCCCTAACCCCAGATTGGAGATTGTCCATTGGAAGTTGAGTTAGCCATATGATTTTAATGAATCTAATATTAAGTATGTTTACAACAAAGCTACCATATCTTTGTGGTAATGAAAATAATCACTTTGTAATTGCAAGCTCATAACTATCGTTGTGGAATTCATTCCCCCTTGGATATTTGATTTCAAACACCGATTACGAACCCCTCCTACTGATTCTGTTTCCGTAACGCGACTTACAACGCCTGAGGGCGCATGACCAAAACTCGCTCAATAAACAAACAACACAAGTTGGTGGTCTAGACTCTGAATTGAATACTGTATGAATTACTCCTTAAGGACTTCAAAGCTTGAATTAGAATTTTAACAAGTGTATATTATGTCTATTATCATACAAAGTTAAATTCCTGGCTGTGGTTTATTTTAGGGGAGTAAGACCAGTGTATAAGGAAAAAAGTATAGTGATTAAGAATGACATGACAGAAAGAGAGATCAAGAGAAAGAGGGAGAGGATCTATAGACATATTAAAAAAAAAAATAAAGAAATACAAATGGAACATTTATTAATTTACAAGACAGAAATTGAGTAGACATGCACAATAACAAATTAAAGTGCACAAATATGGCAATTACTCTGAATGTTTTTTTTTCTTTATTGCATCAGAACTCCCTTTAATTTTTCAATTATTATTATTACTTTTTTTTTTTTACAAAAATGCATGATATATACAATAATATATTTTTCATAGAGTATGGTAATAAATAAATACATTCCAGATAATTTTCTTAATCGTACCATTATTAATTGCTAAGTAAACAAGATGAAAATACAAGAAGAATTACGCTCAGAAATCGGAATTGGTTAAAAAACTAAGATTACATTAGTCTTTTAGTTGATTAGGAAAATAATAACATTTAACAATAATTTGTGATATTTTAAATTATGTTGAGTTAATCTTGTGAATACGAATAGTTTGATAAACTTGAAAAATCCTCTTATTTCTTACTTGTAGAGTAAAGCTTCAAACATGGAAATAACACTAATTCAACTCGATTCTCCACCTTACATTGTAATATTTCAATGAGCCAATCAAAATCAAAGTATTTTTTAATAGCAATTATATTTATGTTGTATTTATGTTAAATGCATAAGCAATCATACTAAATTTAGTTGTCCTATAAACTCAAAGAGCTGCAAAGTTCATATAAGCTAATAAATGTCAATCGGATATATTAATTTGTGACTCCATTTCAGTTTCACATTTATTTCAATCACCAATAAGACCAGTGTGGTGAACATATGTGTCGGTTCCAGGATTCGATATATTGGGGGGGGGGGGGGGAGTGAAAATTTTGAAAAAATAGGGGGCAAAAGTTTTTCAATATTAACATAGACGGTATTAGATAGAGGGTTTTCAATCATGGAGGGGAGGGGTGGGGTGGGGGGCCTCCCCTGCTCCAAACCTGGATATGGCATAATGAGTTCCCACATTATTAGGAAATTAAATTTCCTGATTTTTCCTTGATGATTTTCAAAATTTCAGGATAAATATTTGAACTGTTTCAACTTATTTTGATATGTCACAGCAATGATGCATTTGTGGCAAAAAAAGAAAAAAAAAAAGACTAACAAATTCTTATAAAATCCCCTGACTTTTCCCTATATTTAGATACTTGTTTTCTTTATTTATTAATTTTTTTAACTGCTGACTTTTCCTGATTTCCAGGTTTTCCAGGAAGAGTGGGAACCCTGTAATTGCTTACATAACCAGCCACCTACAGATGTGATAAGAGATATTTGAGATAGCCAAATTATGAAGCTACAAAGCCTAAAGGTCTTTAAAAAAAGGATTTCAGAGAGCCATCAGTTGCAATTTCACACCAAATTAACCCATTGAGGACTAAGTCTGAATATTTTAACCCTAATCAGACTGGGGTGTTTTGGAAGCTGTCAAGACTGGGGGGCCATGATGGCCCCCCCTAAGATCTCGGCTGCCGATTCGCCGACCGCGCCAAAAATTTGCCGATGGTAGTGAGCCATGTAATCTACAAGACTGCGCTGTTAATTTTTCCAAAATAATATGAATTTTTTTTATATTAATTAATTATGCTAATTTATGCATGAAATCATACTTTTTGCTCTAATTGAAAAATAAAGCTCCTAGAATGCTAATTTTGTGTATTATTATTCTCTATAGCATTTCTAACAATTGTACTAGAAAAAAATTCTTGTTTAAAAATTTATTTCTTATGTATTTTTATGTTTTATGAATTTCTTATGTATTTCTTTTTTTTTCGACCTTTGTTTTCTTTTTTTTAATGCAAAAATCATTTAAGAACTATTTTTAAGCATAAATATGCTAAAATAAATTGATTTCAGCCAATGAAAGTGAAAATAATCATATCTTTATGAATTAGGTGAGAAAACTCAATTTGCATTGACTTTGTACACAAAATCACGTTTTTGAGCCTTTTCGGTCTGACGGATATTTTTGAAAATCGTTCAGTGTCGTAACGGTACGACCGATTTTTGCGAAAATGGTTTAAAGATGCGCGAGACTTGAAAGTAAAAAGTCAGCAAGCGGCGCAATCAGAAAATTTCGTTGGCGGAGTGGTCGCGGAAAATGTCGAGGGGGCCATGATGGCCCCCCCCCAGTCTGATTAGGGTTAAGCAGAGGTCTATTGAAATGTGTGTTATAGCAAAATCAGCTCGTCTCCAACAGGTTAAGACGACCTTCGCTCCGGGATTCATTTTGTCTTCAGATGTAGGGTTAGAAATAGGGTTGTAAAAGAGTTTTACGTCTTATGTAAGGTAAATGTAAACTTAGTTATTCAATTAATGTATGGTATTTACAGTGGAGGGATTGTCACTAGAGAAAATTTTATGGAATTCAGAAACTCCCCTAATCAGAGGGGGGGGGGGGTAGTTGTCCTGGGAAATAATTGTCCAGAGGCTAAAGTTCAAGTTGATTCAAGTTGAATATATTTTCTGTACAGATGGTAGGTGGGGGTAAAATATATTGTAATAACAATGTGTACAATAAACATAAATGTCCACTATTTAAACAAAAAAAAGCCAATCGATATTTGGTCTATTACCAGTTTGTTACTGAAAGTGACCAAGTGATGTTAGACCAAGTGGACATAACACAAAAAGAACAGTAGATGAAATAGGTATTAGACAAAATATTAAAATTGGTGAAGTGGTAATTAGATCAACAGGTAAGCAAACAAACTGGTTGTAGACGAAATAGAATGAGACCATGTGGGATGAGACCAAACAGGCATTTTTAATAGCCAAAGTGGGTTTAGACCAATTGGCAATTACCCACTATAATATCCATGCTTCTTATAATGGGGGTAGACCAACTACATATGGCGATATGATTTCATGTGCAACTGTATAGAGGAATAATTCCCCTTCACCACTATTTTGGTGTGCTTGGGCTGCATTGCACCTAATGCCACTATACCACACTAAATGGTCAATTGTCATTTACATGCATAGAACTAATTCAAATTGTTGAAAATACAGTCCACTCCCATTCTAACAATTCAGTGATGCATCATGTCAAAATGAGACACAAGTCGCTGAGCAAACTAAACAAAGGATTGAGGAAATCGGCAAAATAAGAAAAAAATGTTAAATTTGGGGGAAAATATCTTTTAAAGACAATGAGTAGTGAGCTTTCATGGGTTATTTGACACTGTGGATGCCTACCCAGGAAAGTTTTTTTTATCACCTGATTTTTATTACCTTATTTAATGCATTGTATATTCATGTTTAAAACTAGAACTTTGAGAATTGCATCATTGTTTTAACTGGAGGCCATTTGTAAAGTCATACCTAACTTACTAGCGACTTCAAGGAGAAACACCCCCCCCCCCCCTCCCGGCCCTCCTGTGCTCTTTGTAATGAGGGTAGATTGTATTACGATTGCAAAGTTTGTGAAATACAATTTAATTGTGACATAAGGCAACTATGGCATGTAAAGAATAAAAATGAACGATACAACTAATAGATGACTCAGCTGAGTATGGTGTGCCTATCAAAGATATTCTCCCTCTGTTGTTGGACTTGTGATCTCCATCTTCTCTGTGCGCTCCCCACACGACCAAGGTAGGAAGATGGCTGCCTTGTGCTCGAAATATCCTGAGAAAAGAGACGGGATGACATAAGAACAATCATTACACACTGCTATAATTTGTTCTTCTGGCACCAGAAAAATAGTATCAACTTTCAAAGTCAATTTGCTGTATTCTATAGAAAAAGTATCTATCTTATTTATTCATATACTAATTACTATATAAGCAGGAAAAACATATTCTAAAACCCAAGGTGTAACTAGGTTACAAAAACGACATACAGATTAAACTTTGTGATATAAAAAAGGTTTATTGCACTATAATATGCTTAAACATTGAATGATGTTTGCTACCCTCTTGTGAACAAGGACTGAACATGTTCCCCTCAATGATTGATCAAGATCTTTCTCAGTCTGAAAATATTTAATTCTCTCCTGACTTTTACGTTACATCTTTTATATTTTTCACACGGAATATGATGTTGACATAAATAAAGTCTGATATGCAAATTCATTTTCCCCAAGACAACCAACAAAAAATAAAAGAATGGAGATAAAAATTTTGTATTTCCTTAATTTGTAATGAAAAGCATGATCATCTTACTGGGTGTGGAGTGAATGAGTCTTCCGGCTGCGGGTCGGTGAGTTTGGATTTGAACATTTCTGGATCCATAAAGAAGAGAATGACGAGGTAGATGAACAGGCAGATGACCACCGTGATGATCAGGAATATCACAACCTGAATGAGGTGAGGGGGGGGGGGGAGGAGGTAAAAAAAAATTGAAGCCAAGAGTCAGAGAATGGAGACTTGAGGGGACGTTGCATGAATTGAAAAAGGCGCTCTTCAAATAACCTCATAAGCATGTAATCACAAAAATTATTTAGAAATATAGGGGCCAGCAATCATAGCCATGAAATGACAAAAAATATTTAGAAATAGGGGCCTACAATAAGCCAAGGAATGACATTTGCTCCACTGTAAATTGCATACACTAATTGAATGACAAACTTGAACACTGGACTTAACACTACATGTATATACCCTACCCTTAACCTACATGTAACCCTAAACCTAACATAAAACCCTATAGCAATCTTAACCCTAACCCTATATCTTAGACTTAATAAAGCCTAGAGCAACTGTCACAGGAGCTAATGTTGTGTTACCCTCAGACAGACTTCATCGTTTACCTCAAACCTCCAGTAACTGCCTTTAACTTAAGCATTCTCCTCAAAAGGAATTTACTTTGCTCGGAAGATGGACAGATTATGCACAGAATTGACATTATTTTAATTTGTTCAAGGAAGAATACATTTAGTGAGAAGGTGCACTGACAAGGATTCCTCTTCAAATGTCCTCCAAGCCATGTCACAATAACAACAAATATTTTGAAATATTTGCGCCAAACATTTTGTGTAGATGTTAATTTGTTAAGGTTTTATTTATTTTCATGACAATTGCAAACTGACCTCAATAGTTGTGATGTTCCTGCTCTCATATTTGCATTCACATCGGAGACAGTCGCTTTCATTCCTTCCCATCACAAGCTCACAGGAACTGTAGAAAATAGAAATGATGTCAGAGATTAAAAACATTACAATTCAATATGAAACCCAAAGCTCTTTCAAAAATTTGTTTAGATATCTATTTGATGGCTCGGAATGGGATACCAGAAATATTTGATGATTTAAAAGGGCCAATATTGCATGAATCGAAGATGAGGGCAATATTGACCGTAACGAGTGGAATATTTTTGTATCCTATGAAGTAAAGCCATTCAATATCATCATTACTATCCATGACCATTGTAAAACAGTATTTGTCTTTAACCATGTATTAATACTCTTCCAGATATTTTGCTTGTTGGTGTTCAATATTGTTAGCATAATGTATGTCCTACATGTATATATTCTACATTACCCATTTCAATGGAGAAAAGGAGTGCAATATTATTACAATATGGAACTCCGCGATACGCTTGCAACAGTAAATGCTGCGCACAACAGCTTATAACAATGGATACGCAGAGCAACAATTTACGTCATAATAGCTTGAACAATTGAATTTACGTCATAATAGCTTATCATTTTGGATGAGGCAGATTTGATACAAGGAGTTAACCTCTTTTTTTTTTTAACTGATAGCATTGCTGTTGTCATAGAAAATTGTTTGTTTGTATTATAATATTGGATTTCTTTCGTGCTATATGAGATATATGGCATTCATCAGTATGAATATTGCACTCGTCTTCGACTTGTACAATATTCATACTGATGAATGGAATATATCTCATATTGCACTCAAGTGCATCATATAAATATTGCATGGCTAAAACGCTTTTTATAGATAATAATGAAGGATATTGACAAGATAGTGATAGATGACCATGGAAACACAGGGAAGAAAGACTGCTACATGTACTTCTTCCATCCAAAATTGACAAAGGTCACATCAGATCTCTTCTTTTTAATGTTTTTCTTCCTTTTCTACCAGGGCATCAAGTTCAGCATAACAGACAGGATATAACTTTCCCAAGCTACTTGCTTTGTTGCTCTCTTTATCTAATAGCTTTCCTCATAGAATAATCTTCAAACAAAACGTGAATAATCATATTGTAACCATCTCGTCTACACCAGTTCATCTAATCATCTTTAGGTTAAGTACCACTTCGCCTATTTACTATTTCGACTAATTCCAATTCGTCTAATGTCCAGCTTGTCTGATGTCCACTTGGTCTAGATCACCACTTGGTCAATTCTAGTAACAAAACTGGCAATAGACCAAATATTCATTTTGGCATTTGACAGAAAAGCAATTAGACCATTTGGCTATTTGAATAATTGGCAATTTGACCAAGTGAGAATTACATGTAGACCAAGTAGATGAAAACCAAAAGGGAACTGTTGATTTTTAAAAACTGTTTACCATTCTTCCGCAACGGATACAGTGACTACACGGATGTCCACATTTCTAGCTAAATCTGGTTCAGCAGGGCAGATACACTTGCACCGGACATTGTCAAACTGACCCTGTATCAAGAAGAAAAAAAAGACTATCAGCAAGAAAGTTCCAGGTCATATTTCAAAAACAGATTGATGCAAATTTCTGGGCAACTCCAAGATAATGTCCCCTTAAAGGTAGTATCAGCCTTTTGCAGGCAAAAATATTAAATTTCTAGTTTTTAGAGGATATAGTAGTACACCAATGACTATATCTTCCCACAACATGATTAAGCTCAAATGTGTATGTTTGTCATTATATTGCGATTATCAAAATTCATTCCTATTTTTTCGAACCTCGAAAAATATACCGTACGGTGCGAACCGCTGACCGAGAGCAGAGAATAATGCACGCTGATGCGCCGTGTGTATATTGCTGTGTGGCCATGCGTTTTGAGTTGGGCCCTTAAAAAGGTGGAGTTGTGACATCTGCTCCTCAAATATGACTTTGTTTATTGATTTACTTAAAAACTATACAAGCTATATAGCTGAATTTGGTCTTAAATTAAAGCTCTCATGTAGGGCAACAAAATACATGTTTTTGAAAATGTTAAAATTTCATCATTGTCTGTTAATTAACTGTTAATTAACGAGAGGCAGGGGTGGAGGAGGAGCCGCGCAGGAGGAGCCGCGCAGCAAATATGGTACATGTGCTGTAAAACAAAGTTAAATCATGTTCAGAGATGGATTTTTTTTTTAATTGAAATGCATTCACCCTCCTGAAACACTTCCAACATGTAATTTAGCTTGTTTATGATCCATAAAAGAATTTATGAACAGTTTAGTGTTTTACACTTTTGTGAATGTACTATATGAATGACAATTTCTTTACAGCTAAAGGGCTCTTACATGTAAATGTATATAGGACATTATGGTTACCGTAATAATGTTTACCAAGATAAAGGGACTTTCACATGTCTGTACTGCTTTGCTACTTCTATCGGCCTTACCAACTTTTATAGGATCCTTCATTACATGTCTAGTATCTTAAACAGCGAGTTACAATACTTAGAACACAGCAACAAGGTACATTTTCTTTAAAAAATAGAAATTTTCAAAGTCGTCTTTCCAGCCTGGAGCAAAATGCAGTAAACTCTCTCAGGGTATAGAAAGTTATACATGTTTGGAAAGGTCTAAATGTGACGAGTTCAAATCTGCAGTAAATAATGTTGTAGGGTAAGCAGAATTTTTTTTTGCAATTTTTTTCCACAGCCATCTTTTTTCATGAATTTTTCAGGCTTTAAGATTCATAACCTTTCAAGGGCGCCACCTATGTTAATTTTAAGCACATTTCTGAACTCCTCAGACATTCAGCTTCCAGAAAATATATACTTTTGTGGGGTTAATATGAATTTAAAAAAAGTTACAGCCACTTTCATGGAATGAGCACGATTAGTACAAATTTTGAGTGTGTCACACAACGTGGGCCCAACTTAAAACGCATGGCCGTGTACGGTCCGTGCTGCACGCGCTGTAATATCAACGATGTTGATGGAGAGCTGGTCAAGATTGGTAGTCAGATTTTCGTTTCGTATTACTGATCTAGGCAACCTATGACAGTAAGATTGAATAGACAGTATAGGTCGATCATATTCTACAGTGATGCCAAGTTGCATTAGTTTTCGCAATTTGTGAAAAAGGCTGATACTACCTTTAAAAGACAAAATTTCATCTTTGTCTTATGAAGGAGTTTTTGGTAGAATATGAAAGCCTAAATGTCAAACCTCAGAATTTCATTAAGAAAAATTTGTTAATATGCAAATTTATGCAAATTTGGGGCATCTAATTTGCATAATTGGTAAACAGAGCGTTACGTATGGGACATGGACCCCTTATCATTCAAAAAAAATTTATAAAAAAAAATTGGTGAAATCTAATTAAATATGCAAATTAGCTCGTGTCCAAGCATGAAATGTCCCATACGTAACAAATTGAGGACACAACGCTTGAATTGTTGCAACTCTGGGAAGTTCTAATTTATTCAGTGGGACAGTATAATACCTTTAAGTTTTGAAAATTTAATCTACTTTTTAATTTATAGTTAATTAAAATATTGTTACGTGTGGGAAAATGTGTTACGTATGGGACATTTGTACACAATGTCAATGGGGAAGTTTGTGTACAAAGTGAATGTAGAAAAAAAAAATTAAGAGTGCTCCAAAAAGTGATTTATTCACATTTTCTGGAGTTAATAAAGTTTGCTTTGCCACGATACTTGATCCATGAAAAAAATTAAACCAAAAAATTTGGCAATATTGGAGAAATATGGAAAAATAAAAAACAATAGAATACAAAAGAAATTCACAAAACAATGACAAACATAAGAATGAATAGTGGGAATTGTCAATTTCTTTTAAAATGCTATTGAATATGTTTCAATACAACATTTTAAAAGAATTTTTTTTTTTGCTATTTCCATATTTGAAAAAAAAAAATTGATTTTAGAAATATGGATCAAATTGTGTGCATTCTCTATGGGGACAAATTGTCCTGTAGGTAACTGTCCCATACGTAACACGTCCTCTCCGACTTTAACAAAGGCTTACAAAAAAAGTGACAAGATCATTATGACTCCAAACTTTACAGAAGTAAACTAGAGGGTTGGACCTTTCATCACACCAAACTTCAATACATCAGTGGAAATACTTTCAGAGAGTTTTGGAGTTGAAAATTTTTCTTAAAAAACTTGAATTCCTGTGGTCCCATACGTAACGCACTACATTTCATGCTATTGCATCAAAGGTCAATGGTCATATGTCGTCATCTCCCATCAGTGTATTACTCTCTTGGATACCTACCATGAGGATGAGAAAAAATAGTACCCTTAACCTTCAAAAAGATTTTATAGAGGGTAAAAGGCTCTGAAATGTCCCATACGTAACATGCAGATTATCTTGGACTGGCCCCCTTCTGCATTATCCTGGATTAAGTCACCACTCCATTCAGCGGCATTCAATTCTTCAGTGCTAGTGACATCCTTCCACTCACAATAATCTTTAACTTCAAATATAAACAAGCATGCTTAAACAACCTTGCTTGCATACCAAAGCCACTACTATTGTGCGTACGAATGAGCTCGATTTGCATACAGGTGAAGCCTGTAAAGTGATACTCAAAACAAAGGTTAGACTCGTACTTTATTCTTTGGCAAGTCCTCATTTTCTTATTTCCGAACAAATTGTACCATTTGGTCCGTTGAAGTCCATACAATATTAGAATCCCGTAGTACTAAATTGTATTATCGGGGGCCAAGAGGCATGTATTTTGTGAAGGCGAGTGCGAGTCTCACTGTTTTGCTTGCCCTACGTATTCAGAAGAAAGAGCTACATGAAGATTAAAAGATCCGGTCCGGTATAATGGCAGAATACCCTACCACGGCTGTTAGTCTTGTTTAAGAGGTTTAGATATCGTTAAAGATTTTTTCTTTCGCTGTAGAGAATGTAGGAAGACTGAATAGTTAAAGTTTATTATATGAGGTGTTTGAATTGTGTGGAGCAAAAAAAGTGGAATTTTTACGCCATTTTTGGGAAGGTACTTTGTGCCGAATTTGGCAAGTTCGTCGTAAATTTGCAACACTAACTATCCGAATTCTGGTCTAATCTCACTGTTATATTAACTGCAAACACATGAAATTCCAAGGCTTGAACCTACCTTTAACTTTTCTGTCTCTTATTTTCAATTGTGATGACGTATTAATGAATTAAACAACATAAAATCCCAACACAGTTTCATTAAATCGACGACATGTCTCGATCAATGCGGAGCTATTATTACGGTATCGTCAAGAAACAAAATAGGTTTTTTTTTTTTTTTTTTTTTTTTTTTTTTTTTTTTAATACATAGATCTATATTATGTACGTGTAGTTTGTCTATTAATTACGATACTTATTAATGCGGAGCTATTATTACGGTATCGTCAAAGAAACAAATAGGTGGTTTTTTTTTTTTTTTTTTTTTTTTTTTTTAAATACATAATTATGTACGGTCGTGTTGTTTGTCTATTATTAGACTATATTAAGTGAGTTTGTTCGGGATTTTTTTTTTTGTGTGTCCAGTATTCTGTTTTTGAGTTTCCTTATTATGGCATTTATACATCAAGAATTTAACAAATTCACTAGTCTAAATTTAATGACCGCGTGTAACCCCCCCCCCCCCTCAAAAAAAAAAAAAAAAAAAAAAAACCTTCATATTATCATATTTTTTGGGGATACTCACTTAAACGTCCAAAGATTTAAAAAAAATCAACCCTGGCTGCATATATAATAATAAATAAATAAATATAAAATGAAATACATATAGATTATATAAATAAACACACAAACAACCAAATTATGAAACAATGTAATAAACTTGTAAGGTAAAAGTGCGGATTTTGGAGAGAGGCATCGATCCAAAGGCCACCTCTACCCCTTTACCCTCCCTCAAACCCCAATAAAAACACTAATACAATATAATGAAACTTTTTGAAAAAATAATTGTGTGTAGCGCAAAGCGGGGGCATACATTGCATTATGTTTAGACATCAAAAGTAATACAAGTTATATAACAATGGCAAGCGTCAAACACCATCGAAATTTTTTGTGCATTGCACTGATCGTAAATATCATTATTCATGCGGTCTTCGATCAGAAAATACAAATTCATTAAATTGGTGAGGAAAACATCAATTTGCTATATTTAATTGTAACATCCCGACAACAACAACATCCCCAAGCGGCAGTGCAATACAAGTCAACGAAGTGTCTTCAACCACAGACTGAATAAAGAAAAAAAAGGTTCTTTTAAGAACCAACAAAACCCCAAGAAAGATACACGCTTACTTTATGTAACATAATGCACAATTCACTTAATAATGTAAATAATTAATGAATATCCCTTAAATCAACATTCAAAATCTATTTATAATAGTTAATCTTAAACAAAACAAAACTTCTAATTTATAATACCTCAACATTCAAAAAACTACTCGAAGAGTAGAAAATAACATATCAAAAAAAAAATAATATATAAATTAAAACTGAACCAAAAGCAACAAAATAATAGATAAAAGAACAGCAAATTAGTAGCAAATGCAATGGATTTAATGACTGGTTATAAAAGCACTTTGAGAAGAACAGTTATCAAGTCAATACCATTCAGATGGCTCACAAATTTAAAACATTACCAAAAATTAGTGATTACAATTAACAAATTAACTTTTTTATTGTTTAAAAAAATATTTCACCATATATTCACATATATATCGTTTTCTCTACATTGCATTCTATATTCTTCGTTTGCACTATTCTCACTTTATTTTTTCAAGTTGTTTCCGCAACTCATGAAACGTTCCTCGAGACGTCTCCGCAACAAATTTTGAAACTTGTCACGGAGACGTCTCTGGGACATCTCGGAGACGCCTCATGGACGTTTCATGAATCGTACAGACTACTTTGAGACGGTTCTTTCAAATTGCTTTAAAGCAGTGTTTTGAAAATTGTCGCGGAGACGTCTCGGAGACGACTGTTAATACTTTTTATCCGTCGTAAAGACCATGAAGACGATTTTTATTTTATCGCGAAGATGTTTCCGCTAAAAAGATACCACCCTAAGCTATGAATAGCCAGGTAACATAGAAAATCCTTTCTAAAAGAGACTTTGGCGCATTATCATGATCACTTTCAATAGAGATTAGTTGATTGTCCTTAACTCTTCATTAAGTAGCGTTACTT
This sequence comes from Paracentrotus lividus, assembly GCA_940671915.1. Lineage (NCBI taxonomy): Eukaryota > Metazoa > Echinodermata > Echinoidea > Camarodonta > Echinidae > Paracentrotus > Paracentrotus lividus. Next base: position 44,643,490 of record CALNVZ010003426.1, read on the forward strand.
AAAAAACGCTTAAGGGGGTGTCCCACTGCAGGCGATCTTTGTTGCGACAACGCTGGCGATCTTGCTGTTGTGAGGTGTGGTAGCAAGTTGTTGTTGTAGCCCAAGCTTAGATAGAGTCGTAGTAGGTTTATAATGCGCTTTTTAAAGACGAACTCCTTATAATTATGAAATTATCAGGTTGCCGCCCACAACGATCGCCGCCTGTGGGACTGGCCCTTTAGGATAGTATCTCTTTTTGCGAAGACGTCTTCGCGACAGAAAAGAAATTTTCAAAAAACAACGGATAAAAAATGTTACAAAACGTCTCCGTATCGCTGAAACGGCTACGAGTTTGAACTCTATATCCTTCGTTAGCAAACTAATATATCCACTCTATATCATCGTCTTGCGGAGAGACATACCACCATAAGCAAAATCATAACAGGGGCGCGGAGCCGGGGGGCTGGGGGGGGGGGCTGCAGCCCCACTTTTTTCAGCCAACGTGTACAAAAATGCAAAAAATGACCAATACATTTGTGATTTTTAGCCGCTGTGTCA
>CALNVZ010003426.1:44647834-44658354 GCA_940671915.1 Paracentrotus lividus
AAAAACATCAGTATTATGAAATATGTGCGTTCTTAAATGCCAGTGATGATAAGGCTACGCAAGACTCCAAAATCTTAACAATTATTAAAATAAAAGCATCATATCGTTTCCCACTTTTGTTAAAACTACTTTATATCTTTCTAGATGATATAGGAATATATAAAATGAAAGTCGTAGTCCGTAGGCCAGGAAAATATATTGAAATATAAAAGGATGGAGTATGCGTTCATAGCATATCAAATAAATAATTCGCAATATTCATGGACAAATAAAATTGCCATCAGTATAAAAAAAATATTAATATAAATATCTTCGGTCTGACATTGTTTAAATCTAACTCAAATAAAAACAAAACATTTACACAATACAGTAATGTACTAAATAAATATCTGCGTTCTTATATGCCACATGAAGCTACGTAAACTCCAAAATTAACGTATTATGAAATATGTGCGTTCTTAAATGCCAGTGATGATAAGGCCTACGCAAGACTCCAAAATCTTAACAATTATTAAAATAAAAGCATCATATCGTTTCCACTTTTGTAAATACTACTTTATATCTTTCTAGATGATATAGGAATATATAAAATGAAAGGTCGTAGTCCGTAGGCCAGGAAAATAATTGAAATATAAAAGGATGGAGTATGCGTTCATAGCATATTAAATAAATAATTCGCAATATTCATGACAAATAAAATTGCCATCAGTATAAAAATAATATTAATATTAAATATCTTCGGTCTGACATTGTTTAAATCTTAACTCAAAATAAAACAAACATTTACACAATACAGTAATGTACTAATAAATATCTGCGTTCTTATATGCCACATGAAGCTACGTAAACTCCAAATTAACGTATTATGAAATATGTGCGTTCTTAAATGCCAGTGATGATAAAGGCTACGCAAGACTCCAAAATCTTAACAATTATTAAAATAAAAGCATCATATCGTTTCCCACTTTTGTTAAAACTACTTATATCTTGCTAGATGATAAGGAATAATAAAATGAAAGGTCGTAGTCGTAGGCCAGGAAAATATATTGAAATATAAAGGATGGAGTATGCGTTCATAGCATATCAAATATAATTCGCAATATTCATGGACAAATAAAATTGCCATCAGTATAAAAATAATATTAATATTAAATATCTTCGGTCTGACATTGTTTAAATCTAACTCAAAATAAAACACAAACAATTTACACAATACAGTAATGTACTAATAAATATCTGCGTTCTTATATGCCACATGAAGCTACGTAAACTCCAAAATTAACGTATTATGAAATATGTGCGCTTCTTAAATGCCAGTGATGATAAGGCTACGCAAGATCCAAAATCTTAAAATTATTAAAATAAAAACATCAAATCGTTTCCCACTTTTGTTAAAAACTACTTTATATCTTTCTAGATGATATAGGAATATAAAAATGAAAGGTCGTAGTCGTAGCCAGCAAAATATATGAAATATAAAAGGATGGAGTATGCGTTCATAGCATATCAAAATAAATAATTCGCAATATTCATGGAAAATAAATTGCCATCAGATAAATAAATTAATATTAAATATCTTCGGTCTGACATTGTTTAATCTAACTCAAAATAAAAACAAAACATTCACAATACAGAAGTACTAATAAATATCTGCGTTCTATATGCCACATGAAGCTACGTAAACTTCAAAATTAAAACCCAAGAAAAAAAAATGCGATACATTAAAAACAAAATCTCCCCCATTCCGCTGACAATCTGGCTCTCATCTCGATCTTTAGAATGACATTGTTTACAATAAATGAAGATTAAATGTAAACAAAAACGAGAAAAATTACAGTCACGTATTATGAAATCTGTGCGTTCTTAAATGTCCAGTTAACAATTATTAAAATTAAGCCATCATCGTTTCCCACTTTGTTACAACTATTCATAACTTTCTAGATGATATAGAAATAAATAAAAATGAAAGGTCGTAGTGCGTAGCCCGTAGGCCAGGAAAATATATTGAAAAATGAAAAGGATGGAGTGCGTAGGTGCGGAGGCCAGGAAATATATTGAAATCATAAAAGGATGGAAGTGCGTAGGTGCGGTAGGCCAGGAAAAATATTGAAATATAAAAGGATGGAGTGCGTAGGTGCGTAGGCAAAGAAAATATATTGAAATATAAAAGGAGGAGTGCGTAAGTGCGTAGGCCAGAGAAATATATTGAAATTATAAAAGGATGATTGCGGAGGTCCGTAGGCCAGGAAATATATTCGAAATACAAAAGGATGGAGTGCGGAGGTCCGTAGGCCAAGAAAATATATTGAAATACAAAAGGATGGAGGCGCTAGGTCCGTAGGCCAGGAAAATATTGAAATACAAAAGATGGAGTGCGTAGGTCCGTAGGCCAGAAAAAAAAAAAGTATACAATATAAAAGGATGGAGTGCGTAGGTCCGTAGGCCAGAAAAAATGAAATACAAAGGATGAGTGCGTAGTCCGTAGGCCAGAAAAAAAAAGGTATTACAATACAAAAGGATGGAGTGCGTAGGTCCGTAGGCCAGGAAAATATTGAAATACAAAAAGGATGGAGTGCGTAGGTCCGTAGGCCAGGAATATATTGAAATACAAAGATGGAGTGCGTAGGTCCGTAGGCCAGAAAAAAAAGTATTACAATATAAAAGGATGGAGTGCGTAGGTCGTAGGCCAGAAAAATATATTGAAAATTAAAGGATGGAGTGCGGAGGCGTGGCCAGAAAAAAAAAAAATTACAATATAAAAGGATGGAGTGCGTAGGTCCGTAGGCCAGAAAAATATATTGAAAATTAAAAGGATGGAAGGCGAGGTCGTAGGCCAGGAAATATATTGAAATATAAAAGGATGGAGTGCGGAGGTCGTAGGCAAGAAATAATTAAAATATAAAAAGGATGGAGTGCGTAGGTCCGTAGGCAGGAAAAATTGAAATAAAAAGGATGAGATGCGTAGGTCCGTAGGCAGGAAAAACATATTGAAAATAAGGGATGGAGTTCTGCGTAGCGTAGGCAGGAAACATATTGAAATATAAAAGGATGAGTGCGTTAGGTCCGCTAGGACAAGGAAAATATATTAATATAAAAGGATGGAGTGCGTAGTCCGTAGCTAGGAAAATATATTGAAATATAAAAGGATGGAGTGCGTAGACCGTGGGCAGGAAACATATTGAAAATAAAAAGAGGAAGTGCGCTAGGCCGTGGCGGCAGAAGAGATAATTGAAATCCGTACTTCGTATGAAAGGTAGGTAAAGTCCGTGTGTGTAGCATAATTGGCATCACTACGTACTCTAACGAAATTTTTTTTTAAGCCTCCAAAATGTGGTAGGGTATTCTGCAGTTATTCCAAAGATCCAAGTGTTCATGCTAAGCCATGCCCCCAGGACACACGTGTGTTGAATAAACATGAACTGTGTGATGAGCTTTGCGCGATTAGGCAATCAGAGCAATTTCCGCCTTGATCAGAGGCTAAGTACCTCAGGCCGTATAGAGATCACTAGATCATTGTGCCACTCCCATTGGCATTGACTGTCTTTGTCTGTTTACAGTTACACAGTAAGCGCACACATGAGAATAGAGGCGACTTATACCAAGATAAGGCCTATATTTGTAAATTATAGCAAGTTTTCCTTTCATTTCCAAACTCTGAGCCCTATACAAGTGAATGAAGGAACAAGAATTAAACCGACCAGCCCCCGTCGGAACTGACGAGTCAGTAGACATATTATGACCACAAATTTTGTGGTAAAAAATACCTTACTTGAATTCATACTCACATTTAATCAAATCTTTGAAGTTTTTCCTCGAATTGGTGACATTTGCAAATGTTTCACATGAAGTAATCAACTAATAATGAAAAAAAAAATATAGGAAAATTGAGTCCATCCACGTACATTTCTCCGTGCATGCGCTGTTCAATTAGGTCTTCGCACAGTAAAATGACGTCTTAGAAAATGGCAGCGATGGCACCAACACTATGAGAATAGACAAGGCCAACGGAAAATTCATTTTGGTAAGTCAAAAAGCTCTTATATAGAGTCTAATTCATTTTCATAACGGCCGTATCGTGAAATATCATAGACTACATCATGCGGTTAAATTACATTTTAACATTAGATTCATCATATTGACCAGTATATCACTGGATTGCTGGTTGTTTCACTGTAAATGGGGTTGGTGGAAGTACAGCCCCGTCGCCTTCGGCAACGGGGCTGGGTATTTCCACAAGAATAGAATCTAAAATAGTTTGACAGAGACCATTAAAAGGCATTATTTTAAATAATGTACAAACTTAAATTTCAGTATGTGGGACAATAAATATCCCTTTTTTATCAGTCTGTTTCCTGAACTAAGCAATTTCTTATTTCCTATTCTTCCCTTTCGCACTCTGCTTACCTCACAGTTACAGGTCACAGCAATTGAAAGTAGAACAGTGAAAACAAAAACAGCAAAGTTCAAATTTCCCGTCATACTGATGAAATCTGCATAAAAATATGCTGCTCGTAGCTCGACTCGAAAATCGCTGCACGATAGAGTGACGTCATTCGTATGTGCCCAGGTCCATTCATCCATTACATTTTCTCCGGCGACTACTAGTATTTCTCCGCTTCAAATTCCATAATTACCAGGCACCTAACAGGGGGGGGGGGGGTCGGGGGTTCCCCCCCCCCCCCGGTGGCGACCAGAGGTCCGCTTTACCAACAAAAAAAAAAAAAAAAAAAATGGATTAAATTTTTTTTTTTGCTTATCAATTCTTTGGGCCGATCTTGGTCTACCCCTATAGCTAATATATGGTACTCTTCTTGAGGGCAGAAGCGCAGAAATTTTTTTGAACACCTACCCCCCCCCCCTCCGCTTATCGCGCGGCCAGCGTGACGTGAAAAATTTTGGTGACCCTGTTGTCGGCTCGCGGACGTGAAAAAATTTTGATGTACCTTTTGGTCCACTTTTGCAGATTTCGAACCCTCCCGTAAAAATCCTAGTTACGTGCCTGATTACCGTATACCAACTTCAACCTTGGACTAACCTACCAATGAATTTACTGGGCCCATGCGTAAACATAATAGAGCCGCTTTTGTCCCCAGACAATAGGGCCCCCGAAATGCATTCAATTCTTTGAAAAGTAAACCTTTTTGGGACATAAAGTTTTTGCTTCTTTATCTTAAGCTGCATATTCAAATTGACCATTGTCTGAAGTTTCATGAGGTGATTTTTTTCGTGATTTTTGCAATGTTTCATGCTCATTTGCATAAATTAACATATATGAAAATTAGATGGAAAAACTGTAGGCCTACATATATATAAAATATCATTTTTTTTTAAACACTGACAGGACTAATGTATATGCAGACTTCCTTACTTGCATTTCTTTCATTATATTATTTTTTACCTCTAATCCTTTTAATCTAACCCCAAAAATAATGTTGTTAAATTGATTATATGGAGATAATAATTACCGCACACACTAAAGAATACCACACGCTGATATTATTTACCAATATTTTGCAAAAATATTTTGGGTCACAGTTATTTATTTTCTATATTCCTTGATGATGATGATGCAAATTTCATAATTATCGCTATTGATGTTATACTCAGTGTTTAGGAAATACATTTCCCTAAAAGAAAATATTAATGAGTGACTTACTTTTTTATAGTAAGGTAAACTTCACAAAATTTGTGCATACCAAATTATTTTATGCAAATGAGCTAATTACCATAATACCACATGAAAATACGACAGGGAAATGGAATACCACACGACTTCATAAAACTACCACTAAGGTGTAAATCCACAAGCTCAAGCTGATGTTTGGGCTAGAATCTACATAATTGTGGAAGCTCGAGGTCATGTTTCGGGCTAGAATCTCGAGATTGCGCAACTTGAGCTGATTTGGAAGCCGCTCTAAGGCTAGATTGCGCAAGCACGACCTGAAGGTGAACCAGCTTTCGAAATTTTTAATTGAAGGGCTCATTTTCACAGTTGGTATTTCACAATATCCGATTGAGAATTCCACGGCCATACCACATCCATACTATAGCTGGGGCAAACTCAGTCATTCACAACAGACAGGCATGATACAAGACAAGCAACAGACTGCGCAGTTACGTGTCCATAATGTTTTGTTTTTCATTCATTCATCAGTTATTTCCACCCATTTATCTGGAAAAAAAAAACAACAACAACAGAGTTACACATTGCGATATAAACATAATAATATTATGGTCATTTTGCTATGGTGTAAAATACTTGGGAAATAAAAACTGAAACAAAAAGCCACGCGCCTAGCTTGTCGGGAATGAACCCCATAATTATGATTTATCAATCTTTCAGGGATCAGTGTGAGGAGTGATTTGCGGATAATGATCAATATAAAAAAAGTGGATCTTTTTGCTCGCCCAGTGGGACGTGTAAAAGATCGAGGTTCCACCCGATCCAAAAATCGGGGCGCCAAATTCACGTCGGGCCCCCGGGTCATGCGGGTGAAATGCGCGCATGCATAATTATGGTCAAGCAATATTTTAACGATAGAACTGAAAAAAGATGAAATCCATCACCGTTCGTCATTCATTTTTGTGCATAATGTAGGCCTATGCTATGATCTTTTCAGCACAAATTTGTATGCGCTACGTCGCCTCGCGTACAAATCGATTTGAGTTGTGTCTCTTGTAATATAATGTTGTGTAGCGGGGAATCCATATAAAAAGGACACGTCGATCGCAGACGGCAATTATAAGAATCAAAATAAAACTTTCACTGCGTCATTCGAGCTTGGGTGCATGAGGAAGGATCAGTCTAACTCTTGTTGTGAATCTTGCTTTGATAGGATCTGGGAATTGTAATTATTCAAGGTAATTATGATAGTAATTATGAGAGCGTTTTTAGTTTCCCCCGGTTTCTTTCCCAAGTCCGTTCCTTTTATAGAGCCTACTTCTTTATAACTTTTCTTATTTAAAAATCATGTTTGGGGTTGTGGTTGTTGTTGTTGTTTTTTGTTTAGTAATAGCACGGTTTATAATCAAACTTTTTATATTTTGCTAAAATATTCCAAACGAATTCCTTTATTCTGCACTCATCACAATGTAACTGTTAGCATGGTTAGAGGATCAACAATGTTTGGTCTTATATCTCTTTCTTCTCTATTTTCCCCTTTTTATATTTTCTTCTATTCTTTTTATTCGTATTATTTTTCCCTCCACTGCCCCCCCCCCTCCTCCTCCTCCTCCTCCTTCGGCTCTATGTTATTGTTTTTATGACCCGTCGCTCGTATCAATTATGTAACATAAAGACTTACGATCTATAAAAACTTACGATCGACTTTATCTCGGTAACCTCATCGTGGACAGGGTGCTCCAGAGTTGATCCTCACCCTAGTCTTAAACCATAATCTTAATCATATCCTAATCCTAATCCATGACTCATTTGGAACATAGGAACAGCCATGAATTAAATCAGGATATTATTAATTAGTTTAGGGTTAGGGCTAGGGTTAGGATTAAGATCATCAACTTTGGAGCACCCTATCCATGGTGAGGCTGCCGAGAAAAAAAATCAATCGTAACTTTTTATCGATCATGTCTTTATGTTACATGGCACAGATCTTATCATTTTTTAATTTTTTTTATTTCACAGTTTACCAATTTTTTAATCCGAGCAACTGCGTCATGAAAGGACAGAAATTGACCGCACTATTTCTAGTGCTCCTTACTCTGTAAGTATTCTCTCTAGTCTTAGGCCAAAAAAAAATTGTTTGTGGTCCAATGAATGCCTTTTCAAAATCGGGTCGGTCGTCGGTTTTTTTTTTTTTTTTTTTTTTTTTTTTTTTTTTTTTCCTCCCATTGAAAAACAAAGAAAACAAAAAAAACGAATGACTTTCATTTTGAGATCACTTTTACGTTTTATTGAGTTATGTAAAATGGGACTGCATGGAAAAATAACACATGTTATAATACTGTTTTATGAAAAATATGACAAATAAATATGAGCCTGTGTCATTTTCGGCGTTTGGTGAAAAAAAAAAAAAAAAAAAAAGAGTTGGTCGCGTCGGGCGTTTTCAGAGGGTCGGTCGGTCGAGGACAACAAACAATTTTTTTTTTTTTTGGCCTTATTCTTGATACCACTGCGTAAATCATCCGGGGGATGGGGGATGCATCCCCCCCCCCAGATTTTAAGGGGATGGCCTGTACAAACATCCCCCCCCCCCCCAGTCTGCAAGAAATAAATAATTAAAAAAAAAGCTAAATAATTGTGTTATTGGTTAAAATAGCGCTCTCAATACTAAAAAATGCCTATTTTTTACTCCCAAAACCCCAAATTTTTCTGCTCGGTCGCTATGCAACTTCGCACTAAGTAACAAACAGTAACCTAAGTATAAAAAGGTTGGATCCAATGTATTTGATTGATACACGTCTGTCGAAACCCAATACACCCCCTCTTCTCGTCTCGGGACAAACCTTAGGAAATGGTGTTGATGACAATCAAAAACATTGATGTAGTTGTGCGCGGGGTAGGTTGGTGGAGGGGTCAACGGGGGCCTGCAGCCCACAAAAATCTCATAATAAAGATTGTGGATTCGTTTTCTATCGCTGTTTTTTGTTAAACAAAGCATGTAAAATATATTTTCTAAATGGATTATTTTCTGCTCTCGCTGATACTAAATAGGATTAATAATCTCTAATTTTTAGCTTAAACATTTGGGCTCGCGCTTCGCGCTCGCATTACTCTTCCATTCTTAAAATGAACAGGAATCACGGCAGCCATCATGATTCTTAAAAGTATACGTTCATAAACAAATTTTCTTCGTATCCCGTATCTCTTCGAATACATATCTCTTTAGGTCTACATATGCCTCTGATCTATTAAAAGTGTCCTCTTTTTTTTTTTTTTTTTTACAATGCAAAAATATCTGAAACCCTACTTGCGCTTCACGCTCGCATTACTTTTGCAATTACTAAAAATAAACTGGAATCAAGGCAGCCATTAGGATCCTTGAAAGCATACATTCAAAGACAAATTTTCTTCGTATCTCCTTGCTCTCCGAATAAATTTATTTTTAGATCTATGCCTCTGATCTAAAGTGTCCCCCTTTTCAGAAAAAGTGCCCTTTTTATCGACAACCCCATTTTCAAATCCATTTTGCCTCTACTATATATCTTTGTTTCTCGTTTTTATTATTTTTATTTTCCACGCTCGCAGATACTATATGGGACCTTTAATACACAAACATATCCAATTTCAGCTTAAAATTTTCGGCTCGCGCTTCGCGCTCGCTGATACAATAGGAACTATAATGTACAAATTTCTCCAACTTTTGGCTTAAAATTTCGGCTCGCGCTTCGCACTCGCATTAGTTTTTCCATTACTAAAATGAACAGCAATCAAGGTAGCCATAAACTAGAAGCAAACATTCAAAGACAAATTCTATACACACCCCCTTCCCCTCAAATCCACCTCTGCCACTGCTGTATGGGCAGGCCCGTAACTAGGATTTTTACGGGGGGGGGGGTTCGACATCTGAAAAAGTGGACATTTTTCAAGGATCTTTTTTCGAGCGCGAAACGCGAGCGAAAATTTTGAGCTAAACTTTGAGTATAATATGCATTATCATGATTATAGACTCTATTTAGGAGCTAAAAACTGGGGTTAATTGTGCATTATTGTCTCTACTTATAGTATCCGCGAGCGCAAAGCGCGAGCTGAAAATTTTAAGACTCTTAATGGCTTTTCTTTTTTATTGTTCATTGAGTAATAAATATATAGGAATGCGAGCGCGAAGCGCGAGCTCAAAATTTTGAGAACAAAGAGAACAAATTGCCAAGTTAAACTTGGTGCAATTATCAAGACCTATTAGGATCCGCGAGAACTGAAGTTTGAGCTAAAAATCGTGCCTTATCATCTTACTAGGATCCATACAGAAGATACATATAATCTGGCTCAAATAAATCTTTGCTATGAATATTTTGTAGACTGCGAGCACCTAGGCCTCCCCAAATCTAGCGCCAAACATAATTGCCAACTGAGTTTCTATTGACAACAGGTTCGTTCTCCAGCAAGAGAGCACTGGGTCAACCTTTTTTAATCAATACTATTGTTGTTAAATTTACAGTTACAAATGGTCGCAAGGTGACCAGAACAGCAAGGGAAAATTGCGGATTTAAAAAGACATACGAAGTAAAAAAAGAGCACTTTTTAAGTATTCGTAAGTGACTTTTTAAGAAATGTTATTTTCCGATGGACTTCATTAAAGATATGAAAGCTTAACCCTTTTAGTATAAAAATCAAGGGCAATTTTTAGCCCTCAAGAAAAAAAAAAAGAGAGCACTTTTAGAGTTGACCATGAAACAAAAATTGAGGCACTATGATTCACCTGCCCGGTTCTACCGTTCTGTCTAAAAACCTTATAAAACTTTGAGCTCCAAAAAATTGTGTTATGTGCACATTAAGACCCTATTTAGTATCAGCCAAGATAGAAGCGCGAAGCGGCGAGCCGTGAAATTAGGGTTTTTAAAGA
>CALNVZ010003426.1:44658379-44687282 GCA_940671915.1 Paracentrotus lividus
ATGCCAGTTAACTTTGTGCAATATAACGCCTATTTAGATCCGCGAGCTGAAAGTTTTGAGCTAAAAATCGTGCCTTATAGATTCTTACTAGGATCCATACAGAAGATACATAATAATCTTGGCTCATTAAAAATCTTTGCTATGAATATTTTGTGAGCTGCGAGCACCTAGGCCTCCCCAATCTAGGCCCAAACATAATTGCAACAGCATATGGAGTAACAAGGGGCCCTTTTTAGTATTAAAAGTGCCCCTTTTTAAAACATAAATTGTCCACGGGACTTTTCAAAACTCTGAAAGATGACACTTTTTTTAGCTTAGAAAAGGGACACTGTATGGTCATGAATAAGGGCACTTTTATAGGGTGGATTAACAAGTTGGGGTCACTGTGCCCCTACCCCCCCCCCCCCGGTTCCACCGCCTCTGCCATTAGGCCTTATTTCTGTTATATCATTTCCTAACATTGAAGATAACATCATTTAAAAATACAAAAATAGAACACAAATGCAAACGAAAACATTCCTGCGAAATGGTTCAAGTGTATTTCCTGCGTAATTTGTTCTGAAAAACATGATTATCATCCCCAAAATAGAATGTTGCGAGCGCGAAGCGCGAGTGAAAGATTTTTACATGTAGGGGGACTGAAAGCAAAGTGTTTTAATCTTCCTTTCTTGTATTCCTATTCAAGTATCTGCTGCATTTCTGCCAAAAAGTGGGAGTTTTAATTTTTTTTTTTTCGTTCAAGCGGACCCTGCTCGCCTACGGGGGGGGGGGGGGTTCGTTCGAACCCCCCGAACCCCACGTTCAAGATCGAGACAAGTTGGCAAAATATTTCGCTCATCCCCCCACTCCTCGACACGGATTTACGCCGCTGCTTGATACAATTATTGCTCACAGTTTATTCTTCTTCTTTTGTTATTGTATGGCAAGCAATCTATTTTTGTCATTGTTTTTTTTTTGGGGGGGGGTGGGGGTAGGGCTCTCTTTTGTGATCATTTATCTTCTTTTTCTTCTTCTCTTGTGTTTTTCTTTTCTTTTCCTTTCTTTTCTTTTTATTTTCTCCTTTTTTTTTCTTTCTTCTCATCTTTATTTTTTATTTTCCTGTTTCGTTCTTTCTTTCTCTTTTTTCCCTCTGTAGCTCACCGTAGTCTGCAAGCACAGACTCAAATTTGACACTTTAACAAATTACTGTCTATATAAGTGGGGACTAGCTAGCCTCCAAACTCACTTGCTGTGTCAAATAAGAGATGCTGCATCAGTACATGAGAGAATTTAGTCTTCTACCTCAGACTCTTCTGTGCGAACAAGATGGGTTTGTGCCTGCAAACTTATATTAGCTCGCCTTGGCTTTCTAGCAGAACTTTAATACACACCAATGACATACACAAATGGAACTTGTTTACTTATAGCTGCTACACTATATTTTGTTCTATGATTTATTCTTATTTTATGTACTACTCTGCTTTGTGTTTTTATTCTTTGTATAATCAGGACTTTGATGTAAAACAGCATATTTGCTGATCTTTTATTCCTGTGTAAATATATTCAAATAAATAAATAAACAAATAAATAAATAAATAAATGAATAAATGAATAAATAAATAAATAAATAAATGAATAAATGAATAAATGAATAAATGAATAAATAAATAAATAAATTAATTAATTAATTAATTAATATCTGATGCCTTCCTTTTTCGGGGGGGGGGGGGGTCAGTGGAAAATCAAGATAGGGGCTCAAGGGATTCGCCCTGAAAAGCACTCATTGACTGTACATGTTGAAATCGTATATATGGGGAAAACTTTAGACTGCGTCCCCCCCCCCATTCTCAAACAGGCTAGATATCCCGCATAAGTGCGATTCTTTGAAAAGTGAACCTTTTTGGGACAAAATAAAGTTTTTCCCTTTTGTTTTTAAGCTGCATATTCATATAAAAAATTGTCTGAATTTTCATGAAATGCATTTTTTATCTTAATTTTACAAATTTTTCATGCTCATTTGCATAAATTAACATGTAACAAATTTGAATAGAAAAATGGTACGTAAAATATCATTTGTTTGACCCTGACTTGATTGTATATGCTGGTCTTCTTACTTTGATTATTGTCATTATATCCTTTTTTAACTTCATTCCTTTAAATTTAACTGAAAAATAATGGTGTTGAATAATTGTTTTAAGATAACTAACACTAAAGAAATTGATTACCATCAAATGTCACACACGTGACCCAAAAACACGAAAAGTTAACGCCCCCCGAAAACCATAGTTCTATTATTATTACATTTTCTTCTCCAAAGCTAGATATAATGTACCTTTCATCTCACCAAATATGAAGCCATGATAGCTTTTAATTTAGTTATTAATTGACTTTGAAATTGGGTCACGTGTGTGACCAACTATGGTCATGCCTGAAGAAAGGGACTATGTTATTGGGCCATTTTTTGAAAAGTGAACCTTATGGGGACAAAAATAAATTTCTGATTTTTTATTTTAAGCTGCATATTCAAATAGAGCAATGTCTGAAGTTCCATGAACTGATGTTTTTTCGTGATTTTTGCAATTGTTCATGCTCATTTGCATAAATTAAGAAAAATGATAATTAAATAGAAAAACGGTACATAAATAAAATATCTCTTTTTTTTTAAACCCTGACTTGAATGGATATCCTGACTTCCTTATTTGGATTACTGTCATTATATTATTATTTACGTCTATTCCTTTTAATCTAACCCCAAAAATAATGTTGTTAAATTGATTATATTAAGATAATCAACCCTAGAAATTAATTGCCCTCAAATGTCACACAAGTGACCAGAAAACACAAATAGTTTATGCCCCGTCTTAACCATGGCTCTGGTATTATTATTATTATTATTATTTCTTCAAAGCTGGATTTAATGTACCTTGCATCTCGCTAAATATGAATCCATGACAAGTTTTGATTTGATTATTAATTAGCAAACAAATTGGTCACACACGTGACCCACAGGGTGGGGGCGGTCATAAAGGTCTGATTATGTTCACTTTCATTGGCTGAAATTAATTTATTTCAGCATTATTATGCTCCAAAATGGTTCTGCAATACTTTTTGCAAAAAAAAAACAAAAACAAAAACAAAAACAAACGAAACAAAGGGTCGAAAAATAAAGAAATTCATAAGAAATTCATAAAACAATGAAATACACAAGGAATTTATTTTGATACAAAATTTTTTCCAAGTACAATTGTTAGGAATCCTATAAAGATTATGCAAACACAAAATTAGCATTCCAGAAGCTTTAGTTTGTCAATTAGAACAAAAATTATGACTCACGCAATGCGTAAATTAGCATAATTAATTCATATGAAATAAATTATTATTATTATTATGGGGTGATTAACAGTGTTTTCTTGTAGCTTACATCACACACTACCATCATGCAAATTTTCGGCGCGCTCGCTCGATCAACAGCCGAGATCTTATAGGGGGCATCATGGCCCCCTCCCTCCCCGCCCCTCCCCCAGTCTTGACAGCTACCAAAACACCCCAGTGACTGACTAGGGTTGAGTTTATAAAAGTTTTACCGCTCAAAATGTACATTAACTGCATATAAACCCCTCAAAAAATGTCTTGCAATTCAACTTTGAGTCCCCATATCTTTTTATTTGATTGTTTATGATGGTTAAATTTGATATCATTGGAAAGTTGATTTATTCCTTGTCACATTGATACCCCATTTGTGATGGTTATGTTATGCTTGAATGCACAGTACTCGCAAACTCGAATGAAAGTCAGAAAAGGAAAGTTGCCAAATGAATGGCTATTGCTTACATCGAGTTCTTAACTGTATAAAAGGTTTTTGTGTTTCTTTGTCTTTGTTTGGTTTGTGCGTTAGGCGCTCAATACAATGTTGGATACTCTGGTTGAATGTCAAATAATGTTTCAGGTAATTTTAAGGTAAAAAATAAGCACTGCCAGGCAAAAAGCTTGGGCAAGGCACATTTCAATCTTCCAAACAATAAGTGAAAACATTGAGGAATAATGCATGACCCATTTAATGATAACTCAATAGAAACTCTGCCTTTCACACATAGCCATTCATTTGAGAACTTTCACTTCTGACTTTGATTTGTATTTCGGAATAACTGTGCATTCAAGCATTGCCACAACCTTTACAAATGGGGTATCAGTGTAAAGAGGAATAAATGAACTTTCCAATGGTATAAATTAATGAATTATAGACAATTAACAAAAAGAATACGAGGACTCAAAGTTGAATTGCAAAAGACATTTTTTTGTGAGGGGTTTTATATATATATAATATATATATATAAAGTATATTCATTTTTCTGTACAGTTTGCTATAGACACGTAACCACTAAATGTTCATGCCACGTGACTCCGAGCATCACGATATAAATAAAGATTTAAAAAAAAAAGAAATTTTTCAGGAGATGATCCTAATCGCAGTGGTATTTTAATGGTTAGCAGGTCCATATGCATATCTCATCAGCAATAAAGACATTTCATGCATTTTAAACTCACGAGGAATTTCAAAATGAAAATTGAAAACTTTCAAATCAATGCCGTTCTGTGAAGTCACACACGTGGCCCCACTTCTTTTGACTCTGACCTTGAACATGCATATTTGCAAATATAAAAAAATACTTGTCCAAATGAATAGCCAAACAAAATATATAGCATGATATAACATTGAGATCAAGTATATGCTTTAATAAATTGTTAGAGTTATAGCACAATTAAAGTCAGTTGGGCATAATTTCGGTCACACACGTGACCACGATGGTCATAAGAAACAAATAGGACGCGCCCTGACAACCCCTCCCCCCCCCGATCGATTGCTTGATGCCTACTTGACAAAAATCATCAAATTCTTATAGAAGATGCGTTTAAAATGTAAGTAACTTTCCTTTTAAACATCCTGAAAGGAGTAAATATATGTGATGCGTCAGCGTCGAAAGGAGAGACATCGCGAATTATTTGAATTCCCGATTTTATTTTGATATTATTGCATCTCTGATTCATGCCTTGAATTTGAATATATACACCCGACTGTAAAGAGTAAATAGAAGTGGAGATATTAGCCTCTGAACGCGATGGAGAATTGGTGCTCTTGGAAATCAAAATCAAGAGAAAAACGTCTGGCGAAGTTCATATGAAAACGTGAACAATCAAAAGGACAGTTGTTATTTTATACGCAAACACGCACAGTTCCACTACAGTGCACTAACGACCAAGAAATGAATCTTAGCGGGAAATGTGTGTACTGGTATAGAACTCTCTTACGTCTTGACCGTTCGATATCGCGATAACAATGCCGCTGAATAAAGACCGTGTAAAAGAGAGTGCAAGCTGTGGCAGTCAGGATCGAAGTATTTTATGCATGATATTTATTTTTTTATGATATCAAAAACGCGGGGGAAAAAATATATTGACCAATCACAAAGAAGTTAAAATCATTGGAAAGAGAAATTAATATATTTACTTCACTCAGCGTAAGCTAGGAAATCGTTGGCTGCTGATATTTACAGAAAGCTTTTAGTGACTGCTGTTTGACAAAATATCATTTTCACACAGAAAAACGACCCAAAAATGACCTAAAATGGGAGATTTTAAAGCTCACAAGCGCGAGGTTAGGGGTAAAAAATATTCTTCCCAGGGTTTTATCTTGTTTTATATACAATTAACACTCATAAAACCCTGTGTAACTAAGTAAATGATCTTCTCGGGGATTTTTTTTTTATTCCAGTATATTCAACAAAACTCCGTTTTTTCGGGCATTCCTTCCATTGACAATCGGTGCGTGAATGGTTTTCCTAGAAAAGAAGCCCAACGTTTTCAATATGTGACTTCCGTTTACTCCGAGCCAGAAAATAAGACCATTTGTCACCAGCTCTACTTCACCGAAAGCCCTAGCAACGCACTCTTTGTTACAAGGTGAACGATATGACGCATGAGGAGGCTGCATTCGGTATCGAGAAAATACTCGTCCGTCACAGCGCATGATCGAGGAAACGCAGCAAGCGATGTTGTCTAAATAAACATTCAATTTCTCAAAAAAAGAAACTAAATTTGGTTAGTTGTTTTTAATCTTCGTCAAATAATAAAAAACGTCATGTTCTTTTCTATTGTTTAAGAAAAAGTCCGGCTCTTTTAGAAAAGTGTTTACCAATCCTGGCGCTAAATTAGTTAGAAACAAACTATTTTAAAACCTTTTGGGGTTTTATTCCGATGTTTGCGTGCGTTTCTTTGAATGTCAATCGCGTATACTCTTACTCATTATAAAGGCAGGTCAATTTTGTCTGAACTCTGTTGGAAATTTCGAACATAATAATGGTCTATAGACTAAATTATTCTTGTACGAGGGGTTTATGGCATTTTGTTTATATTCTTGTGGAAATAAGTATATGATAGAGATAGCCTCCAAAATGTTTTTAAGAAATATTTGCGCCTCACCGAATGTATTTAGAATTTCTCTGATCACGTTTTAATGAGTGGCTAGGTTAGCTTAAGACAATGAAAATAAAACGTAAAATGATTTTGCTCGATCTACGTCTTTTATTGATCAAACCTGTTACACCAGTAATAAGAAGATATTAATAATTTTTAGAAATGAATTATTTTAAGAGTAAATCGTATTTTGTTTCGTCGTGTTTAGTAAAACGCTACTTTCTTAAACACGTTACTTTGTAAAATAAACTGGCAGAAGACTTTAAACCTAAATACTTGTATCGAGAAGTATTATCACGTCACCTCTTTTGATATGCTCTATGTTTCCTGATGGAACAAATTTGTTAATAGGGAGGTTTTTAATTTCCCATCAGGACAACAGATATCGCGGCCGTTAAATAAAATGCTGAAATTAACATTCATTTGGATCCAGATAGCGAAGTCAAGCAATAAGTAGGCTTTCCCCACATAACCCCCCCCCCCCCTCTCGCACCCATCCAGATTGTTAGATTTGACATTCGTTTGCGTGCTCCGCTATCCCCGGATGAAACAGCTTTATTCACAGTAGGTTGTGGCATCGCACGCAAAATTTCTGAGTGCAGCTAAAGAGAGTTTAGTTCGCCATTCCGCTCACAAAAACGAAACAAAAATCCAGTTGAAATCACACATCAACATGACAAAAGCCATGCGTTGCTAAGGGCGGAGCAAACGGAAAGGGGAAATGAGCGTGGACGTTCGCTTGTATGTCCGGAAAAAAATTATGACGCGAAAAAAACACTCGCGCGAAAACTGCTTTTTTTACCACTTTCCTCTGTTTGTTTGATTTTGGGTCTTAGTTTGTTTAACAAAATATAAACCACATTAACACACCGCTAAACAAAAAAACCCACACAAACACCCGGCACCAAAAACCCCCAACCCACAAAATTACACTCCACCCGCCCACCCCAAACAAACATACTTAACACCCCCCTTACTGAAAACTCCCAACAAAATACCACCCAAAATTACCACACGAACAACCCGCCCACCCAACCGACCAAAACCACCCCAATACACCTACGACACCCCCAAACACCACCCCAAACTTAACAACCCGACGACCCTCGCACACCCCCCCAAACCCTACTAACGTCACCCCCTACATAATAACCTCCTCCCTTAACCAATTACCCCCCGCACCCACAACCAGCGCCTACCAAAACACCACCAAAAAAATTTACACAACCCCCCCTATTTTAAAACACAACACCAAAGACCCCCATTACCTCCAACCCACAACCCGAAACACCAACAAACCCAAACAGCCACCACCCTCACCCCCCCAACCGTAACTCACAACACACACCTCAGCACCCCCCACAACAAACCAAACACACCCACGACCCCCACACCCCATACAAAATAACCACGCGCCACACCCATATAACCCACACCGCCCATACCCACCCTGATTAACCAAACATACAAAACGCCCATAAAATCGCCACAAACATGCATACGCACTTTTTAACCGAACAGCCCCCACCTACCTTTACAACGCCAACCCGAAAACCACAAAACACCAAACCACCCACACCCCCCCCCAACTCAACCCGCAAAACACCCAAACCACAGCGACCGACCCCCCCAACAGACACCCACCCAACTTTAGACGCCCACCCGCTCAACCCCCGCCCTGACAGCCCCCAACACCCGAACAACCGCACCCCCACGGACCCACCGCGACCCCCCCCCACCCCGCCCTACCGCCACGCCCAAACATTACGCAGCCCCAAAAAACGCCACACGCTCCACCCCGACAAAACCCCCGCCCCTCGCCACACCCTCCCCCCCAAAAACCCGCACCTAACCCAGTCCCCACCCCATTACACCCACCCCAATCTATTAACCACCCCCTACCCGCCCCGCCAAAACCTCACCACCCCCTAACAACAAACCACCCAACACACCCAACCCAACACAAAAAAACAACAAAATTTAACCAACCTACGCCACCCTCTACACCCCCAAACGCCCCTACCACCCACCACAGACTTTAATATATATATTGTATTAACCATTTTCACTCATGTTTTTACTGATCAAAGATGAAGCCGATGGTTGTAGAACCAGAAATCAACAAACAAATTTCGCGCAAAATTTTGACTTTTTTATGTAGTTTGTCGATTTACTCGGATCTTTGATCTGCGACTTCTCTCTCATTTCGACAAGACGTATCACATATATAACTTTGCTCAGCATAGAATACAATACAACTCAATTTTGATATCAGTATTCATAAAAAGATGATCGAACCTCAACCTGCCCGCCCCCTCCCAATTACTTGAAAATAGCTCTAATATTGAGGAGAAGGTGAGTTACGTCAAAGGATGTTTATGGAATGCTAAAGCCGTCCGGCAACCAGGCACGCCTGGGTTTGCCCTTTGTACAAGAGAAAATCCATGACAATAGACCCACCGGTGTGCGGAGGGTGAATTGTTATAGATAAAAGGGCAAACTTAATCATGCCTGGCTGCCAGACTGACATATAGCATTCCACGCACATCCTTTGACGTCACTCACCAACGTAACAATTCAGTCCAATCTGGAAGGGGAAAAAATACTATTTTGGAGGCACCAAATTTTGTGTGTTTCGAAAGCGAACACTTCCTTTGTGGTCAATAACGCACTTAAATTTGGAATTTTGAATTATTGTGTAGCTTATAACCTTTCATTTGATGTATAGCATGACTATAATTTCGCTATTTAATTTTTCGGTCCGATCGGGGTCTTCAAAACTTTCGTGACTCTCTGTTGTCTTTCATCTTGAACAGAAGCAGCGCCAATGCCGATCTATTGGACGCCATTCTGTGGGGTGCTGGAACAGCAGCAGCGGTGGCAGTTGGAGGGCCCTTTGCTCTAGCTGGACTCGGATATACTGCTGGTGGAATTGCAGCTGGCTCTACAGCTGCAGGAATGATGTCTGCTGCGGCTATCGCCAATGGTGGAGGTGTTGCCGCTGGAGGGTTGGTTGCAGGGCTTCAGGCTGCAGGAGCTGCGGGGGTTGGCTATGCTGTACCTGCTGCGGCAGGGGCTGCCGTGGCTGGTGCCAAGACGGTATACGACAGGCGTGGAAAGAAGGGCAAAGACAAGAAGGCCGAACACAGGGAGATTGCATACGACAACAACATTGATGAGGATTATAACGATTAAGATGATGATGAGTAATTTCAACATCGTTGGAAGTATTGTTGCTAAAAACCTATTTAGGGTTATTGCATTAAGTCCAATCTGGATCTACCCAGTTCCAATAAACCATGTTTTATTTAAGATTACAGAACCTCACCCGCAAGAAGTATTGCAAAATGGTTAAAATAGGTGCATTTTTCTAATTTGCAAGTCTATGATAATTCTGTCTTTATATTTCGCTCATAACGAGGGTGTTGACGACCATTTTGGTATTTTCTGAAAAGGGTTGACTTGCATGTCCCTTTTCATTCTTGAGAGCAGCAAATAGTGACCAGATACAAGATACCCGCCAAACTCATAGGTCATGATTATCGAGCAAAATATATAATTATACTAGAAAATTTCGAGTACTGCAGAAATGACAATATTTTTGTAACTTATATTGTGATTTAAAAAAAAAATGGTGAGACAAATTTGTATTAAACTGTCTTTGCAATACAAGACTTAATTTTCCTTAATTGGCAACGGCAAAAATAAATTTATCTTCTCTGGATGTTTGTTTCTTTCTTTTCCATTTTACCGCTATATCTTCTGGCGGTTATTCGTTTGCAAAAAGGTATATCAAGCAAAACATGAAAACATATTTCGGAGAAATGTGAAACACGTTTCATGATTTTATTCACTGATAATCGCCATCTTCCAAAAATGTTGGGCCATCGTTCTTTTATCTCCATCTTTGTTTCAGAAACTACCGGGTTCGGTCAACACGTGCTCTTGGGAATGAAAAGGGACAAGTCATAATACTATTAGGCCTACACCAAAATGGTCGGCGTCAACACACGTTTATATAAATATGACAAGATATAAAACACTATTGTCTTGTAAAATAGAAAAATGCACACATTTTAGCCATGTTGTAATATTTATTGCGGATATATTCGTATAATGATAAATGCATAAAATCACTTAATAAAAAAACTTACAATAACTAGGATATACGTACTAATTTAGAAAGCGCTGTAAAGGCCTACCTTACCATGCTTACATGATCATGTTAATAAAACTGCTTGATCATGTTGATAAAGGATCTCTTTGCTGTGATTTAAAATCAAATTAGTTTTATTTAGTTTTTAGGTTTTAGGCTGATCAGGTTTAACCGGTTTAATCAGGCTGGCTTTTTAAACTATACAGTCTGTGTAAAAAAAAATGGTACAGTCGGAAAAAACTAATATTTAGGTGTGAAATATTTTCAAATAATGTGTGTATGTGGTACCAAAATAAAGCCAAATGATTTTCCTTGCTGATGCGCTTTGTTCTGTATAATTTGCTTTCGTAAAATAAAGGTTATGCTAATTTTTATGCGACGAGGAACAAATCGAAATTGAGCACTTTATGGCCATTATGCGAAACCTATACACAAAGGAACGGGACGGCGTGCGAAAAATGGATTTTTCTTGATTGTAGAAAACTAGTCATATTTCAAAAATTACAACTCCAAATGTGATGAAAAAAAACTTCAGGTGAAAGCCTGATCTTCCTGCTTCTTGAAAAAACCAAACAATAGCAGGCTGTGATTAATCTTCATACTATAAAGAAAAATGTTTTCCACTTGTACCATTTTATTTGACACAGACTGTACATTGGCCTAGCCATACTGTAAAACAAAAATCATTGTTTCTGCCAATCTTTAAGTCCGTGTGATTAAAAAAAGTCGGATAATTGAAGGTACTCCTCAATAATGAGAAATCAAACTCGTTTTCTTCACAGTCTCTTATTATCATAGAAAGTTCTGTTACCCGATGTTCACCCCTTCTTATCTAACCCTCTGACCGACGTTTAAACTAACCATTTGATATAGCAAAAATGAAAAACAAATGTGTAAAAATACCTCTGACAGTCTATGGTGATGAGAGTGGTTTTTAATAGTTATGTGAGGAACTTTCAAACTGGACTTCAGGCAGATACTCTATTTTGGTTTGCAAGATGAGAATGAGGCAAGCCGTTGTGCTACGTACAAAAAAAAAAGACTGGGATGAAATAAGTCAAGAGAGGAAGGATAAGTGAGTAAATTGCAAGAAAAAAGAGAAGGATCGAGAAATAAAAAATATATATATAAAAGAGGGAGAGAGAGAGAGAGAGAGGGGGGGGGGGCGAAAGAGAGAGAGAGGAAGAGAGTGGGATGGAGGAGAGGAGGTCACTATCGAATAGAGAGCTGGGGTTGTGAATAACTGAGAGAAGGAAAGAAGGGAAAGAGAGAGATCTACTGAAGATATATAGAGAGAAAATGGGTCGCTAAGAAGTTAATAAATAAAATGTGAGAAAAAGGTTCAAGGAGACAATTGATGATAAAGAGAAAAAAAGTACAGAGAGAAAAAATAATGAATAAAGAAAAAATCCTTTTAAAAATATACATATTCATGTGTCATACCATTCATGTGTTTACTAGCATGTTTACTAAACATGGTTTTATGATTTCCGTCTGATTTTTCCCTTTCTCACATTTTTTTTTTTTTAATTGAGTTCATGATGATGATGAACATTAGTTTGTAAAGCGCCATTTATCTGCCAAAACAGGCGCCTGGCTCCCCAAATATATTATTTACAAAATTGCTGGAAAGATAGTAGGTTTTGAATTCAGATTTTGTTATAGCTTTAGAATTTGGATTGGCAGAGTTCCAAACATGCCAAAGACGTGGGGCAACAGGCGGAGAATGCTCTATCACCATAGGTTTTTAAGACGGGTACATCTGAGTCTATTCTTCTTTTATTTTCTGTCTTTCTTCTGTGAAAATTTAAGTACATTCAATGGGGAAAGCGGCCGCATCTGAGGGTCCGAAGTTTCATACACACTCTAAAACCTGCATGGGAGACGCAAATAGCTGAATGTACCAAATTGTGTGATTATTTGCACATAATTCTTTGTTTGCTTATATTTCACGTTGAGGTGAGTGGATTATGCAAGGAAATTTTGTTTTCTATACATGGGTATAATATTGTAAATTTACTTGAATATCCACTGATCATTTTTTTTTCTCGCAAAGCAAACCCCACTTTTTTTGGGGTGCATATTGAAATCTACATCAAGCAGCTCAAATTTGCAGACTGTCCTGCACCTCCTTGTTTATTGCAAAACAATCAAAAAGAAAGAAAAAAAAGTGACTGAGATCAGGGGTAGTCCCCTTAAATGGTTTCAGAACCTTTCATAAATCGTCTATCTGTGAATGCTCCAATATTGAGTGATCCCTTTTTCAACGTAGTGGGAGGGTAATGACAAATCCAGCAAAATATCGTCGATTGTCACATAAATTCACTCGCGCGTTTTAGCCCTGGATCCAAAGGTCAGTTTGGCTAAAATGGGGGGGGGGGGGCGTTACAGGCGCGGATCCAAGAAAATCGAATTGAATGCATTTCGGGGGCCCAATTGTCCGGACACAAAAGCGGCTCTATTAAGTTTACGCATGGGCCCGATAAATCCATTGTATGAAATCTGGCTGCGTCCGCTACTGCGTTATATACAGAACGAAACTTTCCATAATGGAGAGAAAGGGGCCTACCGTAAGAATCGAGGAACGAGAAAGAAAAAATGTAAGAAGAGAAAATGAAAGAAGGACAAAACTCAAAGATATACATAAGAAATAAAGGAGGAATATGAAAGTACCCATCCCATCCCGCGGGAAAATGGTGCACTTTTTAAAACTCAGAGTTCAAATTGCGCATACTTTTATTATGCTTGGTAGCTCTGGCAAATAATCGCTCGAAAGAAATTGGGCTTATGTGGACGTGGTTTCTCGTATATCGAACTTTTTTC
The DNA here is from genome assembly GCA_940671915.1 of Paracentrotus lividus. NCBI lineage: Eukaryota > Metazoa > Echinodermata > Echinoidea > Camarodonta > Echinidae > Paracentrotus > Paracentrotus lividus. The sequence goes on from CALNVZ010003426.1 coordinate 44,671,809, forward strand.
TGGGGGAGGGCTGATCGGGCTAGCTACAGCGGATCCAGGTTTCATACGAGGAGGGGCCTAAAGTTGGTATTTCAGATTTAGGTACACAACCATCATTTTCCGTCACACCGGGCGAGCAAAAATGTAGGCCATTTTTTTTTCACATCACGCTGGTCGAAAAATAGGTGGGGGGGGGGGGGGGGGGGGTGTCACGTCGGCCCCCCTCGATCTGCGCCTGAAATCCATGGTGCATTGATGTAGAAGCAGCTTTCGAGATTACGTTTGCTCGAGCTGATGTTTTGGCTAGAATCTACACTGATGAATTGCGGAAGCTAGAGGTCATGTTTCGGGCTAGAATCTCGAGATTGCGCAAGCTTCAGCTGATCGGAAGCCGCTCTTAAGGGGGTATCTCACTGAGTTGCGAACATTTGCGAACAGGGCGAATTTAGAGATTTTCGTATACATAGAATGCCTAATCCACCTGTCGTGATTCAGTAGGTAAGGCTTTTTGATGTGAGGCATTTTCTTTTGTTATGTGTTTTCGGACAATGAGTATTTTGGAATGTAGCGAACTTCTGAATGAATGGAGTCGAAATACAGGAATTCTTTTTGTCCTGCATTGGCAATGATTGGGGCATGAAGTGATCGATCTTGGTTTCAACCAACATTCCTTTCGATAGGCCTGAATAATTCTTTTGAAAATAATTCGCCAAAAAGTTTTGAACATGTTCAAATTTCTAGACGAATTTATTTATGATCGATTTGCAAGTGCATAATTCTGTGTGTAAAAATGGTTGAATATACATATAAATAGGTTTACTGATATTACTAAAAATTATATGGAAAGGGTCAACATAAATTTGAATCGGATAAGAATTACTCGATGAAAAAAATATAATTTCTAAAAATACGTTTGAAAATAATAATAATAATAATCCAGCGTAATACAGTGTCTTTGATCATGTTGATTGGTATTGTCATAATAACAAGACATAAACGCAAATAAACATTCAGATTTCACTTCGGGCGTGGCTGGGCGTTGGGGGTAATTGAGGCTGGTAGTCATTTTCTTTTTCATTATCATTACTATATCATTCCTAATTATTGTTATCATTTTGTTTTTCATCTCTGCACCCATGACTGCATAATTGACAATCATATTCACTTTTGGCAACAAACCGCACCCACGTACCTACACGAACCAAAACGAAGCAAAAAATGACTTGTTTCTATTGATATGTGTTTACAATTCAGCTGAAATTACCCCCTTCTGAGGCGCAGTGGCTGTGGAGCTCGTGCGAGCTGCGGGTAGACGGTGCTGGGGGGGGGCGGTGCTTCAGCCCCCCTTCAGTTCTCAGCACACGTGTACAAAAATTGCAAAAATGATCGACCATGCATTTGTCATTTCTAGTCTCTTCAGCCCCCCCCCCCCCCCTTCGGCTCAGCTCCTCTACTTTCAAAACGCTCCACGGCCTGCTTTGTGATTGCATAAAAAAGGCAGTACAAAAAACATGCGCAATACAATATAACCCACCTGTTACTTGCCTAACAAGGTCAGTAGGCCTACAAAAGAAACATGCCATGATCATTCAGTACAACCCTTTGTGCGCTTGCCTAAACAGAGCAGTACAAAGAAAACATGCATTTGATACGAGTTAGAATAACCCTATTGAGCTTGCCTAACTAAGCAGCACAAAAGAAAATATGCATATTATACAACGAGATACCCTTTGAGCTTGGCTTACAAAGCATCGCTACAGAAACATGCCATTCTTGATACAACGAGATAACCCCTTTATGCTTGTCTCTAACAAAGCAGTACAAAAGAACATTGGTAGATCCTCTATATATATAACACTCTGTAAATTCGCCTGGGTTAGACAACTGCTTTGTTAGACAAGCATAAAGGGGTTATCTCGTTGTATCAGAATGGTATGTTTTCTTTTAGCGATGCTTTGTAAGCCAAGCTCAAAGGGGTTATCTCGTTGTATAAGAATTGCATATTTTCTTTTGTGTGCTTAGTTAGGCAAGCTCAATAGGGTTATCTAACTGTATCAACATGGCATGTTTTCTTTTGTACTGCCTTGTTAGGCAAGCACAAAGGGGTTGTACTGAATGATCATGGCATGTTTTCTTTTGTAGGCCTACTGCTTATGTGTAGGCAAGTACAGTGTGGGTTATATTGTATGGTATTGGAATGTTTTCTTTGTACTGCTTTTTTATGCAATCACAAAGCAGGGGCCGTGGAGCGTTTTTGAAAGTAGAGGAGCTGAGCCGAAGGGGGGGGGGGGGGTGAGAAGACTAGAAATGACAAATGCATGGTCATTTTTGCAATTTTGTACACGTGTGCTGAGAACTGAAGTGGGGGCTGAAACCCCCCCCCCCCCACCAAGCACCCGGCTCCACAGCCCCCTCGAAGGGGGTAATTTCATTGAATTGTGAAACATATCAATGAAACAAGTCATTTTTTGCTTCGTTTTGGTTCGTGTAGGTACGTGGGTGGCGTGTGTTGCCAAAAGTGAGATATTGATTGTCATATTATGCAGTCATGGGTGCAGAGATGAAAAAACAAAATGATAACAATAAATATGGAAATGATAATAGTAATGATAATTGAAAAAGAAAATGACTACGAGCTCAATTACCCCAACGCCCAGTCCACGCCGAAGTGAAATCTGAATGTTTTATTTGCGTTAATTGGTTAATGACAATACCAATCAACATGATCAAAGACACTATATACGCTGGATTATTATTATTATTTTCAAACATATTTTTAGAAATTATATTTTTTTTCATCGAGTAATATTATCCGATTCAAATTTATATTTGACCCTTTCCATATATATTTTATGTAATATCAGTAAACCTATTTATATGTATATTCAACCATTTTTACCACACAGATTATGCACTTGCAATCGGTCAATAAATAAATTCGCCTAGAAATTTTGAACATGTTCAAAACTTTTTGGCGAATTATTTCAAAAGAATTATTCAGGCCTATCGAAAGGAATGTATTTTGAAACCAAGATCGATCACTTCATGCCCAATGCAGGACAAAAAGAATTCCTGTATTTCGACTCCATTCATTTCAGAAGTTCGCTACATTCCAAAATACTCATTGTCCGGAAAACACATAACAAAAGAAATGCCCTCAGATCAAAAAGCCTACCTACTGAATCGAGGTGGATTAGGCATTCTATGTATACGAAAATCTCTAAATTCGCCCTGTTCGCAAACGTTCCCAACTCAGTGAGATACCCCCTTAAGGTTAGATTGCGCAAGCACGACCTGACGGTGAACCAGCTTTTGAAATTTTTAATTGAAGGGCTCATTTTCACAGTTGGTATTTCACAATAATCGATTGGGAATTCCACGGCCATATCACAGTATAGCTGGGGCAAACTCAGTCATTCACAACAGACAGGCATGATACAAGACAACCAACAGACTGCGCAGTTACGTGTCCATTATGTTTTGTTTTTCATTCATTCATTTATTTCCACCCTTTTATCTGGAAAAAAAACCAACAACAAAAGAGTTACACATTGCGATATAAACATAATAATATTATGGTCATTTTGCTATGGTGTAAAATACTTACTGAAATAAAAACTAAAACAACTGAAAGCCACGCCCAGTAGCCGCTGTTGGGAATGAACCCCATAATTATGATTTATCAATCTTTCAGGGATCAGTGTGATGAGGAGTGATTTGCGGATATAAATCAATATAAAAAAAGTGGATCTTTTTGCTCGCCCAGTGGGACGTGGAAAAGATCGGGGTTCCACCCGATCCAAAAATCGGGGAGCCAAATTCACGTCGGGGCCCCCCGGGTCATGCGGGTGTAAAATCCTGGATGCGCGCATGCATAATTATGGCCAAGCAATATTTTAACGATAGAACTGAATAAAGATGAAATCCATCACCGTTCGTCATTCATTTTTGTGCATAATTAATTTATGTAGGCCTATGCTATGATCTTTCCAGCAAAAATTTGTATGCGCTACGTCGCCTCGCGTACAAATCGATTTGAGTTGTGTCTCTTGTAATATAATGTTGTGTAGCGGGGACGTCGATCGCAGACGGCAATTATCTGATTATATAAGAATCAAAATAAAACTTTCACTGCGTCATTCGAGCTTGGGTGCATGAGGAAGGATCAGTCTAATTCTTGTTGTGAATCTTGCTTTGATAGGATCTGGGAATTGTAACTATTCAAGGTAATTATGATAATAATTATGAGAGCGTTTTTAATTTCACCGGTTTCTTTCCCAAGTCCGTTCCTTTTATAAAGCCTACTTCTTTAACTTTCCTGATTTAAAAATCATGTTTTGGGTTGTTGTTGTTGTTGTTGTTGGTTTTTTTTTTTTTTAGTAATAGCACGGTTTAAAATCAAACTTTTTATATTTGCTAAAATATTCCAAATGAATTCCTTTATTCTGCACTCATCACAATGTAACTGTTAGCATGGTTAGAGGATCAACAATGTTTGGTCTTACATTTCTTTCTTCTCTATTTTCCCCTGGAATTTTCCCCTTTTTATATTTTCTTCTATTCTTTTTATTCGTATTATTTTTTCAATCTACTGCCCCCCCCCCCCTCCTCATTCGGCTCTATGTTATTGTTTTTTTTATGACCCGTCGCTCGTATCAATCATGTAACATAAAGACTTACGATCTATGAAAAGTTACGATCAACTTTATCTCGGTAACCTCATCATGCCAGGTGCTTCAGAGTTGATCCTCACCCTAGTCCTAAACCTTAATCTTAATCATATCCTAATCCTAATCCATGACTCATTTGGAACATAGGTACAGCCATGAATTAAATTAGGGGATTATTAATTAGTTTAGGGTTAGGGCTAGGGTTAGGATTAAGATCATCAACTTTGGAGCACCCTATCCATGATGAGGCTACCGAGAAAAAATCAATTGTAACTTTTTATCGATCGTGTCTTTATGGGAATACAGGGCACAGATCTTATCAATTTTTTTTTGTTTACAGTTTACCAATTTAATCCGAGCAACTGCGTCATGAAAGGACAGAAATTGACCGCACTATTTCTAGTGCTCCTTACTCTGTAAGTATTCTCTCTAGTCTTATTCTTGATACAATTATTGCTCAGACTCAGAGCTTATTCTATTCTTCTTTTGTTATTGTATGACAAGCAATCTATTTTTGCCATTGTTTTTTTTTGGGGGGGGGGGTGGGAGGTAGGGCTCTCTTTTGTGATCATTTATCTCTTCTTTTTCTTCTTCTCTTGTGTTTTATTTTCCTTTCTTTTTTTTTCTTTTTTTTTTATTTCTCTTTTTTTCTTTCGTCTCATCTTTATTTTTTATTTTCTTGTTTCTTCTATCTTTCTCTTTTTCCCCCTGTAGCTCACCGTAGTCTGCAAGCACGAGCTCAAATTTGACACTTTAACAAATTCTGTCTATATAAATGGGGACTAGCTAGCCTCCAAACTCACCTTGCCCCGCCCCCCCCCCATTTTCAAACAGGCTAGATATCCCGCTTAAGTGCGATTCTTTGAAAAGTGAACTTTGTTGGGAAAAAATAAAGTTTTTTCCCTTTTGTTTTTAAGCTGCAGATTCATATAAAGCATTGTCTGAAGTTTCATGAATGCATTTTTTATCGTAATTTTACAAATTTTTCATGCTCATTTGCATAAATTAACATGTAAAAAATTTGAATAGAAAAATGGTACGTAAAATATCATTTGTTTGACTCTGACTTGATTGTATATGCTGGTCTTCTTACTTTGATTATTGTCATTAGGCCTATATCCTTTTTTAACTTCATTCCTTTAAATTTAACTGAAAAATAATGGTGTTGAATTGATTGTTTTAAGATAACTAACTAAAGAAATTGATTACTATCAAATGTCACACACGTGACCCCAAACACGAAAAGTTAACGCCCCCCCCCCGAAAACCATAGTTCTATTATTATTACAATTATTTCTCCAAAGCTAGATATAATGTACCTTTCATCTCACCAAATATGAAGCCATGATAGCTTTTAATTTAGTTATTATTGACCCGAAATTGGTCACGCCACGTGACCCGTGGGTCACGTGTGTGACCAACTATGGTCATGCCTGAAGAAAGGGACTATGTTATTGGCCATTCTTTGAAAAGTGAACCTTATGGGGACAAATATGTATATATATATATATTATAATATTTTATTTTAAGCTGCATATTCAAATAAAGCAATGTCTGAAGTTTCATGAACTGATGTTTTTCGGTATTTTTTGTTTTCTGTAATTGTTCATGCTCATTTGCATAAATTAACAAAAATGATAATTAAATGGAAAAACGGTACATAAATAAAATATCTTTTTTTTTTAAACCCTGACTGGAATGGATATGCTGACTTCCTTAGTTGGATTACTGTCATTATATTATTATTTACGTCTATTCCTTTTAATCTAACCCCAAAAATAATGTTGTTAAATTGATTATATTAAGATAATCAACCCTGGAAATTAATTGCCCTCAAATGTCACACAAGTGACCAGAAAACACAAATAGTTTATGCCCCGTCTTAACCATGGCTCTGGTATATTATCATTATTATTATTTCTCCAAAGCTGGATTTAATGTACCTTGCATCTCGCAAAATATGAATCCATGACAAGTTTTGATTTGATTATTAATTAGCAAACAAATTGGTCACACACGTGACCCACAGGGTGGGGGCGGTCATAGAGGTCTGATTATGTTCACTTTCATTGGCTGAAATTAATTTATTTTAGCATTATTATGCTCCAAAATGGTTCTGCAATAATTTTTGCGAAAAAACAAAAAACAAAACAAACAAACAAACGAAACGAAGGGTCGAAAAATAAAGAAATTCATAAGAAATTCATAAAACAATGAAATACACAAGGAATTTATTTTGATACCAAAATTTTTTCCAAGTACAATTGTTAGGAATTCTATAAAGATTATGCAAACACAAAATTAGCATTCCAGAAGCTTTAGTTTGTCAATTAGAACAAAAATTATGACTCACGAAATGCGTAAATTAGCATAATTAATTCATATAAAATAAATTCTTATTATTATATGGGATAATTAACAGTGTTTTCTTGTAGTTTACATCACACACTACCATCATGCAAATTTTCGGCTCGCTCGCTCGATCAACAGCCGAGATCTTATAGGGGGCATCATGGCCCCACTCCCTCCCCGCCCCTCCCCCAATCTTGACAGCTACCAAAACACCCCAATGACTGACTAGGGTTGAGTTCATACAAGTTTTATCGCTCAAAATGTACATTTACGGCATATATATATATAAAATATATTCATTTTTCTGTACAGTTTGCTATAGGTCACACACGTGACCCACTAAATTGTCACACACGTGACCCGACATCACGATATAAAATAATAGATAACAAAAAGAAATTTCAGAGATGACTCCTATCCAGTGGTATTTTATGGTTAGCAGGTCCATAATGCATTATTTCACAGCAATAAGAACATTTCATCATTTTAAAACTCACAGGAATTTCAAAATGAAATTGAACTTTCAAAATCATGCCGTTCTGTGAAGTCACACACGTGGCCCACTTCTTTTGACCTCTGACCTTGAACATACCTATTGCAAATATAAAAAAATACTTCCAAATGATAGCCAACAAAATATATTAGTATAATATAAACATTAAATCAGTATATCTTTAAGATTGTTAGAGCATATCAATTCTAGTTGTAAACTTAAGAGATAGAGGGCGCTACCGTTCTACTCAAAGCGAACGTGCCCATTGACTTTTTTTTGTTTTCGGACAGTTTTTCACTTTATTTTCTTTATTGTGGCAAGCAACTACCTTTGCAAAGAAATGTTCAATTTGAATAAGTACGCTAAGAGTCTGATTTTTCAAAAATAGGAATAACTTATTGCAAAGGGGAAAAAAGTCCTGTCATTTGTGTCAATTCGAAAGCCTAGTCAGATCAAATTCCTGTACAATATGGTATGTTTTGCTCTCAAAATAGCTCATGCGCTGCATAGTTTTGATCCTCGATGCCGCATTATACTATTATAGCTTATTGTTCACAGGGCAATTAAAAGCTTGAATTCTCAGTTTTCCGGAGATGGTACATTCAATTTAATTGATTAAAAAAAGCCCTGTCACTTTGAACATAATCATATAAGAGGTTCTTTCCTCGACTAGTCAATATTTACGCTTATCGCATGCATATCGCATAGAAACATGTGAACGGCGTCTTCACAAGACTTGTGACAAGTTCACAATCTATGTCATTGTTTTGAGCATCAATTTATATGAATTGCATATTCTGATTACAACTTCAGCACAATAATGTTATAAGCTTGCCCAAATGTGTATTTCCTCCATCTGGTCTGGAGAATCTATTAACTAAGAACATGATAAAAGTTCATCAATTTCTTTCATCTCCACGAGTAGATTGCTCAACCGAACGGACAATACCATTACACTGGAGGGAAGTCTTCTTACGCGAGTTTTTTTGAGCTAATTTATTATTGCAGCCAGCTTTATAGATTTCTGCGCTTCTGAGCCGTATTTCCAACGTCACTTTGTTGCGTCTGGCCTCTTAGATAATGGACGCGCCTTGTTTAATTACGATTTAATGCCGCACATTGGTATACGTTAACTTTACATTTTACATAGAGTAGAATTGATATGTTATAGCCAATTAAAGTCAAGATTTTGCATAATTTCGGTCACACACGTGACCACGAATGGTCCATAAGAAACAAATAAGACCCCTGACAACCCCCCCCCCCCCCGATCGATGATGATGCCTACTTGACAAATTATCAAAATTCTTAAGAAAATGGTTAAAATGTAAGTAAACTTTCCTTTAAAACATCCTGAAAGGAGTAAATATAACTTTGCTCAGCATAGAATACAATAAAACTCAATTTTGATATCTGTATTCATAAAAAGATGATCGAACCTCAACCTGCCCGCCCCCTCCCAAATACTTGAAAAAAGCTCTAATATTGAGGAGAAGGTGAGTGACGTCAAAGGATGTGTATGGACTATGCTAAAGTTGTCCGGCAACCAGGCACCGGGGTTTACCCTTTGTACAAGAGAAAATCCATGACAATAGACCCACCGGGGTGCGGAGGGTCTATTGTTATAGATAAACGGGCAAACTTAATCATGCCTGGCTGCCAGGCTGACATATTGCATTCCACGCACATCCTTTGATGTCACTCACCAACGCAACAATTCAGGCCAATTTGGAAGGGAAAAAATACCATTTTGGGGGCACCAAATTTTGTGTGTTTCGAAAACGAACACTTCCTTTGTGGTCAATAACACACTTAAATTTGGAATTCTTGAATTATTGTGTAGCTTATTACCTTTCATTTGATGTATAACATGACTATAATTTCCCTATTTAATTTTTCGGTCCGGTCGGGGTCTTCAAAACTTTCGTGACTCTCTGTTGTCTTTCATCTTGAACAGAAGCAGCGCCAATGCCGGTTTATTGAAGGCCATTCTGTGGGGTGCTGGAACAGCAGCAGCTGTGGCAGTCGGAGGGCCCGTTGCTCTGGCTGCAGTCGGATATACTGCTAGTGGAATTGCAGCTGGCTCTACAGCTGCAGGAATGATGTCTGCTGCAGCTATCGCCAATGGTGGAGGTGTTGCCGCTGGAGGGTTGGTTGCAGGGCTTCAGGCTGCAGGAGCTGCAGGGATGGGCTCTACCATACCTGCTGCGGCAGGGGCTGCCGTAGCAGGTGCGAAGCTCGCATACGACGACTAATGATGAGGAGTAATTTCAACATAGCTGGAAGCAATAAAACCATGATAGTTAATCAAAACATAGGGCCTATATTGTATGAGAATTATTTCAATCTTTAATCGACTCAGTTGGAATAAAGTATGTTGGTATATCTGTATGATAAATATAATAATGTGTAAAATAAAAATAAATTCAAATTTATCACAAACTTTAAAAAATAAGGAGATAATATTAATAATAATGATTCAGGAAGCGCACTAAAGACCTATACCCACAAAGAGTCGGGTTTAATAATTAAAAAAAAATCTCTTTGGATCTCTTTGGAATATCCGCTCAGCTTTAGCGGCCGCAATGCCGTCATCGGCATTTTAGTTTTATTTCATTTTTATTCAATATGTTTGACTTAGGCTGATCAGGTTTAACCTATTTAACGAGGCTGGCGTTTAACTGGGTTCTATAGGCCTATATTGAAAAACACGATCATTGTTTCTGCTAAGCTAAGTCCGTGTGATTAAAAAAAAAGTGTTAATCGAAGGTACTTCTCAATAACGAGAAATAAAATTCGTTTACTTCTCAATCTCTTATATTTTTTTAAAGTTCTGTTACGTTGTGTGTATTCCTTTTGTCTACCCGTTTAAAATAACCATTTTAGCAAAAAGGGAAAAATGTATAAAAATACATTTTAACCCGTTGTATACTGGTAAAATAGAGACTACCCCCTCTTTGTGACGTTATATTCCGCTATTTTTTTTTGCATTAATACACAAAAATAATGGATGATTCCATTGATCGGATATTGATGATTGAAAAACTTTCATTCTTTCAACTTCATATGAAAATGATATGTGGAACCATGATAGACAATCATGCTTGATTGGTCTTCGTAAAAATTACCTCAGTCTTCAAAGGGTTAAACAAATGAAATGGCAGAAAAGGGTAAATCACCCTTTAAAGGGGCCGAGGAGTAACAGCGTATTCGAAAAGGGTTAAAAGGGTGACACCCTTTTCAACCCTTTTGAAAACGTCTATCCTCGGCCCCTTCGAAGGGTGATATACCCTTTTCCGCTATTTCTTCTTTTTTTCTTTTTTTTTAAAGAGTCTAGGCCTACCCCCTAACAGGCCATGGTGATTTTATGTGAGAAACTTTTATGTGAGAAACATGGTGATATGATGTGAGAAACTTTCTAACTGAACTTCAGGTAAATATGCTATTTTGGCTTGAAAAAATAAGAACGAGGCAAGCCGCTGTGCGACAAAAAAAAAGATGGGTGAAACAAGAGAGGAAGTATATGGATGAGTAAATTGCTCAAGGAAAGAAGAGTGAGGGTCGAGAAAAAGAAATCACGTAAATACAGAGATCCATGTGGCTTGAGAGAGAGAGAGAGAAAGAGAGGTAAGTCACTAGTATGGGCGTCAATCCTGGGGGGACGAGGGGACGTGTCCCCCCCCTTAAACGAATTTTCAGGAGGCGAAAGGTCCCCCCCCCCCACACAAATTTTCAGGAGGTGAAATGTCCCCCACGATTTCGGCGTAAAATTATACTTATTTATTTTTTTCATCTTCTTCTTCTTCTTTTCTTTCTTTCTTTCTCTCTTTCATTCTGTGTTTTCCCATGCAAAATTTATTTTGGACCATTCATCTCTTTTTTGATATATCTAAAATTTTCAGCTCGCGCTTCGAGCTCGCATTGTTTAATGAGATAATTTTCCTTATAAACATAACATAAAAACACTTAAAAAATGCTCTGTTTTCAGGTTGACATATCTAAAATTTTCAGGTCGCGCTTCGCGCTCGCATTGTTTAATGAGTATTTTCTTTATTTTCTTTAGTAAATAAGTATTTTCTTTATAAAAAAAAATATAAAAAAAAAAAAAAAATAAATAGATAAATAAATAAATATATAAATAAATAAATTTATTATGGCTAAGAAAAATTAATTAAGACTATGTCTACTTTAAATAAAATCATGATCAGTACATATAAGGGGTCAAACTAAGGTCATTTGGGGTCAAATTGGTTCATTTAGGATTGAAATATGGAAAAGGAGTTAAAACAGATCCATTTTTTGTGGTATTGTCGAGTTATGTATAAGAAGATTATTAAAACTAACAGATTTGTATTTCTAATCCAGAAACCGCATTCAATACATGTAAGGCCAAGGGTCATGATATGGTAAAAGGGTCAATCGATCATTTTGGGTCAAAATGTTACATTGACCTAGAGATATTGTGCTGCAATATGAAAACTAAAACCCCTTGAGCCATGAAATTCAAATTTAAAAGTAGTATGTACCATCATAAGAAGACAATCTAATTTGATCTTATAGAATGTAGGTGAAAGGTCAAGGGTCATATGGTCAATTTATGAAATTCCAGGTATTTACTTCGTTAAGGGCAACGCACTTTCACATGAAGGCATAAGAGGTACACAAGCTAAAATTGCTTGAAATGACAATTTTCTGTTTTTTGTATCTATTTATATTTATTATGATTAAGAAAATCAATTGAGACTGGCTATTTATACATAAGAAAATCATATTAAGTAGATATGAGGGGTCAAACCTAAGGTCATTTGGGGGTCTAATTTGTGAGCGAAATCAGGGGTGGATCCAGCATTTGATGGGGGGGGGGGGAGTGGGGCAAAATTGGAATTTCAGATTTTGGTACACCCCGATTTTTTTCCTGTCACGCTGGGCAAGCAAAAAGGTAGTACATCAAACTTTTTTTCATGTGACGCTGGGCGTGCGATAAGAGGGGGGGGGGGGTGGGGAGGAGAATAGGGTAAAGGAGTTAAAGCAGTTCCAATTTTGTTGTACTGCTAAGTTGTGTGTAAACTGATGGTTAAAACTAACAGACTTGTATTTCTCATTAAAAAAAAACACATTCAATAAATGTAAGGGGTCAAAGGGTAAATCCATCATTTAAGGTTCAAATGTTACATTGACTTAAACTGATGTACACTCAGCTCATATTGATTGTCAAAGTATTTGAGATATAAGACAGACTTGTACAAATTAAAGTTGAGGTCCAGTAAAAATCTAAAACAGATTAAAGATCGATGAGTACCCAAACAATGCGCACTTCTCGTGCATTGTTCAGACGTTTACAAAAGCCCTCAGTTTAAAAAAAAAAGTAATTTCAGATATAAACCTCTTTGAATCTTGACATTTTACTTATACACAGTCTCATGTAATGAAATTCTTTTCATGGTGACATAATCATAGTTTCGTATCTCAAATAGTTTTTGAGATACCCCAATAACAAGGTAGATACCTGTATTTCCTTTTAGGTTTACCTCTCTGACCCTTGACATTTGACCTAAACTTTCAAAAATTTTATGAAGTTGATGATATACATAAGCAACCTATTTCTAAAACTAATGTAATATCGAGGTAAATACCTGGAATTTCATATGTAACCCTTGACCTTTCACCTACATTCTATAAGATCAAATTAGATTGTCTTCTTATGATGGTACATACTACTTTTAAATTTGAATTTCATGGCTCAGAAGTGATAGTGGTACATACTACTTTTAAATTTGAATTTCATGGCTCAAGGGGTTATAGTTTTCATATTGCAGCACACTATCTCTAGGTCAATGTTACATTTTGACCCAAAATGATTGATTGACCCTTTGACCATATCATTTCTACTGGACCTCAACTTTAATTTGTACAAGTCTGTCACAAAATCTCAATTGATTTTCTTAATCATAATAAATATAATTAGATACAAAAAACAAAAAAAAGTTGTCATTTCAAGCAATTTTAGCTTGTGTACCTGTTATGCCTCCATGTGAAAGTGCGTTGACCTTAACAAAGTAAATACCTGGAATTTCATAAGTTGACCATGTGACCCTTGACCTTTCACCTTCATTCTATAAGATCAAATTAGATTGTCTTCTTATGATGGTACATACTACTTTTAAATTTGAATTTCATGGCTCAAGGGGTTTTAGTTTTCATATTGCAGCACAATATATCCAGGTCAATGTAACATTTTGACCCAAAATGATCGATTGACCCTTTTACCATATCATGACCCTTACATGTATTGAATGTGGTTTCTGGATTAGAAATACAAATCTGTTATTTTTAATCATCTACTTATACATAACTTGACAATACCACAAAAAATGGATCTGTTTTAACTCCTTTTCCATATTTCGATCCTAAATGAACCAATTTGACCCCAAATGACCTTAGTTTGACCCCTTATAAGTACCGATCATGATTTTTTTAAAGTAGAAATAGTCTCAATTAATTTTCTTAGCCATAATGAATATTGATAGACACAAAAAACAGGAAAACGTGTCGTTCCTAACAATTTTAGCTAGTGTAGACCTTATATGCCTTCATGTGAAAGTTCGTTGACCTTTTGACTTTTCCCGCCATAACCTCTTACTGGGAGGTCGTGGATATTTGATCATGTACACTTTTTGGTTCAGTAGAAAGAGACCAAGAATTTGTCATGTCTTTTGATACTATTCGGGCATCCTAAAAATTTGACCCCCTATTGGCCCCAATTTGACCGTATTTTGACCCCTACGAGAGTTGCCGGGGGTTAGCAGTGGACTAGTCAAGCTAATTTTGATTAGTGACCTCTGAGCAACTCAAAACCACTTTCAAACCTTTGTTTCCAAAAAAAACATCCACGGGGTCTACAGTGGTCCTCTACTAGTGTGCACGCAAACACAAATTTGTATACGCTACGTTGCTTCGCGTACAAATCGATTTGAGTTGTGTCTCTATAATTATGTGGGGAATCCCCACTATAAAGGACACGTCGCAGACAGTACGGCATGCGCAATTCAGAATATTCACTGCGACATTCGACTGTTTAGTGTTGATGAGCCTGGATGCTGGGATCACTCTTGTTCTGAATCTTCCATTGATAGGATCTGAAAATCGTTATTATTCCGCAAGGTAATTATGATAATGATTATGAGAGCTTTTTCATTTTACGGGTTTAGCCCGTTCCTTAGTATGGATATACTTCTTTCACTTAATTCATGATTTAAAAATTAACTTCATTCACGTTATGTTGCTACATGTATTTTGTTCCAAACGAATTCCTTTGTTCTGTACTTATCAGAGACAGAGTGTAAATTCAAGTGGATCAAAATAATGTTTGGTCTTATATCGTTTTCTTTTCCATTTTCCCCTTTTTATATATAATTTCTTCCGTTCTTTTTCTTCGTCTTACTTTTTCTTCCTTTTTATGACCCGTCGCTCTTACCAATCATTGTAATAATTAGTGCCCTCCCAGAAGGAAAAACCAGTTCAAACCAGACCAGTTGAACCAGTTGAAGCCAACTGGTGTACCCTGGAAAGTGAAAACTGGTCCAGTTGGATTTACCAGTTGATTTTTAACTGGACCAGTAACAAATCAACTGGTCCAGTTGAATTTTACCAGTTGGATTGTTACTGGTCCAGTTGAAAATCAACTGGTCCAGTTGGATTTGACCAGTTGAACTGTTACTGGTCCAGACCAGTTGGATTTGACCAGTTGAATTGTTACTGGTCCAGACCAGTTGGATTTGACCAGTTGAATTGTTACTGGTCCAGACCAGTTGGATTTGACCAGTTGAATTGTTACTGGTCCAGACCAGTTAGATTGACCAGTTGAAATGTTACTGGTCCAGTTGAAATGTTACTGGACCAGTAACGATTCAACTGGACCAGTAACAATTCAACTGGACCAGTAACATTTCAACTGGACCAGTAACATTTCAACTGGACCAG
>CALNVZ010003426.1:44688705-44707079 GCA_940671915.1 Paracentrotus lividus
CAATTGAGCTTGAGAAATTAGATCGAAGGCTAGATTTGATGTCACATAGTAGTCATGGTACAAACAGGCACGCTAGGTGATCCAGGCGGGGAATTCAGGGAGAAAGCGCTCCTCCCCTGAGATATACATTTGAAAACCTTTCATTGACCGTGACACCGTCGATGTTAAAATCCGAAATTGCCGCCCCCTCGCCCCCCCCTCCCAGCTAATCTCTGAAGTCCTGGAATCCGCCACTGCCAGGTAAAAAAATCTGAATATGGTACATCAACACTAGCCTTGCTGTTCCCATGACTGGTTTATATATTGCAGTTTATTGTCGCAAGCTGTGAGTTTTATTATGGTTTTCGTTGAGAAAAAGGTATAATTTTGATAAATCCCTTCAATATGGGGTTTTTAGAAGAAAATAGCGAACAGTAAGTGATGAATAAAATAGATCATCTCTATACCTTTTCCATTTAGATAAAAGAATCTCGATACGGAAGACAAGTAGCTCTTTGAGTTGTTGGCAGAAACTGTTAATTGTACTTACAACATAGGGCTAATGATACATTTGTAGGAATCACACAATTTTTTTGTTTTTGTTTTTGTTTTGTTTTGGGGTTTTTTTTAAACCGCCATTGACTACATGTAAAATCATTTGGTTAATTTCCATCGTTCCCTCTTGCTTTAGGTGGGCTACAATATTATTTGAAAACTAGAAGGGATCTATCTGAAGTTAAATTTGGCAGAGAATAAACCTTCATCAGCTCATGTTGATGTTCAACCGATGTTTGCAGATTCTGAGCAGAATTACATGCAGTATTTGATATCTCTCCAAAGTATTGCACATGGATTTTCCTCATTACCAATAAATCTACATGGCTAGATGTATTTTAGCCCAATCTTACATCAAAATCTGCACACATCAAATCAAAGTGTGGAAAAGCAATTCTTATTGATTGAACCATGACACTTAAAATACTGTTTGGAAATAATGAATATTACAGCCTGTCTGTTTTTAATACCTGATATGGCCTGCCAAGGAGAACAATAATATCGCGCTTGATCAGACTGCTTCATTCATTCAAAAGACAGAGAATGGCTTAGTATTGGCTTGACTCACTACATTTACTTTGGGAATTCGCTTTCAGTGTGTGTGGTGCATGGATAATTTTTTTGAAAACCTTTAAAAAAGCAAATCCTCATATAATACTAGGTAGTGTCCCTTCTGAATCCTTTTGCTGGCTCATCATTGAAATTCTTTACAAAAAACTAATGAATTCAACTTAGTGAACCCAGATCAATCAAACTTCTTTCCTTCAGTAACATTGTATGTACAGGAGACACACTCCTGGGTGGTTCAACATGGTGCCTCCATTTCTTAATTGTTTATTGTACAGTACCACACGTAGCCTTTGTATTGGAGTATGTCTTTTTTGAATGCTTTTTCTGTTCTTACATGGTAGAATGTTTCTGATCTTTAATTATTGTTTAAAATTCAGCTTTTTGTATAACATATTCCATAATGGACGTGCTTTGGTTCTATACAGCAAGCCCCTATTATCAATGAATATGTATTACACAAATTTGAGACTTGAATCCTATATAAATCTATCAAGGCTCCATGAACAACCAGGACTCCAGATTTCATAAACATACTTTAATTGCATAATTTTTTGCACAGTCTGTTTAAAATTTTAAATGGTTGTGAAGTCTTTTCAATGTCAAATTTGGCTTGAACATGTTTAGTCAAGTTGATCGTAATGTGATAGATCGTTGGCACATCCTCTGTACTATCTTTCCTTGTCTGACTTGGCGCGGACACGACAACTGATTACGTGCTGGCCATCTTGTATACACTCGCGACTACCACTAACTATTAGCATTGCTCATGCTATTGGTTCCTTGGAGGGCTATTTGTTTTCTTTCTATGCCTTGACACACTGCGCTCACGCTTGTCATACCCGTACTGTGCAACTAGCATCATGCTCAGAGTAGTTGGTTAAATGATTGTCGGGATGGGGGCTGCAGATGTTTCGACTATCCTTTCAATGCTGTAAACTGTTTTGATCCTATAATATCAGATTCACAAAGTATCTCTCTTAAAATTAACCTTGATAAACTAATAATATGCTAGGAGATCAATCTACTTTGTGTAATACAACTTGAAATTCTATTAGTGATTCTATTTCCAGTAACAAATGTCATAACCACTATATTTTGTATTCTGGGATACTGACTTGTGGAATATTTGTAGTACATTTATTTTTTTCAAGACATGTGCATCACTGTTTAATAATTTATCATTAGGAGTAGACTCTTTCAACTATGTTCAAGTAATCTTTTTTACACAATTATTATATTATGCATATTTTTTTGGCCTATATCAACAGGATATAGTGCATTGAATTTGCAGTATATACGAAATTTTGATCTACAACCATAATTGCCCACACGATATAACTGAATCCTTGTGAATCTAAAAATAATAAATCAGAACTAAAGGAATTATTTAAACTGCCTATTTCTTTAATATTTTTACAATTGCAAATAAATTTGCATTCTGTTTTGCATAAAATATAAATAAAGAATGTGTAACCTTGATCTTTATACTTTTAACATCAATTTCAATATTTAAATAATTGTAGAACATTGCGTGAAATGAATGTGGCATGTATGTTTGATTGATATCTGATAACTAGTGTGGTAGGTGTTTTTTAGCGTGCCTGGTTATTTCAAGTGCATGAATATAGTCCATGTATTCAAGGTATTTTTAACTGGTGGGAAAGTTGTCCAGTTCAAAGGTTACGGTTCGTTTGAATTGTTACTGGTCCAGTTGAAATGTTATCTTGGTCCCAGCTTGAATGTTACTGGTGTCCAGTTGAAATTGTTACTGGCAGATGAATGCTGCGAGTTGAATTGTTAAAAATTTGGGAATCACAGAAATTGGGCCACAACGTCTACATGCAAGAAAAATGGCAATATGCATGCCATGCGTGTGATTAACAGCATGCGGGTGTCCCGTAGCCTACGCCTTGTTGTGACCACCGCATAACATAGCTGCCTTGCATAGGCCTATAGCTGTCGTGGGCCAATTTGTAGTTTAACTTCCTGCATGTCATACCTGCAATGTGTGTATCTGAAAAGAAACTAGAATTCTAACTCTAAGAAATCCGTCAAAGACAGTTGCACGTTGCACATACAACCTGTATGACCACCGCGCTGGCGTAGAATCTAAATAGATCTATTCAAAATTGAATGATGACGCGTGCCAGCAAAACCAATCAAACATTCAGTGGCAGATTTAGGCGGGGGCGCAGGGGATGCGCGCCCCCTATAATATAATTTATAATTTGATAACCACTCATTGACCATACTAGTATTTTGTTAAAATTTGAACATTTTGCCGGTGCCCCCCCCCCCCATCCTGATCCGCCACTGAACATTTCTTTTCGTTAAATATAAGTAAATCTATCTCTGATTTTTCTGATTATCATGTTGAGCTTGGCCTCTTCTTATAGCTCAACTCATCAACTGAGAGTGAGAGAGGAGAAACAGAGAAATGTGCTACAAAAAAATCAATTCAGTAAGAAAAAACTGATTAATTTTCACAAATTGCAATATATTTTAGACCCCATTATTTGAACTTTTCAAAGTAACACTTTGTAAAATCATAATATATTCAGAGACACACACTAATTAATTCATGCACAAACTACAGCAAAACCATATTAATAAGTCATATATTGGCCAACGGCAACGGCATCGATGCTGCATGCTGCAACATATGTTGTTAGAAACACCCACATAAAAAACTATATGTGGGCACATGCAATACACATGTGAGATTCAGCGATAGATGGATCATTTGTTTTTACTTAACATGGGATACTTAAAGTTTACTATTCAATTTATGATTTCTTACCTTGATAACTTATCAAGATCTACATTCCATCAATCAACAGGATATTTGCAGGGAAATTGCTGTTAAACTGGTAACATCTAACATCAACCGCTTGTGAGACAGAGAAAAATGCGCCAAACTGAGCTGAGTGCTAATGATGATGTAATGCTGGTATTTCAAAAATACTCTCTGCTGATTGGCTGAAACATTATGATGGGATAGGGCCTATATCTAGTCTATGCCCTGTTGCCTTTATCTAATTTAAACAAGTGGATACATTCAACACCCCTCCCCAACCAAAAAAAAAAAGGAAAAAAAGAAGATTAATAAACAAATTAAAAAAAAAAATTATAAAAAAAATTTAAAAAATGAAAAATGAAAAATGAAAAATGGATCTGACGTTAGTCTACATAAATTGAACTAATAAAATCAGTATTTTAAAAAAAAAAAAAAAAAAAAAAAAAAAAAAAAAAAAATAGAAAAATGAAAAATGAAAAATGGATCTGACGTTAGTCTACATAAATTGAACTAATAAAATCATTATTAAAAAAAAAAAAAAAAAAAAAAAAAAAAAAAAAAAATTCCAACTGGTCTTACTAACTTTTACTGGAAATAAAACTCACACACAGTTACCAACTGGTGAACTGGAATTTAGAACTGGTGTGGGTCAATTTCTGCAAATTGCTACTCAATAGGGGCTAAGGAGACCAGTTACAATCACTGATCCAGTTAGATTTAACTGGTACCAGTATAACTCAACTGGAACCAGTTGGAATTTCTTACTGGTCTCAACTGGTTTTTCCTTCTGGGCTGTAACATAAAGACTTACGATCGATAAAGAGTTACGATCGATTTTATCTCAAGACCCTCATTTGGATCGCAGGTACAGTCATGGTTTGGGATTAGGATATGATTAGAATTAGGGTTTAGGATTAAGATTATCAACTCTGGAGCATGTCCATGATGAGGTTATATACCGAGAAAAATAATCATGATTTCTTTTTTATCGATCGTAATATGTTTTTATGTTACAGGACAAAAAAAAAAAAAAAAAAATCAGATAGATCTGATTTTTTTTTTTTCCAATTCTTTATTTTAACATACTGTTTACCAACACTTAATCCGAGCAACTGCTTCGAATGATCATCATGAATGGACAGAAATATACCGCACTATTTCTAGTGCTTCTTACTCTGTAAGTATAGTGTCTTCTTTTTTCTCTCTTTAGTTTTATTATGAATGTACTTGTTACTTGCACCTTTAAGACTGCGAGCTCACCTTAGTCTGCAAGCACAGACTCCAACTCGAGCTGAGGCCCTATTTGTGGGGACTAGCCTCCAAAATAATCCACTGTTTGTGTCAAAATAAGAAGCGCTTCAGCATGTTCAGTACATAATCAGGCCTATAGTATTCTACTTCAGACTCTTTGCGAACAACATGGGTTTGTGCCTGCAAACTATGCCCATCTTGCCCACCTTATGAGTTTTATTTTTGGCAGAATCATTTCAAAGACATACAAAAATTGAAGATATTAGCTTATAGCTTTAGCTGATGTCTCTTGTTTCTTGAGGGGGTGGGGCGTGGTGTCAGTGGCATATCCAGACAGGGGCTGAGGGGATGTTTGACATGGGCTTCGGAACTGGGGGGAGGGGGGCTTGGGGGGCGCAGCCCCCCCCAAAAAAAAAAATATTGGGGGGCCAGTATTCGGTTGAGCCCCCCCCCCCCAATATTTTTGATGCCGTACAGATATCGGCGATCGCCCTTATAATAAAATATTATTTGACTCAGATGATATGTCATTATTCTTTTGTTTTTATTTGTGAAGGGGACTCAGACATCATTAAGCCCCTCCCATAATGTTACTGAGGATATCATTGGGCTACCCACCTATCTTTTTAGATAAAAAGTTTATATTTCAGTTCTCTCTTGACAAAATTTTTAGCTCGCGCTGCACGCTCGCATATCATTTTTTTAAAGTATATTATTTTTTTATAGGAACATAGGAACTACTATCTAGATTGGAGCTCAGCCATTAAGCCCCCCCCCCCCCGGTGTTTGAGAGGGGCTTCGAAATGTTGAGCCCCCCTTCTGCTCCTAATTTTTTTTGAAATGCTCATATTTCAAATTTCTCTTGACAAAATTTTTAGCTCATGCTGCTCGCTCTCTGGATCGGATCGCATGTCTTTCTTTTTGACATTTTTTTTCATAATGACAAGGGGTCCCTAATATATTGGTTGGGGCTCAAACAATTAGCGCTTAGAATGCGCCTAGAATGCACACTTAATTTTCAGGTTGATATATTTACAATTTTCAGCTCGCGCTTCGCACTCGCATTGTTTAAAGGGATGCAGTAACATTGAATGATATTCAAATCACATTTATTTGATTTAGCTTATTTTGCCAACATAATTATAAACACTTAGGTCAGTCTGGTATCTCTTCAAAATTGCAAGCTAATTGCTTGCTTTACCTTCGAGATATCAATGATTTCATACTCAAAATTTATAAACCAACACCGGATGGTTTATAAAACCATGTGCTTTTCCACACACCCATTTCCTGTTGCAAAGTCCCCCCTCTCTAGCGGCCTGGTGGGTTATCAGCAGAGGGTACTGGTGTTCGGCTGTATATGCTTGGCATTGTTTGTTACACTGTTTTAAGGTAGTAAATGACTTCCATTTGATCTGAAACTTTCAGTAGTTTGTTTTTACTGTTAGAGCAATATAATTTTATTAATCTTGATATAATTGCTCTTGTTTTTGAAAGCTACTTAATCCCTTTAATGAGATAAATATCTTTTTTGTATACATAGCGAAAAAAAGCTAAAAATGCACTGTTTTCAGGTTGATATATTCAATTTTTAGCTCGCGCTTCGCGCTCGCATTGTTTAATGATATAATATATTCTTTGTAACAAAGCGAAAAAAGATTAAAATGCACTGTTTTTAGGTCGATATATTCAAAATTTTCAGCTCGCGCTCCGCGCTCGTATCGTTTAACGAGATAAATATCTTCTTTGCAACATAGCAAAAAAAAAACTTAAAATGCACTGTTTTTAGGTTGATAAAATTTTCAGAATATATTCAAAATTTTTCAGCTCGCGCTTCGCGCTCGCATTGTCTAATGCGATAATATCTTCTTTGTAACATAGCGAAAAAAATTAAAATGCACTGTGTTTAGGTTGATATATATAATCAAAATGTTCAGCTCGCGCTTCGCGCTCGTATTGTTTAACGAGATAAATATCTTCTTTGTAACATAGCGAAAAAACAACTTAAAATGCACTGTTTTTAGGTTGATAAAATTTTCAGAATATATTCAAAATTTTTCAGCTCGCGCTTCGCGCTCGCATTGTCTAATGTGATAGTATCTTCTTTGTAACATAGCGAAAAAAATTAAAATGCACTGTGTTTAGGTTGATATATATATATATTCAAAATTTTCAGCTCGCGCTTTGCGCTCGTATTGTTTAACGAGATAAATATCTTCTTTGTAACATAGCGAAAAAAAAACTTAAAATGCACTTTTTTCAGGTTGATATATTCAAAATTTTCAGCTCGCGCTTCGCGCTCGTATTGTTTAACGAGATAATTATCTCCTTTATAACCATAGCACAAAAAGTGCTTAGAATGCACACTTTTCAGGTTGCAATCTTAAAAATTTTCAGCTCGCGCTTCGCGCTCGCATTATTAAATGAGATAAATATTTTTTATAGCGAGAAAACGCTAAAAATGCACTACTTTCAGGTTGCTCTATCAAAAAATTTCAGCTCGCGCTTCACGCTCGCATTATTTAATGAGATAAATATATTATTTCCTTTATAACTGAGCACAAAAAGCGCTTAGAATGCACACTTTTCAGTTTGCAATCTTAAAAATTTTCAGCTCGCGCTTCGCGCTCGCATTGTTTAATGAGAAAGATTATCTTTTTTGTAAACATAACGGGGGGAAAAAAACACTTAAAATGCACTGTTTTCAAGTTGATATAATTATGAAGGAAAAAAAAAATCGGCTCGCGCTACGCGCGCGCATCGTTTGATGAGATAAGCGTATTTTTTATGTTCTAGAACAAAAAATGCATTGTTTTTAGTTTGATATATCAAAAGTTTTCAACACATCCAAGATATATTTTTTCAATAATTTAATGATAATCCTCCTAAAGTGGGAATAATATTTTTTTTTATTATAGGTTTTCCCGCTCAAGTTCATCATTTCGTCACTCTATTTCATTTAAGTGCATTCAAATTCACGCAGCTTCCGCTCTCGTGCTGGTTGGGTCATACAAATTTTCAATTCGAGCAATGAATTTCATTTACGTGCTCGCAAATTTTCGTTTGATGTACTCAATTTCATTCATCGGCACTAACATTTTTGTTCGGTGCAAACGAATTCACTTTATTTTCATTCAGTTGTCGATTTCATGCACCAATTTCCCGATTCGTTCATTCAATTTAAAACGAAACGGGGACGGGCTCGTTTTGGGGCAAACAATTTCATTAATAGGAATCCTATTTCCTACTTTGTGCACTTAATTTAATTAAACTCTTTAATTTTAAGAAATATGGCCATATATGCACCTCAACTTTGAAGAGTGAGATTGTGGAGGTATATAAACTTCCATTTTGTGAACTTATTCAACCATACATTAATTTAAACTTTTCTATTTGTTTTATCCATGATAACACTCTTCCCTTTCACAAAATTTCTCTTTCTCTCTCTCTTTCCTCATTAACAAGTATTCCATATCAATTTCGTCACTTAGCCCATACAAATGCTCAATTTTCGATCGAGTTTCTACTTTGAAATGTTTTGTATTGGATTTTTCTATCTTTAATTTTTAAATATGACTCAGTCATAATGCAGCGTACTAATTTCTCACATGAAATCATCAGACAAGACAGTCTTTGTAATTTTCTTGATGTGCATTTAGTTTGTATCATATGCAATACTTTATAAATACGACAGTTCATTACAACAACAACTTATACTTTATTCTTGAAAATCCTTCTGAGCAGATTCATTTTGGTCATTATGGTTGATAATTTCTAGCCATCATTCTCCTGACGAGCAAGGCATCTCGGCATGAAGATTTGTAAACAAAAATAAACAAAAGGCTATTTTACACGCCTGTAAGGACCTCGAAATGATAAGTATCTCACTTCGCGGAGACGTCTCTGTGACTCGACGTCCCCGATATATTTTTCCGTCGCAACGGAAAATGTCATAGTTTTAAGCATATTCGATTTTCCGCGATGCATGAAACGCCACAGAGACTCTAAATACGTCTCTGAGACGTCTCCGAAATGTCTCCGCAACTGTCTCGAAACCATCTCAAAACTGTCCCAAACTAGTCTCAAATCCGTCTCATGACAAGTCACAAAACCATTATAAGCTTTCACTGCCGTATCACTAAAATGTCAAATTGTATGCACTTATTTACAATTCGATTACCTATTCATGAATTTGTTTGAATGAAAGAAGACAAATTATGCCGAAGCCAGCTGTAAATTAAAATGAGTGCACATTCCCGAAATGATATGCTCCTAATGTGAATTCACATGAATGCTTTGTACAATCGTTTGCAAATATAGGGAATTTGAGAGAATAAAAATGAATTTGATTGATGATGCGGTTGCGCGATCGCTACTTTCGTTAAATCGTTTGATCCAAATGGGAAATTGAGGGGAAAACCTATTAAAAAAACATTAAAAAAAACACACAAAAAAAAAAATTGAAAGAAGACTTCGGCATTTTAAAAAACTCAGTAAACGTAAGTTGGGGGGGGGGGGTAATTAAAAAAAAAAAATCCCAAAATAGTTGGTGAAAAATTGAGCCCCCCCCCCCCCCCCCCCCAATCTTGAAAATCTTCCGAAGCCTATGTTTGATATCTTGAAATCATCAAGAAAATCATAGACAATTTAACTGTCAATATAATGCTACATGACAAAGAGATAGGATCCATGCAACCCCCCCCCCCTCCCGCCAACCGCAACCCACACTCCGATTGACGATGATGCCATCAAAATTCTAGGATTTTTTTTAATAATTAAAGCTATCTCTGTCAAAATTTAAAATCAACCATTATTGTTTTATAATTTCTCTGTTGTCTTTCATCTTCAGGAGCAGCGCAAATGCCAAGAGCGATCTATTTTCTGCCCTTCTGTGGGGAGCTGGAGCAGTAACAGCGGTGGCAGTTGGAGGACCCCTTGGTCTGGCTGCCATCGGCTATACTTCTGGTGGCATTGCAGCTGGCTCTTATGCTGCAGAAATGGGTGACCCGAAATTTGCTCCTGCGACAATTGCTCCGGGCTTTATTTCGTCTAAGATATAGGGTTAGGGTAAGGGTTGTAATAGGGATTTATATTAGGTTTAGGGTTAGGTTTAGGGTAGGGTATAGTGTAAAGTCCCTGGTTGAAGTTAGTCATTCGATTAGTGTATGGAATTTATAGCGGAGCAATTGTCGCGGGAGCAAATGTCATGGATTCGCAGAAATGATGTCTGCTGCAGCTTTCGCCAATGGTGGGGGTGTTGCCGCAGGAACGACTGTTGCTGTTCTGCCGGGATTGGCTCTGCAATACCTGCTGCGGCAGGGGCGGCGGTAGCAGGTGCCAAGCTCGCATACGACGACTAATGATGAGGAGTAATTTCAACATTACTGGAAGCAATAAAACCATGATAGTTAATCAAAACATATAGGGCCTATATTGTATGAGAATTATTTCAATCTTTAATGGACTCAGTAAGAATAGAGTTTGTTAGTAAAACATATTCGTATGATCAATATAATTAACTCTTAACGTGCCATATTACATTGTATTAATTTATAGCCAAAAAGTAGACTTTCTTTTAAAATGTTTTAAAATGGTCAACTGTGCTATTTGCAAAGCCTATACTGCCAGCAATGAAGAGAAAATAAATTATTACGATTGTATAGATAATAAGTACAATTGCACGAAAACGTGTCCGTGGCACGCTAAGGGTTAATGTGTAAAATAATTAAGTAAGAAGATATTAATAATTCAGGAAGCCACTATAAAGACCTAAATCTACCAACAAAAAGTCGGGTTTGAAAAAAAAAAAAAAAAAAAAAAAACGGTGATCGCTTTGGAATATCCGCTCAACTTCAGCGGCCGCATTGCCGTGATGAGCATTTTGTAATATTAATTTTTATTTAATAGGTTTGACTTAGGCTGATCAGGTTTACTCTATTCAGACTGGGCTTTTCAAGAGGAGATTTTGACTGGGGGGGGGGGGGGGTCAATTTGACCCCCCCCCCCCCTGAGATCTCGGCCGCGGATCGTCCGCTCGCGGCGAAATTTTGCGCGAACGTCGCTGCACATGTAAAGGGTGTCGCTGGTATGTTTTTTTTTTTTGAAAAAAAATTCACGTATTTATTTATGCTAATTTTGCATACTCATGTATGCAAATTAGATGCTTTTTTATGGAAATCGTTAATATTTCATTAATAAATATAGTTATGAAGCCCAAATTTTTTCTAAAAGTTGCTGAGTAGCAAAGACAACAGTATTGATTGACAAATTCAGAAATTTCAAATTAATTTTGTATTCTATTGTTTTATGAATTTCTTATGTATTGCTATTGTTTTTATTTCTTACGTATTTCTTTCTTTTGTTTAGTAATTTTTTATGCTTGAGAAATGTATTTTAATCAATATAAAGACAAATTTCATCAATCAAAAGGCTCAGAAGGGCACAATTATCAGTGTTATAAAGAAATTTAGAAAAAAGCAGTATTTTGTAACAAACCGCATGCAAAATGACGATTTTCGTTCAATTTAGGCCTGACATCGCGATTACGTAATGTTGCGTAACGCGACAACGGAGTATCCAATTTTTTCGAACTTGGTGTCAAAATTTCGAGACAACTTAAAAGAAAAAAGTCATAAGCGCCGGTTGCGATTCGCAGCGTTGCGGCGCAGTCGCAGATTTCGTACAGGGGGGGGGTCAAATTGACCCCCCCCCCCAGTCTGAATAGGGTTAACCTGTTTAACGAGGCTGGCTTTTTAGTGACATATATAGGCCTATCCTGAAAAACAAAATCTTTGTTTCTGCTAAGCTAAGTCCTTATGATAAAAAAAAAGGTTCACATCGAAGTTACTGAGTCCTCAATAGCTCGTTTTCTTCACAATCTATTATTGTTTGTATACGGTTCTGTTACGGGGGGGGGGAGGGGCCCGTAAAACCGTAACGGTCATAGTTCTTTAAAGTTCTTGGACAACCAATAGGGACACGTGTTGTAGAATTAACACACGTTTCAATGGGTTGTCCAGGAACTTAGACTTATGACGGTTTCGTGGTACGGCCCCGTGGTGTGCATTCCTTTTATCTACCCGTTTAAAATAACCAATTTAGCAAAAAGGAAAATAATGTATAAAAATACTTAAAAATATGTTGTTGTATTTTTTAATGAAATGGTGTAAAGGGGTAAATCCCCTGTGCAGTCACACAGACACTGACGTTGAGTTACGTCCGGTTGCGTCCAAAAAATATTTTCTTTTCTGCGGATCCCCACGGATGCCTTCCCGTCATAGTCAGCAGTGGAAATTGTGATAATTTTGTTCATCCAATAAAACAAAGAAATACATATAGAAAAAAGATGAAATAGGGATAAAACAACAAAAACATAACTAAACGTAAATGTATATGTGACTGCAGCAGTTGCCGAGGAGTAACAGCGTATTCGAAAAGGGTTGGAAAAGTGACACCCTTTTCACCCCTTTTGGAAAACGTCTATCCTCGGCCCCTTTAACGGTGATTTACCCTTTTCCGCCATTTTATTTTTAAGAGCTAGTGGATCGATCTACCCCCTGACGGGCCATGGTGATAAAAAATGATTTGTAATAGCTATGTCAGAAACTTTCAAACCGAACTTCAGACAGATATGCTATTTAAATGAAAAATGAGAACGAGGCAAGCCGCTGTGCGACAATTTTTTTTAAAAAAATTAATAAAAAATAAAATAAAATGGGTGAAACAAGGGAGGAAGGATGGCTGAGTAAATTGCTACAAGAAAGAAGAGAAGGGTCGAGAAAAGGAAATCCCATTAATACATATTATTGTAGCGCCTTGAGAGAGAGCCGAGAAAAAGAGGGGGAGGGAGAGAGAGAGAGAGGGAAGAGAGAGAAGGGTTAGTCACAAATACGAGTATAAAAGAAGGGGGCTTGCAGATATAGAGGGTGGAAGAGAAAGAGGGTGTCAGATTTTGAGAGAAACATTCAAGAAGAAAGATAATTTCTAGAAAGAGGGTATAAAATGAATTAAAACAAATCCTGATAAGAAAATATATATTATATAGACGTAAATAGGCTATTTGTTTACTGATTGATGTTTACCCTTTGGATTTTCCATTTTCTCACATTTTCCTTCCTCCCTCAGAATCTATTCTTTTATCATTATTTCCCCCCCTTCTTTTTAACTGAAAGTTGTAAGTTTATTTCAAAAATTAATAAAAGGGCTAGTGTCACCTATTACAAGAGAATTTGCGTATATATATACATGTATGTGGGGGGGGGGCTGTCTATTATGTGGAAGACATACAAATAATCTCCCCTTGCAAAGAATATTTAGCTTACCATTGATATTTAGGGGAAAAAACTTCTAGAAAAGAGGTGATGAATGGAAATGAACATTGGTTGGTTCTTTCTTTTATTAGGCCTTCTTTAAGCTTACCGTACGTCATTCTTTGGGAAAGCTTAAGTTGCAATTAAACTCAATTAATTCCGAAAGAAAAAAATTAGTAAATTGGCGGGGAGGGGTGGGACGAGATTTGAATAATAGTACGCTCCCCCCGGCCCCCCCCCCCCCCCCCCCCCCCCAAAAAAAAAATAATAAAAAAAACGAGCTTCGGCACAGCGCCCTCTGTGGGGATCCGTACGCAAGATTTATCTTTTGTTTATTGTTTCTTTTTCTTTTTTGTTTCGAGGAGGCGATTAATTAAGGAAGCTAAAATGAGGTTTATGCTCACATTTTTAAGACAGTAAGTATACTTCTATATTACTAGTTATTATATTATACTTTGCTTGAATTGAGTACTTGAAAATAATCCATTTAAAACGGGGATGCTGTATATTTCAAGTCGATGTTTAAGTAGAATAGTCCCACGAACTCGATGTTGTGTATGCTGAATGATGTTGTTAGAAATAAAACTTGAAGTTGTGCACAACGAAAGGTCTACATACTCGTACGTACAGAGGACATTTTGGGCGCTCTGATTAGCTATCGCGTGAAGCTCCTCCTGGTTGTGATGACTGAAGTGCGTTGACCATAATTGAACAAACGCGTGATTCATCTGTTTTCTGAAAGAACACCGTGCTACTGCAAATTGCGAGCTCAACGTGGAGACCAATTTTACGATCAAAGCAGAAAAATTTGCTTTCAAATATGGGGTGTCAGCAGGTGCGAAATTAAAAACATGCAAATATGTTAGCAGGCTTTCTTATGCATGTTTTAAATGGGTTCAATTGCATGCTCCTGTTCATGCAGCGTGAATTCGAGAACCTGCAAACATGTTTAAACAATACTAGGCCGCTGAGCGCGAAAATAATAGCAAATTCAGTAATCGCAATAAAATTCTTCAATTAGATAACTTTGTTCAGCAGAATTTTTAGACCCTTTTAAAGTTTTTTGGAACATGCATCTTGGTCGGACAGAGCTCGAGCTTTAGCTTGACATCAACATTTCAATCTTTCTGCATCGATTTTCCAGTGGGAGAAAACTGCCGCTGTCTAGCACTTCCCAGTGCAAGGTGAATTTTAATTGACCATGCATAAGTATAATGCCTGAGAACATGAAAGTAGTGTACGCAAATGAGACGTTATAGATCTGCAAATAGTTTTCGTGCATAATTATAGAGTTAAGTTTTATTGTCAGAGACATGCACTAGTAAATAATAATGAAGACCCCCCTTTCTGATGCCCCCTCTCCATTCCTTTTTTCGGGGGGGGGGGTGGGTGGGTGAAAAGTAAGATGTTCAAGATCGTTCTAATAATTTATCAAAGTTCAAGTTAATTTACCACACATAAAGTCTACTCCTCTTAACTGTAAAACATTAATACATTTATACATGTGTCTTTTTTTATGTTTATAGTGGCGAGACTGACTGGAATGCTCAGATGAAATGTCAAGGTCAATCTGATGTAGCACTCAATGATGAAGGTCACAGTCAGGCTAAAGCTGTAGCAACCTACCTCGCTAGCGAGAAGTTTGATTATGTCTTCTCCAGTGACCTGAGTAGATGTCTGCAGGTAAGAAATCACTTTGGTTTCCAGAATTTAAATCTTAATCGTCGCCTTCTTTTACTTCTTCTTCTTTGTCTTCTTCTTCTTTGTCTTCTTCTTCTTTCTCTTCTTCTTGATTATTTCGATATATAAACAGACTTTGTATAAAACATGAGTAGACAATATTTTTGGGAGATGTGGAACTGACAAAAGTGTTGATGACATGTCCCATGAGAAAAACAATAGTCTTGTAACTTTTTATAAACTCATGAAATTTAAGATGAAATTCAAAGCATGTTAACACTTTAGTTTTAATATGCAACCTTATTTTTCTTCAGATGTCAGCCTTTTTTGTAAATAGTATTTAATTTCATGGCCTTGGTATTTTACGACTTTCGTCACTGTCTTAATGATTTTTTTTTTCTTCTTCAGACTGTCCAGAAAGTTATAGAGCTTGGACCCAATCCTAATCTGGAGATTGTACAAGATAAAAGACTGCGTGAAAGGGTGAGTTTATTACTATATGTGTCAAATTTTCTCAATTAGTTGACACGTGTGTACTATAACACATTCAATGCAATTACGTAAATTTGTAGTTCTATAATATTGCCGTTTTGCAATGCCTCTGGGATTAGTTTTATTACATAGATGGTGCAATATAAATGCATTAATTATTCTTCTAATTATTATTATTATTACTATTATTATGATGATGATGAAGAAGATCACTATATTAACCAGCTCTCACTTTAGTAACTGATATCTGACTTGCCTGTGTACGGTAAACAAGATTTCGCTATAAAGAGCTAAGGCAAAAATGGGCAAAGTCTGTTCCCATTTTGGCCGCATGTTTTAGTGCCTTTCCCTTTTATCAACTATTGTTTTCTAAATCAATTTATTGGATTCAGGAAACCGCAAAAAAAAAATGGTGTAGAACGAGACTATTGACAACATTTGGACTGCATTGACTTGATCCCAAGCACCTTGTTATAACAGGAGTAGACTATTATTCTTCATAGTAACATTTGTTATTGTCTTGTTTCACCTGCAGAGCTTTGGTGTTTATGAAGGGATGTCATTTGATGTATACCAGCATGCCTTACAGAACTGTGTTGGACAGTTTGTGGTTGAGGGAGGAGAAACACCAGAACAGGTACAATGCAGATCTTGTTTTTTCTCACTCTCTCTCTCTCTCTCTCTCATTCTATAGAAACATTTTGTATTTTGGCTTGCCATAATCTTTATTCAAAGCCTTTATTAAATGCATATGGGTTGTTTTACTATCAGGGTACACCGTCCAAAAATTGCCTTCTGTGCACCATAAACAGAAATATAGGTATTTAATTATCTCAAATCTACGATGGCAAGCCATTGGGCACCTTTAGAGCAACCTACAAGAGAAAAATAAATTATTGAAATACATATTTACTTCTAAGAAATTGACTATATCTGGTATTTTAGGGCAAAATTACTGTCTCATTTAATTTTTTCTAATTTTGAGCCTGCGCATCTTTATTATTAACAGTCATTTAGCTTGTTTTTTTTTCAATCAGAATTGACTACTGGAATGAGATTGTTTAAAAACTGAAAACACCAGAAGCTACAGTTAATTTGATTTTTTTTGTGACCAGTAACCAAAAATGGGGTGCCAATTCTGTCAAAAAATGTCCTCTCCGAATTCGGCGCTTTTACGCATAGTTAGACATCACTTGATAAAAAAATGTTTTTGTCTGTAAGAACACTTATATATATGCAACAAACTTATATTGTTTACTTTGCCCACATCCACTTGTTTTTCAGACAGTTCACGTTACAATGTTGTAAAATCACGTTCTGTCAAAAAGCCTCCTCTCCGAAAAATGAAGCAATTGACTTTACTTGTAATAAAAAATTTGAACCCCTATAGAAAAATGAAAAATAAGTTGATGACCTCATGCCTCAAAATTTAAAAGAAATATCATTTTACTGGTCTAGAACACATACACAAAAATTGAGGAAAAACAAAAGAACTTTATTTTTTGGTCCAGTGAGACAAATGGGTGTACCCTGATCATAAGAAAACAACCCATATATGAATGCATAAGAAAACATATTTCAAAGTCTGGATGCATTTTTGGGAAGTTAGTGCTGCAAAAATTTCTGCCTTGTATATAAGACTTTTCAGTAATTACAACATCTAAAAAAACACAAAATTAAGCCCTCATGAATTACTACACCTAGTAAAAAATTGTGAAAATATCTGAACTGTTAAAAATTGTGAAAATATCTTAACAGTAATAGTATATGTGAAAATAATATTGCTGCTTATAGTACATTACAGTCTACCCTCATTATAACCTGTTCAGATCCAAGCTTTCTAACAGTGAGGCGATTCTCATGATCCCAATGTGTGATGAATATTCATGTTACAAAGAGATTGTAATAAATATTCATGTTGCCAAGGGGGCCTTGTGTTTTATAGTCTGAATAAAGACAGACGTGTTCTGAGTTTCAAGGTAAACATTGCGTATTTTTATTCCTTTATTTGTGAATTCAGAGTATGTAGGCACTAAAGTACGTAATATGGGGGCTTGTCCGGGAGCATTAACAAGTCAAATGTGACTTTTGAGCCTTACAATCTCTCATTTGAGATTTGGTACGGTGTGTCCCACCCGTTGACTTGGGTGTCGGTCAAAAATGATGAGTGTGATTCGTGGTTGGTTTTGGTCCCACCGCCCCGCCGGGGTAGGTCCGACTGTGTGGGCGGGCGGCGTTGTCATGTCGACGCGTCGTCGCCTGGTAGTGCCTATTGGTGCTGTTGTAGTAAATGGTTTGATTGGGCATAAATATTGTGCCTTGTTGATATTAACAATTGTATAAACCTGGTAGAACTACAAAAATGTAGATTGGATTTAATAGAGGGGGATGTTCCCCTGATTTGTTGTAAGCTTAATAAAACAGCTGGTGACTAAAGTAAAAAGTCGGACAGGAGAAGGCCTAAAACTAATTGTAAATTGTTTGGGTGTAACTGTAAGTGTAAAAGTAGAAAAGCTTAAAAGTGTAAAACTGTTTTGGATTTATAATTAATATCTGCTGTAGACAGTAGTGTTGATGGCATGAATGGATCAGGTTCCGTTAGTTATTGTATAACACTTGTTGGAGTATATAGTCCAGGGATAGTGTGGGACATACAGGGAAAAAGAAACTTGACATGCGGGATCGGGAAACCCGCTAGCAAATGTGCGGGATGGACTATCGGGTATTTTGCGGGTATTTAA
>CALNVZ010003426.1:44723710-44751379 GCA_940671915.1 Paracentrotus lividus
GGATGTCCTGCTAGTGGGTTCCGCGGTTCGATGGTAAGTTGCTGCGTCGATTTGGGGGGTGTGGTTGGGTTGTAGAGTTGCTATCAGTGTTGCGGCGTGTTTGATTGAGTTACTCTGAAGGTTCGTTATTTGTTTCCGATCAAATAGTAAGTCGTTATTCTTCGAAAATGGATAAAGTCCAAAAAATAGTAAAAGTTCGTTTAGTTCGAAATGGAAAAAAGGTTCGTTGTGTCTGAAAATGGAAAAGTAGGTTGCGTTAGTGCCGAAAATGGAAACAAGGTTCATAAGTCCGAAAATAGTACAAGGTCGTTATTACCGAAAATGGATAAGTCAAAATAGAAAAAGGTTCGTTAGTCCAAAATGGAAAGGTTTGTTATCCGGCAAGAATAGAAAAGGTTGTTATTCGCATTATTTTTGTTGATACCTCCAAAAATAGAAAAGGTTCACTATTTTGCGAAAATAGAATGGGGGGAGGTTCGTTATTTCGAAAATGAAAAGGTTTGTTATTGCCTAATTTTGTTATTTTTAAAAGTTTAACTCGAATTTATTATAGAGAGGAAAAGAGAAATTTGCAATTTTGGCCCTCTTTTTCTTGGCTTCAGCATGTTTGTTTCTTCTCACACGTTTATTGAGAGTATTATAAAATTGAAAAGCATAGGGTATATAGAATATTGCAGAGTGATCATTAAATGTCAAGAAATTTCTGTTTTTTTTGTTGTTGTTGTTGTTTTTTTTTGGGGGGGGGGCGAGTGAATAACTAAGCCTTTCTTTGCAAAAATCATTAACGAATAACGAAGCGTTTTGTATATTTTGGGTAAATGAACTTCGATTAACAAACTCTTTCTATTTTAGGAATAATGAACGCTTTTGTATTTTGGATATAACGAAAGTTCGGAGTACGAAGCCCCTCTTTTCGGCATTTCGGACTAGAACTTTTTTTCGCATTTTGCGACTACACGAACCTTTTTTTAATATGACTTAAGAAGCCTTTTTTCGGCATTTTCGGACTAACGTAGCTCAGAAGTAAGAAACATACCACCACCCGGCCCCCCCCGCGGCCGGCAGACTATCGGACCGCCCCGGGACCTATCGTGACTGTAAGCCTTTTTTTAAAATGCCGCGGCTGCTCACTTACTTTTTTCTTTCAAGTCTCTCGCAAAGCTTTTTTGAGACCAAATTTGCGAGACGCACAGTGTTACGGTACGCGGTTACGAAATTACGCAACCATTATGGAGCTGCATGTCAGACACCAAAATTGTTCAAAACGTGATTCATGTACAAAGTCAATACAAATGTGTTATCAGGCTTGAATTCATAATTGATGAGATTATTATTACTTTCATTGAAGCGGTCTTGTATGATGATATTTATGGCTGAAATATGTCTGATAAGTTTTGACGGAAAAAAAAATAAAAATAAGACAAAAAACAAAGAAAATACAAAAGAAAAAAAAAAAAGACATAAGACAGCGAATTCAACAATTGGTTAAAAATGCTATAAAAATATTTTCAGCAAAAAATTAGCATTCTAGGAGGCGCTTTATTTGAGTTGAATAGAGCAAAGTATGATTTCTGAATAAATTCGCATTAACTGATTCCATATAAAAATCAAATACATGAATTTAGTGGAAATTTACCCTATGCCACCTGCATAGATTACAATCATTTCTCTAAGCATATGTGGCAAATTTCAGCTTGATCGCGGCGAATCCGCGCAAGAGATTTAAAGGGCGCATAATGCCCCCCCCCCCGAAGACAAGGATCGAAGCATCGTGGAGTATTAGGGTTAATGCAAAATAAAAAAAGAATATCTAACAACTGTTGGTGAGTGTTGTGTGTGTGTGTGTGTGTGTGTGTGTGTGTGTGTGTGTGTGTGTGGTGTGCGTGGTGTGTTTGGAGAGGGTTTTGGGTGTTTGTATTTGTGTGAAGGCCTGGTGTGCTTAGATAATTATGTGCTGTTTGTGTAAATATTGTATAGGGGGTATGTGATGGTGTTTGTTTATTCTTCACCAAGCCACTTGGCGCAAATTAGATTTTGCAGTTTTCTGAATATTGTCTGTTATGCATGCAAAGATCCAAATGAAAACGATACCAAAAAGCGGATGACTCTACCAAGATATATCAAGAAACGTGAGATTAAATGATCTTACTTTTGTTCAAGACAAATTCAAATGATGGGACATTGAATCTGACTCATTCTGTATATTACTTTTTTTTTTTTTTTTTAAAGAAATGGTTAGCTTTTAGGCACAAACCCACTGTCTTCGCACAATAGAGTGTTTGGGGGTAAGTCCCCACTCTAAACAATAAAGTGTCAAATTTGAGTCTGTGTTTGCAGACTAAGGACTGGTTGGCCTCCGTTCCATTCTGTCTGGTCAATTGTGGTCTCTTGTGACCTTTGCACGCTAATAATATCCCGATATATACTTTGCACGCACAAATGGACAGCTGGCATGTATCCAGGCCAGTGTCCTTTATTATATTTACAAACATTTAGCATGTCATATACAATTGTGGATAGCTGTACATGCATGTAGCCTACAAGAAGATTTCACATTTGCTATGAGTTGCTATGGCGGAGCCTTTGCACGAAGATTCTGTAGACCCCTGGAGATATGTTATCCTCATGAGTAAATTCACTGTCATGTTCATTGATGCTGGGCTCACCAAATCATTTGGAGTTCTCATTCCTTACGTGGTTGGCCGTTATGAGAGTGATTACAAGACTGCTGCACTCGTATTGAGTTTACCCAGTTCGTTGATGTATTTAAGTGGTAAGTCGATTTGTCAGCTATATAAGTCATACACATTTAGGTCATGGGGAAAGTGAGGGGGAAAATTGTTTGACCCACTGTGAATAAGATTTTCACATTTTACTCTTTTTTTCTCTAGACCGTATGGTCTGTTATGAACTTGTACTTCATAATTTATACATAGGCACAATTATCATTTTCCATTAATTATAAATAATGTCAATTCAAAATTCATTGTTTATAAATAGAACTAATTCACATTCACATAATGATATCTTCACTGTCTAGGTAACACCTCCGGCCTTGGTCATGTCATAGACGTAATACTATTGCTGACAAATTTCCAGTTCCATTTATACAATGATTGCATATAGGCTAACACTATAATGCAGTGGCGGATCAATGATTTGATTAAAGGGGGTACCAGTTCAGATAGGGAGGACGTTGCTGAAATTTCCCGATAGTAAAGTTATTAGTGAGTGGTTTTCAAATTATAGGGGGGTCCCATGTGCCCCGCCTGCATTCGCCACTGATTAATACATCAATCACACAAAACTGCTACTAAATACGGATGGTAGATAAAAACCATCAAATACACAATTTGATGTTAGTACGTCTTATTTCTATTCTTTCTTTTTTTATTTCCTAGATTCATTCGCTATTCTTTTTAATGAAAGCGACGTCACAAACGGACAAGTGGCTGTGATTAGGGGACTTCTCTGAAGTTCTGTACCTGTTATTTGTGCACTCCATTGCTGGAATCATTTACAATTGTTAGGTAAATGCTTAAGCAGTTATAGCCAGGTAATAGTAAATTCTATTAATAATTATTGAGAGGAGAGGAGAGGTATTCACCCAATGTGTTAGGCTCGTTTCTAAACTCCATATATGACGCATCGGTCAAAATTTTACTGAAGATAATACTCCCACCCCGCCTCCTTTATAGTACACGCTGGAATTCTTTTCCCCTATAATAAGTTAGAAAATTATCTTAATCTACGGCACCTTAAAAACTATATGAAGACGTCTACGATATCTGTCTTCAATTGTAAATCAAAATATGTATTTGTAGATTAAGCCGTCCTCAGAAGGAGGGGGGGGGGGGTAGTGGAGTTATTAATGGTTCTTTAAAGGGGAACTATATATATATATAATATATATATAAATAAGTATAATTTGATAGAAATATAATAATAATATATATATATAT
This sequence comes from Paracentrotus lividus, assembly GCA_940671915.1. Lineage (NCBI taxonomy): Eukaryota > Metazoa > Echinodermata > Echinoidea > Camarodonta > Echinidae > Paracentrotus > Paracentrotus lividus. The sequence goes on from CALNVZ010003426.1 coordinate 44,727,673, forward strand.
AATATAATTATCATAGAGGTTTGTACGATTGGCATGTGAATCAAACAAAATAAAATGTTGTAATAGCATTTTCGCCAATTTTATGTTTTTACTTTTTATTTTATTTTTTATATTTTTATTTTTGAGACAATCTAATAAAAAGAGCGAAATGCATTAACACAACATTTTTATTTTTTGTTTTATTTAAATTATATATATATATATATATATATATTATATTATAGTATATATAAATAATAAATATACAATATATATATAATATAAATTTATATATTTACATATATATAGACCTAAAATATACATATGTTATAAAATGTTGAGCAAAAGAAAAATGGGTACCATCCGGGAATTCGAACCAGAGACCCCCTAGCGTTACTATCAGGCGACGTTTACCATCTGATATAGTTAATTATAAAGCACCGGAAAGGGGTACGTCCCCAATACCCGTTAACTCTTAACGATGGACTCGATGGTGCAGAAGCTATAGAAACCTGGCATAAACCCGAAGGATAGAAATGTTTGCTCAATTTTTCATATCATATATTTTTGGTCAGTTTCCTTCATTATCCAAAATTTAATATTACAAAAGCTGCATCACTTCACGTGATCCCTCGCATTATACTCCAAGTTGATTTCTATCAAGTTCTTTTACGGTTATTTGTGTGTGTGTGTGTGGTGTGTGTGTGTGTGTGTGTGTGGTGTGTGTGCGTGTGTGTGTGTATGTGTTTTGTGTATGTGTAACTGAGGATACGTGTGGGTGTGTGTCTTTGTCGTGGCACATAAGTAATAAATTCTCATATTGTTCCTTCTTCACCCAGCTTCTTGGCGCAAGTAAAATCTTACCGTCTTCCGAAGATTGTCTCTTATTCAGTCATACGTGCAAAGACCAAGAAAATTGTACCAACATATTATGCTAGGAGGATGACTCTACAAGACAATATTCATAAAACCAACGATTAGATATTCATATTTCCACAAGACAGCTTCAATGATGGGACATTTTCATTGACTCACTCTGTATATATTTATTTTTTATTTATTTTTTTTTTTTGTAGAAAAATAAATCATGTATACACAAAGGTTTTAATACTTAAAAAAAAAAAAAATGCTTTCTCATAAGTGTTATCAAAATTTTTATCCTCGAAATTGTTTCATACTGTGTTCGTGTTTGTTTGTTTTGTTTGAGTTTTTTTTTCTTTCTAGGTTTTTGGTATGCGCGCTTACCTATTTTCAGTGTACGGCATCGCGTTTTCAACTACTTTCAAATACGTTCATTTTCTCGAACACACTGAACACACTATTCCGGATAGGAACCTGTGGCGCCTTCTTGTGGCCTATAATCGTTGAGGAGGTCTTTGGAGGAATATGGAATATACAGGGGCGTTTCTTCTATATTAGGCGGTATAAGTTCTTCATTCAGTGGCTTGTAGTTTCGCCACACAGACCTCCAAGATTGAAAAGCAAGGACATCTTCCTCAGAAGAACAAGATCCGTTGACAGTTGCTGAAAGACATCATCAAACTGATACTGATGAACAGAAGAGTGGAAACTCGACTCGTTGCGTGATGTAAAAGCGAAGACTCGAATTGCGAATACGGATGAGGATAGAACTCGAGAAAACACGTGTTTGTTGCTCGTTTAAATCAATAGTTAACTCATTCGTCTTCTTTAAAGAACCCTTTTACACATTACCATTCCCCGCCGTGTGTTGCTGTTTTCGTGATTCCTCCTTGGATGTTATTTCTAGTTCCACACGCAGAGGGAAAGGGGATAAGCCTCGAGCAGTATTTCTTTCCAGTATGGCGGGATTAAGCGGAATACTTTAGGTCGGATATTATACCTTATACTCCTTCACCTCAACTATGACAAGCGTGGTGATTTTCATTCCATTTCTGTCATCTGTGCAATCTCATTCTTTCTTGACCATGTCAGTTCGACGAACATTTTCTTATTACAATGGCTGCATACAAGGGTTTATAATATTCATATTGGACTTCCTCCCTCGACCATGTTAAAACTATCAGTGAGAAATAAAGAAAATATACCAGGAGCCATTGCAACAAATGCGTGTATCGGTGGGGATGAGCGTCATCACGGGAGACGTATATCAGGTAAGATTACATTGAGATAATGTTAAGTAGACACATCGTATAGACCTTACGCCATTAACGTCATCGCGCCGCCATCTTAGAGGGCTTTAAGAATTTAAACGACGACTCAACCCTATTGCTTTGGGCGATATTATGATGACCTTTGTTGATGACCGAAGGCCGAAAAGTTTTTTTAACCAAAAAATGGGAATAACTAAAATCTAACATTCCATTTTTGACCCGGCCCCCCTCCCCCCCTGCGTGAAATCCTGATGAACCCGCCACTAGTAACAGTAACAATATACATACATGTCAACTTTTCATTTTCCCAGGTAAGATACGTAATGACGTCACATCATCGTTTTCAACGCTGTTCGTGATGTACGGCGTACTTCTCATCCTCGTCACGATTAATCTAATCATTTTTGGAGTGGCGGATCGGCGATGGCCTCGTCTTGAAGAGCCCTAGACTGATCATAATTAAAATGGCTGATAGCACTGGCCCCATCCTAGATCTTGTTAAATCATCTTCGAATCCTCGTCACGGTTAATCTTATCATCATTCTGTAGAGTGGCGGATCGGCGATGGCCCCGTCGTGAAACGCCCTAGTAGTGATCATCTTTAGTATGGCTGATAGTATCTTGCTCTGTCATTAATCATCCTAATGACATTGTTCGTGATGTACGACATACTTCTCATTCTCGTCATGGTTAATCTGATCATCTTTAGAGAAGCGGATCGGCGATGGCCCCGTCATGAAGAGCCGTAGTCTCGGTAAGAGGGATTGTCTTTAGTATGGCTGATCCTACAGGCGCGGATCCAAGAAAATCGAATTGATTGCATTTCGGGGGCCCAATTGTCCGGAGACAAAAGCGGCTGTATTATGTTTACGCGTGGGCCCGATAAATTCATTGTCTGAAATCTGGCTGCGACCGCTACTGTCCTAGATTCAGCTAGATGGGAATCAATGATCAAGAGTTAACAATTGTGACTTCGCTATTCTCTGATTTAGTTTTTTCTTCATAGCTTCACAAAAATTGTTATGCATCCGCGACGAAGTCTCGCCGGAGGCATCATGTTTTCGGGTTGTCCGTATGTCCGTCCGTCCCAATTTCGTTCTCACAATAACTTATTTTAATTTATAATTTCCTTCATTATTTAAGACCAACTAAACTTCTTTAACCAACCCTTTGTGGATTCAGGCCAATAATTATTATACCAAGCAAGAAAATTACGAAATAAATATTTATCTAACTCGTGTCCCTGATTGCTTATATGAAACAATTTGTACATTATCTATATTAAATGAAATCGAAGTTCTTATGATCAAACATATTTTCTATCAATGCCCCATGAAGAATAAAGATTTAAATTACAAGCTTCGAATATACTAAATCTACTTATTCTAAAAGACAGATACAGATAAGTTGTGTGGTCATTTACTATAATAATGATTTTGACACATGTTATGCATAATTCAATGCATACTCTGATAAATTTATGAGTTGTAAATCGTAAAGAACCAGTTTGATAATTGGGATCTTTAATTATAAATACATACAAGTGTATAGTATTCCGCATACACGATTTCAAGCTATTTCAGTTTTCCACAAGATATTCACGTGACCAAAGTCAATTAAAAAATAATCATTACTAAAGAAATTTTTACTTTGGAAGTAATACTTAAACAGTGTTAGGCTTAATTAAAATATTTCATATTACATAAGGTTTAAACGTGGATAATATGAGTATAACATGGCTGTATTCTATTTATATGTATCTATTAAATTTATAACAAATTAAAGAAAAAATAATTAGACCAATAATTCCAAATGCATTCTTATATTTGATATTAAATTGTTCTCCTTAATGACAGACCATGTTTGCCATGTCGGTGGTGTTGCGATATACTATTCGCTATACTATTATACCTCTAGCGGATACCATAGCTATATCGCATATACCAGATGTAAATAGTATCTTCAGGTTGAGAATAAACATGTCGAAATCGTGAACATGTTTGTGAAGACCTCATCATTGCCTGCCTCATCGTACTCGTTAAAGAACCACTAAATATTATTATAAGGTGGCAGCGGTGGGATCCATCTGTGCCGAAATGGAAACTCACCTCACATCGATACAATCTTCTTCGGACAAACCAACATCTACAAAGCTCGTAGTGTATGGAGAGGCACAAGTACCGTGCAGGGGTACCGTAGATCTGAAATGTAAGTACAACAGTCCAGGCTAGACTACCCATTCATTCTACGTAGCAGACGTAAAGGGATCTTGCATTCTAGGATTACAATGATATCATGTACCAAACTAGGGGTTATCAAAATCCATGGAACATCCAAAACTGTCTCCATGCCTACATCTATCACAAGTGTAGAGGACACGACTATACGCTTACCACAAGTCAGAGTAGATCACTCAAGTACACTTATCACAAGTGATACAATTACACCTACCACAATTGTAAACATCACAGACACACCTACCACAATTGTAAACATCACAGACACACCTACCACAAGTGTGAATGATACAGATACACCCATCAACAGTGTAAACAATACAGAGACACTTATCACAAGTGCAGGCAATTCAAACTACAATGTTCTGAGCTCTCACCTGATCTTCGGACAAATCAAAAGAACAGAGGTGCAGACAGAAGCAAAGACTGACCCTGTTCTGAGATCATTATGGCAGGTAGTTACTCAGGGTTGGCCCGAAACTATCCAGGAACTGCCAACGCCTATCAGATCGTATTGGTCATACTGAGAAGAGATCGGAGTGTCACATGGAATAATAGACAAAAATATCTACTCGTCACCGACTATTGCTCGAAGTATGCGATAATATACAAGCTGAAAGATACCAGAAGTGCAGCAATAGCAGACATGATGAGCGGACTCTTCAATCTATTTGGTCCACCAGAAGAGATCGTATCTGACAACGGTCCACAATTTATCGGGAAACCATTCTAGGACTTGTGTAAGAAGTGGTCAATCCAACGGAGGAATCCTGAGACGAAACAGATCTCACCTGAGGGAAATCCCTACAGCAAACCCAACTCCGACACGTGTAAGGTTCGATGAAGACCACACCGCAGATACCCCACCAGAGGAAAACGACAACCATCAACCAACTTCGACGTCGGAAACTCAAAACAATCAATCTCAAAAACGAGCGACAAACTCGAAAACCACGAGATATGGTCGAACAATCTTCAAACCAGCGAGACTGATTGAAGATTGATAAAAAAAAAAAAAAAAAAAAAACATTTGAAAGAAGAGAAAAAACAGAAGACACTCTTGAAGAAATCGAAAGAAGACTGAAGACTCATAATAGTTTTTAATTCAAAAGTTTATATTCATGTGCATGTATAATCATTGTACAGTACTATTCTTGGTATACAACAAGCATAATATCTGGAATTATATGCTTACCTAAAACCTATTGATTTTATAAACCAAACAGTGATACAAAAAATTAAAATTCAATTTGCATCAAAGGTAAAATTGGAAATGCAAACTGTTAACTTACTCAAACCAGTTAGACTTTATTTTATTGGAAAAAACAATTATCCAAAATTTACATGCTACCAAAAGAAACAAAAATTTATATTGATATCCAAACAATATATACCAAATGTACTGTTTTCAAATCAATATATATTGTTGTAAACTCAATCATCTAACTTCAGGTTCGTAATAAACATGTCGTAATCGTAAACATCTTTGAGAAGACCTCATCATTGCCAGCCTCATCGTACTCGTTAAAGAACCATTAAATATTATTACAGGTGGCACATCAATACCACTTGATAATGATATAAATTGTTTATACCGTTATTTGATTGTGACCATTTACAATTGCATATATACGACTCATCAGCAATATTCATTTACTTCATTAACTAAATGAGTAGTACGTCGGTGTATTCCCTTAAAGAAAAAAAAAAACATAAAAATGAAGGCCTATCTTAAAACATTATAAAGTGTATTTTCCACTTCTTTCTTACACTAACGCTTAACGAAGTATTTACAAGATCTGGAGTGAAATGTAGCTTCACTTTCGACATTCTAAATTTCGCAAATAATTGTTCTTTTATGAAACTCCAAAGCAAGCAACTGCTTTATCGCCTTACATAAAAATTATCCTATGTTATCACTTCCTGAATTGTGCATCGATTTGTTTTTCCAGAAAATGCACATTATTGAATAGGCTCATGTATTAACATGATTAAGACAACGCATTACTAAAATATACTCAATATATCAAATTTAAAATTTTTACACAATATGAACATAATGAACTCCAGGTTTGAGCAAAATCCAATTTAAAAAAATTTTAAATCCAAATCAAATTTACTTCCAGGAAATTTTCAATCTCAATTGATTGATATTTTGCAATAACATTTAATTCCTAAAGTATTCAATTATTATTAATGATAATAATACTGATAGTACATGTGATTTCTAAAGTGCCATTTTCCATTTAGATGAAATGCTAAAGACGCTGTTAAAAAGGATTACAAAGAATATTACAAAGATCAGTGTCTAAGGATAACTTTAGTGTGGATGCTCGCTTTTGTCAATAATATATATCAATGCTATCTTCTGTAAGATATTACATTTTTTTCCCTTTGTTTTTTGCCCACGGCATAAGTGAATACTATATACATAGTATATGTATTTAATATTTTTGTTTTATTTCATCACATTTCAAACCGAACATTCCTGTTAATATTAACGAAGTTATTGAATACCACGAATGGAACACAATCCTAAATCCCAAATATGTAATGGTAATTTCAATACCATTTTATGTGGATCCGGCTGACGGCATAGAAGAAGCCAACATAATATATATTTTACTTTAGACTAGGGACCACAAAAATCAGCTTCTATTCAGTTAACTGTAGGTTTCCTTTTTATACAATATCAAGTGCAGGGTGGCACCTGACATGCGCATCAGCATACAGCCTACAATAATCTTTATTCCAAGTGAAAGACCACGAAGAAGAAGAAATGTAGATGATGCAATATTTACAATGAGTCTTGGATGAAGTTTATTCTATCAATTTACAAAAAAATAAGCATAATAGTTATGACTTATATATCCCTCCCTCCAGAGGCGGCGGAACGAATTTGAAAGTGGGGGGTCACGATGGAAAAAGGGCACTTTATCTGAAAAAAGGGGCACTTGAGACCAAAGGCTTAAAGAGAAAATTATTCAGATAAATAGGGGTGCGCAGAAAAACTTGTGCTTTTAAAATTGTAATGGCTTTGTATTTTATTAATGATAAACAAACGGAATGCGAGCGCGAAGCGCGAGCCGAAAAAATTGAGATAATTGTTCATTATAGACCCTAGTATCCGCGAGCGCGAAGCGTGAGCTTAAATTCGTTAGCTGAAAATTTGAGTTAATTTATTGTGCATTATATAAGTATAACTTAATATCTGCACGCGCGAAACACAAGCTGAAAATGTTGAGTTCAAAATAGGAATTAATTGTTCATCATATACCCTATTAAATATCCGCGAGCGCGAAGCGCGAGTTTAAAATTATGAGCTTTGCATTTGAGTTAATTGTGCATTATAGATCCTATTTAGTATCCGCGAGCGCGAAGCGCGAGCCGAAAATTCGGGTTTTAAAAGACATATTGAGTAACAAGGGGCACTTTTTTGTATTAAAGTGCCCCTTTTTAGTAATAAAAGTGCCCCTTTTTAATATAAAAAGTGGCATTTTATTAGCTAAGAAAAGGGGCACTTTTTAGTCACAAAAAGGGGCACTTTTAGGATGGATGAAAAAGTGGGGGGTCACAGTGCCCCCCCCTGCCCCCCTGGTTCCGCCGCCTCTGCCTCCCTCAATATATACAAAACACCAAGATAGTCTTTACAGCAAATTGCTAAAGGCTCATGATTCCATCCATCCATATATTCTTAGCTGAATTCAGGCGAGGGTCGCTACTCCTCTCACCAGTGAGCTATGGGAGGTAGAGGTCGCTCAAGCCTCACTCTGGGAACAAAAGTCCCAACCCACCACCATTATGCCAATTTACAACGAGTATCAGTTAAAATTCATATGAGGAGACTGAAACTAGCAGGTCATTGTATGCGACATCCCGAACTCTCTGCCAACCCGCTCATCCTTTGGGAACCAAAGCAAGGCAACAGGAAAAGAGGACGTTGCCGAGATACTTTTGTGAATGTACTCAAAAAAGATACTGGACTTTCTATATGGCACAGGCTACATGCTATTCTGCCCTCGATCTAGTAGTAGAAGTAAAGGCTCATTCTTAATTTCTAAACTTAGTTTCCAATATACGACATACCCCCCCAAAAAAATATAAAAAATAGATAAATAAAAAAACAAATAGGATTTAGGCAAACTTTGTTGGATGGCTCATCCAAAAACTTCTCAACTTCAAAGTGTAAATGTAACTTTACAAAAATCCGTGTTATTATTAGTATAATGATTGCACTTAGAGTCGTTTCATTTCAGATAAAGTGCTGTTGTTGGTTTTTTTTTTCAAAGCAAAATAGAAATGCGCTGTAATTATGTAACACAATCTTCTATAATCCATCATGTTTTAAACTTAATTTGACTCAATGTGTGCAAATTGAAACGTCGAGATATCAATTCTGTCACGTAGACGTAGGAACTGTAAAATGGAAAACATCAATGAAAGAAAGCAACAGAATATTATTACAGCGCATGGATATGCGCAGCATCCGTGAAATATGCACAGCACGATCGAGATATTAAATATATAGAATGTCATGACGTAAGATATTTACAAATCAAAAAGTAACCGTAATACAAATGTATTTCTACGATATAACTTCAGGGCCTATTTGAGAGAACACTCTTGTTTCCAACAAAGTAAAATGTTAGGTTTTGTTCATATTCCGTTATCCCCAAATCTTTTTTCCGTATGGGCTACATGAAAATATACTGAATACATTCAGGGATTCCATCAATCATTGTATATTAAACCATCATAGGCCTATTGCTCAATAATTATTCATTTTTATACAACACATACAAAGATTGTTGACAGCTGATTGGATGAATGTGGGTCACATGACATTCAGCGGAATGAGCTATTGAATAGTGATGACGTAGGCCGTGCAATATCCATGAATCTATTCACCGCCGTGCAATAGATCCATGACACGTAGATCTACACACTGAAATTAATTACATACACATACACATGCGCGAATGCGCTGCATACACTGCGTACTAAACCAATTTTGTGCGCGTAGGGTGACGCAGTGTTCAGTGCAGTTAAAATTTCACATAATTATAGATTCTACACGGAACATGTATTCTTGGAGTTATTGTGCAATCTAATTTAAAATGGAATTTACATATCGAACAACTTGTGAAAAGATGCAATAGGAAAATATATATGTTAAGAAAAATTAAGAAATATCATTTACCAGTAAAAGATTTGGTTTTAATATATACCGGGTACATAAGACCTATTTTGGAATATTGTGCCCCTGTTTTCCACAGCGGGTTGACAATAGAGCAAAGCAGTAATATTGAAAGAATTCAAAAACGAGTATGTAAAATTATTTTAGGTCATCTTTATATTTCATATCCAAATGCGTGTCAACAGTGCAATTTATTAACCCTTGAGGAGAGAAGACTAGCTTTGTGTAGAAGTTTTGCCAAATCATTGCCAAATAACCCAACGTGCCAAAATTGGCTACCACCCCGTAAACACGTTGATATATCATTACGTCACACATCTACATTTCACCAATATAAGTTCAGAACTAAACGCTTTCAAAATAGCCCTTTACCTTTTCTAGTAAACCTACTGAATCAATGTTAATTTCACCTTTCACCTTCGTCTCATCTCAGCTACTTACACTTTCAGAGCTAGTCTTCTCTCCATCATTGCTTTTAGGTATGTTTAATCATTTCATGATAGTTTGCTATTTTAAATATGTTTGTTTTACATCACTTCGATCGAAATTAATTTTTAACCTGTATATACTTATGTATTTGTTCAATAATGTAAACAAGATTATTCCAGTTTTTACTGCCTTTCTTGTAAAATGTTCTAATGATTAATAAACCATTATTGAATTGAATTGAATGAAAATGAATGGAACATGAATATGTTCAGCTGTTAGACTGGTACTAGAGGGGTCTAACTTAGTGTTAATTTGCAAGTTTATCGTTTTGGATTTTTACCAATGCTTCGAGTGTTTGGCTGCGAGGCTTAATTAATAGGTCGGAACATGCATATTCATTGGATATCTGGTGAGTGATGATTAAATTGAACAGTTAACTTTCACGTTTGAAGATTCTTGGCTAGATCTAGATCTGAGCTAAATTAGATCCCAATCTTTACTGGTAGGCCTACCAGTAGACATCGAGTGTTGTATAAAAGCAATATTCAATGTTTTATTTCGTGCAAGGGTTCGAATATTAAATTCGGTGCAAGTTAAACCTTGATCTATTCAACTCCGCTTTCGCGTCGTTGAATAGATCAAGGTTCAACTTGCACGCTCATGTAATATTCGGAACCCTTGCACTCAATAACATTGAATATTGCTATACTAACTTAACGACCGTATTCCGTACTGGTGCTTTCACTCTTTTGGTATCTGCCTGGATAATATTATTGAATAATAAAGTGGTCATTTACGTATAAAAACAGTATTTATCTGATCCCTGCGTCTTCTCTAATCATCTCCTCAAGATCAGCCCTCTTACACTTTCTCAACGTCTCACAAAGCATTTCAATCTTCCTCTGTTCCGTATCCGAAGAGCGTCGCCTCCATCGCAGCAGCATGGCACGCCTACGACCTATAACAGACGTTGGATTTGCTTCAGTAACCTGCTCCAAGCCAAGTCGGATACCTAGACGCTACCACTCGGCGCCTAACTGCTCCGCCAAATCACTGAGGTAGTTGTCACTCAGAAAGTTACTTTCTTTATATATATTCAAAAGAAGTTAAACAAAAAAGAAAAGAAAAGTAAAACAAAATGTTTAAAATGTAAAAAAAAAAAAAAAAAAAAAAATCATATTTAAGTTTCTCATCTTGAAATTCGGATCGACCGTTCCACTTAGCTCTCATAAAGGTGTTTGATTTTTGGTCTCTTGTTAAATCAATTTCCTTTGTTCAAACACAACCTATATTAATGATTCAGCTTATATACATTCGATTGCAAATTGTTATATCTATAATAGAAATATATTCAATTAATGTATTAAGTTATTCCTATATGTTTGTATAATTATATATTTTTTCCCCTTTGTATTTTTGTTGAAAAAATGTCTTTTACATAAACGTGATGATGTCAAATGAATTTAAGTAAATTCGTTTCAAACTTAGTGTCAAATGGACAAGATAGTCGATTCGGACGAACAAAACCTGGCCTCCTGCTCTACCACAATGACATGAGACAATGTTGTGTATAAACATGGATACTACATTCTAATGAGCATTATGATGGGATGGCATAGTACTCTTTCATGTTCAGGTCCTTCAGATATGCGTCCAATTATTCGAGGATTAAACATTATTTCCTGAAGCAGTTAATAATTTCAGGCCCGTAACTAGGGGGTTCGGGGTTCGACCGAACCCCCCCCCCCCCCCCCCCCCCCCCCCCCCCCCCCCCACCCCCCCCCCCCCTCCCCCCCCCCCCCCCCCCACCCCCCCCCCCCCCCCCCCCCCCCCCCCCCCCCCCCCCCCCCCTCCCCCCCCCCCCCCCCCCCCCCCCCCCCCCCCCCCCCCCCTCCCCCCCGCCCCCCACCCCCCCTCCCCCCCCCCCCCCCCCCCCCCCCCCCTCCCCCCCCCCCCCCCCCCGCTGGAACGCAGGGGTTCCGCTTGATCCAAAAAAAAAAATGAAAACCCCCACTTTTTGGCTGAAATGCATGAAAGAAAGCTTAACACACTTTGTTTTCAGTCCCCCTCCATGTAAAATCTTTAGCTCGCGTTTCGTGCTCGCAACTTTTTATTTGGGGGATGATATCATGTTTTTCAGAGGAAATTACAACGCAATCAAATCATTTCACAGGAATGTTTTCGTTTGTATTTATATTTTTAAATGATGTTTTCTTCAATTTTAGAAAATGATATAACAGAAATAAAGCCTAGTTGCAAAATATGCTTGATTTGCCCTACTTTCAGGTCACCATTGTAATGATATCGCAATTATCGATATCAATCGATGACGTCACAATTTTCACTTGCCGAACTATCATCATGGCGGTCCCGGCCAGCCAACTTTGTTGCCGGTGATTTGGACTAATAAACTAGATACTGATGTAACTATACACAGCCCCGTTGCAGAAGGCGACGGGGCTGTACTTCCACCACCTCCATTTACAGCGAAATAATCAGCGAAGATGAGCGCTCAGAGGATTATACTGGTCAATTTAATCAATCTAATGTTAAAATGTTGTTGTAAGGTTTCTATGATGTTTCACGCGTAACAACGACTAAAAATGAAAGTATATAAGAGCTTCTTGACTTAACCAAATTGAATTTTCCGTTGGCCTTGTCTCTTCTCATAGTGTTGGTGCCATCGCTGCCATTTTCTATGATGTCATTTTACTGTGCGAAGACGTATGGCGAAGACAACGCACGCACGGAGAGATATACGTTGATGGACTCAATTTTCCTGTATTTTTCTACATTATTAGTTGATTACTTCATGTGAAACATTCGCAGATGTCACCAATTCGAGGAAAAACTTCAAAGATTTGATTCAATGTGAGTATGAATTCAAATAAGGTATTTTTGACCACGAAATTTGTGGTCATGTATAGATATTTTCAAAACTTCGCCAAATATGTCTACTGGTTCGTCAGTTCCCGTCGCTTCGCGACGGGGCTGGTCGGTTTAATACTGATGTTGAACTTCAACCAATGTGTACACAATGTTATTATTTGACACTAGTACAACATGGTGGCAGCTAGATACGGACTCTTGCCGTTGTATTTTGGCAAATTTGGAACAAGTTTTGTAGGATAAAACAACCACGTCGCTTCGTTCGGACTGATTTTGAGCAGTGATGAGTAGACCAACGCGGGCTCTACGTGCAGTACAGCTGTGTGCAGTGCCTGGACTTGTCGTCTGCCGGGTTTTGCCGATCGAGTGGGTGCCGTGCCATGGACTGTGCCTGTGACTCCAAAAATGTCAAACGCTCGGATTATGACAACTGTGATATGAGATGTGCACGTTGGTGACCTACGTAACTTGTAGAACAAAAATCTAGTGTCAGAAATACTACTAAGACGCCCAGCCCAGGAGAACATTTTGTGTGAATTGTGAAATGGACTGGATAACTAGTAAAGTTAGCACTGAATGAACAACAACTTCAACGTCTGTGTCGGTGACCAGGATTGGATTTCGTGCAGGCTAGAGCCTGGGCCTAGAGGCCCCCGCCTAGAGGCGGATCGACGGGAGGGTCTAGAGACCCCAGCCTAGAGGCTGATCGACTAGGACAGATGTGGACAAGCCTGGCCCTGGATCCGGATCATGTTCTGATGGACGTTTTCAGCTGGGACGATCTGAGACGGAGGGAAACTCATTGAAATTTGAGTCCACATTTGATGTCATGATTGAGATTAGACTCGGAGTCGGACGTAATCTTACTTATGGTGCCCTCACACTAGAGCGTGTTGAGGTAACATGTGTCTAGCGTTCACGATTTTCACTCGAAATTTGACTATGTCCAAAATACGCTCAAGAACGCTCCATTTTCCCTGCCCAAAATGAGCTCTAAACGACTGAGAAGCGAATAAATAGCGTCAGGGTAACGATGACTGCGCGTGCTTAGCGTCCACCTAACGATTGCCTAGCGTTAGCAACGACTGAACAGCGATGCCCAACTTATGTCTAGCGTGTTTAGACGTGTTAAAGAACGTTAGGAAACGCCAAACATGTGCGTATTGAGTAACGACTGCCCGACGTTCGTGGAATGTTAATTGCATTTTCGCGTAAGTTCATGAGCGCGGACTGTCGTTCGAAAATCGCTTGGCAAACGTAGGAAAGCGTTTGCTTTTCGTTGGTATACGCAAAGAAACGCAGAAGAACGCTGAGGTCAATTTTTGATTTTGAACATGTTCAAAATTTTCTGCGTGTAACAGCGTTCTTATAAAGACGCTTTGAAAGCGCTGGGCATTCGCTACTTGATCGTTTAGCGCTTTGGGTGAACGTTCCCTCATAGTTCGAAGTGCGCCCAACCAAAGCAGAACTTTTGTTTATATGTTTTTTTACTCAATTTCCTCATGTCACCAAATGGGGGCGTATGTTTTTTACCTCAATATCCTTATGTCACCAAATGGGGGCGCTTTGTGTTATCGAATAAAATGATTAAAGCTTATTCTGTGTTGTGCTCAGGAGCTTTCCCTCCCTGTTTAAGTGCTATTTTTACATGTAAAGTAACTATTCGGTATAATGAAATATAAACATTTTTGACTTGAAATATACATGTAATTGTTTTTTGTGAATACCAAGGTATAAACGTATCTAAACACTTTTATATGTTAACCAAAATTTGGTATTTCTATATTTTATTTATCATTTTGGAGAAATTTATTACCTTAAAAATAAGAAGTCCAAAAGAACACCAGCAGAATTTATAGAGTTGTTCATTAAGCTTGGATACTATTATCATTTTTTATCATTATTATTGTTTATTTATTTATTTATTATTATTATTATAACTATTGTTTATTTGTTTAGGAGACCCGCACCCCTTCTATGATTTAAAAAAAAAATGATTGGCTGTATATGTTAAAATTGGAAAAATTTTGCCTGCACCTACTTTTTTTCCCTCAAATTTTCGGGATGCACTACTCGTATTTCAAAATCCTGGATCCACTACTGCTATGGTTATTTCTTAGATGAAAAAAAAAATTGAAGAAATAATAACAATTGATTGTTAAATATTTTTATTATTTATATTCTTTACCAGTCACACTTTTTAGTTCATCCCCTTACTTAGACAAGAAACCATTGTTCTTAAACCTAGATTTAAGACAAATAGCAACCTTGCACCGAGGGGGCTTTGGTAAGCCAAAAAAAAGTTGCCAGAATGGTTATTGTGGTGAATGAAGTACTCTTTTTTTAATTATTCAATACCCGGTCATGGTTTAGGAAAAATCCAATATAAAAAAAAATAATAAAAATAAACATCAAAATTATTTATGTGGCTGGATCAATAAAAAAATCCAACTTTTTTGACCAACAGTGTAGTTAAAAATGTAATGTCTTCTATCTCAAGAAAACAATACCATCTTATAACACCCTAATATTGTATTGAGTGTAGATGTAGTGTAAAAGAGTATGACCCCTTCGTCTTGAGAAATTAAAAAAAGTATATTTTATCTAATATGAAACAAGCCCGTCCATTCATTTGGTTTATCTTGGTTTAAAAAAAGCGCAAGCTGATTTTTTTCACCCATCAATTTATTTGAAATAAATTAAGAAAAACAAAATCATAATTATGAGGGGGTATAACACCTCAGAATCATATAGGGAAAAACAGAACAAAAAGGAAAACAAACTGTTTGTGCAGTTATCAGAATGCATTGACTGTTCAACACTTTTAACATGCCAATACAATGAATACTATCAATGAATAAACAATTTTGTGCCCATAAATTAGAGATAAACAAAGCTTCCCCACAACCTCCCATCCCCCCCCCCCCAAAAAAAAGGGGGGAATGTATTGCACAATGTTATGTTTCCAAACGATTTTGTGTCTATTATAAAACTTTTTTGAGTTTCAGATCTCAATTTCTCAATAATGTTCTTTTTAGTTTCTTTTTCCTATTTTCATCTTCCAGTCTCTCTCCCATTATATTATATTCATTCGTTATCTCTTTCTCCTCTCTTCCCCTTTCTCTCTCTCTCTCTCTCTTCTGTCTGTTTCTTGTTGCTGTTTTTTTCATTCTCTTTTTACCTCTCTTTCATTTTTGTCTACCCAGTTCTCCCTATCTGTGTTTCTCTTCCGTTTCCCTTATTCTTTCCCGTGGTCCAAGGCTTTTTGTTTATACCTATTCCTAGATACATCATAATAACTTTTTTTTCTTAACCAAAATATGAAGGTTTGTTTCTTAAATTACATAAATACCACTTGACGAAAATCTTTCTAAACATACTTCATGGCATGATAGAGTATTACTACTAATAGTTACATTTATGTATCACTTTGTATATGTATCCTACTCGGTGTTTATAAGGGCTTTTAATGTTAACTAACTATTACCAGGCCTAGTGAGGCGACTCTGAAATGCGCTCGCAGCATTCAAGTATTATTGATAATATTACATCATATAATATAGCTAATTCCCAAATGAAATATAGATTAAGAGACCACAGTTATATTGAATTACATGTCGATTGATTATCCCATAATCTTTTCTCCGACATAATAGGAAGATTTCATATCAATATTATTATTATTTTTTTTTTTAATCGAGGAGGAAAAAATCGATGCATTCAAAGATATTGATTAAAAAATGAAAAGAATACTAATAAACCATAATTTAAAAAAAACTTCCCGAGATAGATTAGACGCGTTTGGACGACCAGAGAACGACGAGGGAACGAATAGAGAACTACAAGGGAACGAACATCCAACGCGCATAACGTTCACACTGCTAATGCCAAGCGCATACAGAACCTATTGATAAGTGCGTTGTTACGCGCTAGAAAACGCTCAAAACTGTGAACGTGTAATGAATTATGAATTTATCTCAGCGTACATTTGCGTTCAGACAACGATTAATTGCGTATGGTTAACGAGTAGCAACGTTTTCGAACGTACACACCAACTTCCAAGAACGCTGGTCAAACGTTAGCTCAACACGCCGTAGTGTGAGGGCACCTTTAGATTAGATGAAGAGACTCGAGTTGTCAGTTGATTTAATTGATATTGCATGCAAGATTGTGTGATATTTAGTCTAGATTCTGCAGATCTAAATTAGGAGTCTATACTACAGTGTATCGAGTCTGAATATAAGAGTTCCGTTCACATATGGTATATTCATAATGTGTTGTTGTTGAATGAAGGTTCTGTTCACATATGGTATATTCATAATGTGTTATATTTGTTGAATGAAGGTTCCGTTCACATATGGTGTAGTCCTAATGGCCCGAATTCACAAAGGTGGATTCAGCAAAATCCATGGTTTCAACCCCGGGTTTAACCTAGGGTTGGACCTAGGATTTTCAATTTGGTATTCACAAAGGTGGACTTGACTGAATCCACAGATCCACAGCGTCATAATACGTCATAATTTGGGTCAACTGTTGGTGAATCATAAACTGGTGGATCCATGGAGCCGTCGATTCAAAAACCCACGGATCCACGGATCCGTGGGTTTTGCAGAATCCTCCTTTGTGAATACGGGCCAATGTGTTGTATACATAATATGATGGTTCTGTTCACATATGGTTAATGAAAATACTCTGTATTTATCATAAATGTATATTTGGAAGTTCCTTTCACATATTGGAATTTGTATGACCATCAAGTTTCATAGTGAATGTCAGTAACAGGTATCACCATGGCTAGTTGATCCATCCCAAGTCCTAGAATGGACTGGTCCAACCCAGACCGCTCGCAAGCACTGCGAGAGTTTAAACAAGTTGCCAACTTGTGGTTCAGGATTAAGAAGATTCCTGATGAGGAACAACACACATACGTTGTACTGTGGTCGGGGGTCGAAGGATTGAGGATGTTCAATACATGGAGATTGACGGAGGAGGAACTAGCAGATCCAAAGACTATTTGGGACGCCTTTTCAACTCAGCTTGAACCACAAGAGAACTTTCGTATCCATAGGCTGGAATTTCAGCGATACAGACAGGGGGCGTCAGAGACAATCGACGACTTTATATTGAGATGTCGCACTAAAGCCGCTAAGTGCAATTTCAAAACCGATCAGACTGTCGAGGAGAGAATTATAGAGGTTCTGATTGCGGGTATCAGATACCCAGAGGTTCAGAAGGCACTGCTGAGCAAGGACGAGCACCTGAAGCGGGATGAAGCTGCGTCGCTTGCAAGGACACACGAGGCCAGTGATTCGCATATGAGCCAGCTGAATAGTCTGGATAGAGCTGCAGTACATGATGTACACCAGTCTAATGCTTGCAGGAATTGCGGTCTGCGACACCCTCCAAAGCAGTGTCCCGCATTCAAGTCACAATGTCACAAATGTGGCAGAAAGGCTCACTGGAAGAAACAGTGCAGATCATCAGGTGGCAAGAAACAAAGACCCCAGTCGCCACCAAGAGACAGAGATCATAGAAAGGGGAACCAGAAATACCATCGATCACGCACCCCAACAAGGAATGTCCATCAAGTCACTAACAAGGAAGAGGATGGCTACCCCCAAAGAGAGTTTGATGACTTATCGATAGAATCAATCTATGTTGGACATGTTCGCATTGATGGTACGAGTACGCCAGATGATGACAAGAATGAACTCTTCGCAACATTGAATTTCAGCATAAGAGACAGGCCAGGAAACCACACCTTGAAGGTCAAAGTGGACACAGGAGCCCAAGGAAACGTTCTGCCTCTTAGATGTTTTAGAAAGGCATTTCCGCACCTGCTGGATGATAAGGGGTATCCTGTTGAATCGGCTGTCAGACTGAAACATGTGAGATTATTTGCATTTAATAATGGCTCGTATACGAGCCAGGAAGAGAGGTTGCCCTAGCAGATGGATTGTCGAGAATCAACCCTGAGAAACAACCAACTATGGAGTTTGACAAAACCATTCATTCAACCTACATATCTCCTAACAAGATGAGGCAATTGCAATAAGATACAGAAGCTAACAAAAGCTTAAAGATGCTCAAGGAAGTAATCCTCACTGGTTGGCCTGAAGACGTGAAGAAGGTTCCCAAGGATGTGCGCCACTACTGGTCTTGCAGAGATACATTGACAGTAGAAGATAGTATCATCATGAAGGGAGAAAGAATCTTCATACCCGAGACTATGCAGCGAGAAGTGCTACACAGTCTTCATGCAGGTCATCAGGGTACGACAAAGACACAACTCAAGGCAAGGAGATGTGTCTACTGGGATGGCTTATCAAAAGATATTGAGCAAATGATCAGATCTTGCCAAGCATGCAACGAGCTACAGAACGCTCAACAGAAAGAACCCCTTCTTCAGCATGATGTACCCAATCATCCGTGGGAAACAGTCGGAACAGACCTGTTTCATTTTGATGGTGACGAATATCTTGTCATCATAGACTACTGGTCCAAGTTTCCAGTCGTGCGGAAAGTCCGAGGTAGTTGCACCAGCTCAACCATTGTTCATATCATCAAGAACATTTTCAGTGAGCAAGGCATACCCTTGAAGATCATGAGCGACAACGGACCGCAATTCTCAAGTCGAGAATACAAGAGTTTCACTGAGCAGTGGAACATTGAACATGTGACCTCAAGTCCCCACTATCCGCAGAGTAATGGACTTGTAGAGAGGGCAATCCAGACAATCAAATCAACTCTCAAGAAAGTGAAGATTACTGGAGGCGACCCTTACTTAGCCCTTCTGTGTTTGAGAACAACACCCATTGATAGTAGTTTGTCATCGCCAGCTGAACTATTGCAAGGAAGAAGGTACAGGAGTAATCTGCCCATGAAAGTGAACCGCACACCTTCTCAGAGCGAAATTCACGAAAGACTAAAAGAACGACAAGAAGGGCAGAAAGAAGATTACGATGGTAGAGGGGTCAAAGATCTTCCCCCTCTGACACCTTGTCAGAAGGTAACGTAAAGCGAATTTGGACTCAAGATGGACGAATCACAGCCATGACAGAACGGGGCAACAAAGTCATCATCCGAACATTGATAATGACGATTGAAAGCTCCTGGATGACAATAAACAATGATGTAAGACATCAAACACTTGTTTTTTTACTGAAAAACTTGAATATTAAACTATCGCTTGTATAATCTTTTCTAAATCTGTTTCGTAAATAATCAAAATGCATCTAATGTGTGTTTATGCAATCTATGGTGTCATTTAATTTGCACCCCCTGGAGGACTGAAGATGTGTTTCATAAACCTTGTGTTGGTTATGTGTTTAAATGTTTATTTGCTGAACTCCCGTGTCTACTTCAGAGGACTGAACATGGATATTAATTGCAATATAATGATAACCTAAAATCACCAGGCTGAATTCATAAAAACTTAGTAAATTACACTTATATGAATTTTAACGAATGGAATCACTCCTCTTAGAACTGTAAGTGGTTACCATAAACCTTTGTGGATTTGGTATTTGTGCTTAAATGTTTATTTGCATGAACTCCCGTCTTCTACTTCGAGACTGACATGGATATTAAGTGTTCATTAAACTTCGTGATTGGTTTGTTGTTAAATGTTTTATTTGCTGAACTCCCTTCTACTTCGAGACTGACTGGATATTAATTGCAATTAAATGATAACCTAAATAATTCACCAGGCTGGATTTCATTAAAAAACTTAGTCAATTACACTTATATGAATTTAAACCCAGGATGAAATCACACTCTTAGAGACTGTCAAGTGGTGTTACATTTTCCGTTTCATTCTCAATTGACTTACGCTCACTTTTCTATAAATGTATTGCATGAATTAAGGGACCATTTCATAAATATTGCAGTTTGATATTTGTCTTTTAGGAACCATGCTTGATGAGAAATATCCGTATCACCCTTCCTTGCTCGTAATATGCAGGTATTCTCAGTTGTTCAGAACGAGACCGGAGGATCCGACTAATAGGTGAGGATCCAGCATAGCTAAGCAATCGCGCATACTATACCTAAGAAATGCAGACATGAAAAGTCATTTCTATCTTCAGTCACAATTAAAATATTCACACTCAAGTACACATCTACAGAAATCAGACATTATGATACATGAAGCTATATTCCTGCATTGTTTTAGCAAATCTTACCCATATAAGCCCAAAACCAGTTCTCTCCCGCAAATGTTTGGTATCCGTCCCACCTTGCCTGTGCCATGGTCCCGATATTCGTCCCGGTCTTCCCACACGTGCGTGCATAGTCTTGACTCTTAATTCGTATCCACTCTATTCATTAAGTATACATATCAGAGTTTCGGTTGAAGCATGGCCACTCGGATACGTTGCATTCTATAATCCGGCTCGACTACCATCTAACGACGATTGATAAGTGAGGCTGTCTCCGAAGTTACACCACCGCACTGATGATGCTCCATAGCAAATATCCGTTATATTGCTATATATCGAAAACAGGACACTATCACTCTCTGCAGAGACATATCGTTCACTTATGCCAAAACACGTCGTGTACACTCAACGGAATACTAACCCAGCTTTAGTATCGGATGCAGTGCTCTGGTAGTCTCGTATCCTCGCCTTTCCCATCTGTCTCTTAACCGGCGCAGAAAAGACCTCTAAGATACTCAAGCTCGACAGAGAGACTCTACTCGGTTATGAAGACCTTATGTCAGAATACATCATCACATGAATCGCTTATGGTCTTGGTTCTGAGGAAGAACCCTACCCTCAAGCCACCATACTCACTGGTAATGCTGCGCGCTCATTCAGATCGAAGTTCTTTGAAAGCTTTATAGCGCGTCCGTACTCCGCAGCTAGACTATCTCTCTATCTAGTCCACAGTTGGCGGTGCGATGACGTGGTCTCTGAAATCACGTAAACAAACACTTTTTAATGTACTAGTTAATTTTAAATAGAGACTAGTCCCCATGCCGACAGATGACGTTGATCAAGCGATATCTACGTGCCGTATGGTGTATAAATGATGGTACAGAAAAGCATATCCATACCTTCTTAATTTGAATCTAATTGTTTTTCATATGAAATGTCGTGCCATAACCATTGGTCCTCCTCTCGACACTCCAGACTAGAGTCAACACGACCCACATGAAAAAATGCTCCAACTCGCGCTACGAATCATTACTAAGGAAAATCTCCAAGATATTCCGACGCAGTTCAACGCTAAACTCAATGCACACAGTGATAGCCCAAACACGAGACCCCGGCTCTCTAATGTAGCATGAGGGAAAAGTGATAAGAATCTGTACGCAACCCAATACCAGTATTCATATTTATGAGGAACAAGTAAGCCTAAGATCTACTCACCTCAAGCGTCCACATACATGACACCGAAAAACACTTTTGTAGCATGTACTCCTCGGCGTAACCGGATTGGGTCGTGCGCTATACATGCGAAGGCCCTTTACGTTTGTACTTATCAACCCGTATAGTAACCTGGTCTCTCGTTCCTATCGTGTCATTTGCTTCTTATTGAAGCCATAACCGGAATTGTTACGGTACTGCGCCCGTGCCTCGCTAGAGGAACGAACGCGCAGGGACATACAGCGTGCTCATGGATAAATCATTGTCATTAGATCATGACTCATCTCACATCGTCCGCCGAGTTCCTACATTTGCGTGCTAGATGACGTCGTTTGCTTGCGATGTAGAGCCGAATCACTAGCAGCAGGTATTCGACTCACCATCCCGAAAAGAGGGCCGGCCGAACATTACGTCTGACGAGATCAGCCTCCTAAGGCCTATAAACTCCTTTGTCGCAAGTTGCAGTTTACTGCGTAGAATATGAATGAAATTAGACCTCCGTATCAACACCTCGGTGACGCGAGGATATTGGTAACTCTTTGGCGTTGTCGCCTTCCGAAGGCCGCGCTTGACTCGTAGAGCCTGGCCCAATTTTATGATTGAACATTGACACTGCATGTGTAACAAACATGCACGCGATCACAGTTCCGGAGACGACACTCTCTCTATGCGTTGACACGCTCCGAATATCCGGATGGAAACCTTCGTGCAAACCACGTAGGAATCACCAAATACTAGAGGGCCAACTAAAACAAAGCCCGGATATTCTGAGAGGCAGCCATATAGCTCCTCGGCGAGATATAACATCCTGTCGTTGTCAGTCTCTCGGATCTGGGAAACTGGACAAAAAATACCCTTCGCCTCTGCGCACCTTGCGCAACCCAGCACAGCTGTCTACCGTCCACAACCACCAGTCAACATGAGCGACCCGAGAATGTCAACTCTGCACTCGCTTACTCAACAATTACGTACGACTCACAGCCACAGTCCCTATACCCTCCAGCACTGTATGTCGCCGCGGTGATTCTCCTCCAGTAATTACAACTTGCTCCCCTAACGTTCCAAGCGTGACAATCATTCTATTCACTTTCATCCATCTCACGGAACACTAAGAACCGAGTGAAGACACATTTAGTGAACTTATGTAACTCGTTCGTACTATCAGCATGCTCAGTTCTCGTCTCTCAATTGTATGCGCTTCTCCGTAGGGTTAACGATGACCTGAATCTTTAGCTCGTCATAATGATCTTCTTTTATCATAATTCATATTGTCTCATCATTGGAATCAAAAGAGGATTAAGGTCACCGCACACTATACGATTTTTAGTCGCACGACTGCAGATTTTGGATTCGAAATAAACGAGCGCATGCAAAATATACGCACATAGTTATTTCAGATCCAAAGTCGGTCAGTCGTGCGACCGAAAGTCGTAAGGTGTGCGGTGGCCTTAAAAATAAAAGGAATTTTATCAA
>CALNVZ010003426.1:44755169-44779569 GCA_940671915.1 Paracentrotus lividus
CTATTGCGGCGTACGATGCTTCCGTAGGTGTTTGTATCGTGTATGATCTTGGTTCCAGGCACTTTCCAGCGACGGTGGCTGGGTTCCACATGCCCGTTCCATGTCCCGAGTCGTTTTTTTTTTATTTTTTTTAAATTT
This sequence comes from Paracentrotus lividus, assembly GCA_940671915.1. NCBI lineage: Eukaryota > Metazoa > Echinodermata > Echinoidea > Camarodonta > Echinidae > Paracentrotus > Paracentrotus lividus. The sequence continues at coordinate 44,755,308 of CALNVZ010003426.1, forward strand.
TATTTATTTATTTTATTTCCTGTTAAAAAAGGGGGATTGCCCTTTCAGCAAAGCTGATTTTCAAAGGGGTCCCATAATATACAATGTACAACAAAACAAATATATCTATATAGAAAAATAAAAAAAAAACAAAAAAAAAACAAACAACAACAATTACAAAATAGAAACTTAATAAAGTTAAATGCTAAGTCACACCGTATAGTACAGGGGTATTTTTAGTAAGGGAGCACTACGTGATTGTGTGTTTTATTAAGCCGATGAAAATATTTATTGAATTAGATTGTCTATTTTCTAAAGTGAGGGAGTTAAATAATTTGGATGTGTTATATAGAGAAACTCCGTCTTTTAAATTCAGTGTTGGGTTGTTAAGTTTCAATAAAGTCTTACTATTTCTCAATTGATACGGATTAAATTTGAAATTCGATTCTTGAAGACAAGTAATGGGGGCATAATTCATGAATCATCTTAAACAACATAACAGATTGCCTGTCTTCCAGCGTGTAGACATACGCGTTAACTTTGCTTCAACATAAATGGCATTTGTTCTCTGTTCTGGTTGTGCCTTTATCATTATCCTAACAGCCCTGTTCTGTAGAACATTAAGCACATTTAAAGTAGTTATTCCAGCATTGCTCCAAACGACAGAACAGTAATCAAAGTGACACTGGATAATAGTGAAATATAGCATCTTAGCGCAATGTGAGATTAATGAAAGGCCTTGCTTTCCGGTAGAGAAACAAATTGCGATTAATTTTCTTCGAATGTGATCTATACAGGGCGTCCCGAAAAGAACTAATAACACTTTTGAAATGGCTGCCAAATGAAAAATATTTGATTTAGGTAACAAAATTTACATGTATGAAAGCTCATTATCCCACTTTCATATGACACCAAAAAGTCTGAAAATAAGTCATGCATGAATGAGCAGCGTTCACTTTTGTAAGGTATGGAAATTAGGGTGCGCAGGAATTGCCCTACCAATTTTGTATCAGGAAAGTCATTTGAGCTTATGGAATTGAAATGATATGCAGAATACTGATCAATTATGATGAGTTGGGGTTTGCTAGAGAAATTTGTTAGAATTGGGATTATGATTTCATGCATGAGTGAACAGGAATATGTATTTCCTATTATAGCATTGTAGCTTAAGAGACTTGCGTAGTCTTGGACCGCAGAAGCATGTGAGGTTCAACCTACAACAAGAAGACAGAATACCCGTATCTCCTGACGACAATACACCAGCACCTAGACAGAGTGATGAGAATCTCCCAGGAATTGACGGATATCACACCAGATCTGGATGATTAGTCAAGACACCCAACCGACTAATTGAAAATTAATAATTTGTTGTTGCAGTAAGCTAATGAATATAAAAACCTAAGGAAATCGATCATACACTATATTCATTGCATATTATATTCTAACTCTGAATATGTGTCTCAAGTGCATATTACATGCAACTCTCAAACGTATTATTGTCTTATGGAAACATTGTATGTACTTACACATAATTATTAACATTATGCCTTGTTGTATAGATTTATTTGATAACATGCATGTACGAGGAAAACATGTTTTATATTATTTGCTTAATACATTATGCCAGGTTACAGAATATGCTTGATGTTTGTTTGTTTTTGTTTCTTTTAATAATACACTACGGAGAGAACATGTTTAAATAACTAGATACAATTTGTCAATTGTAGACAGGATATTAAAGAATGATTAATGTACATGTTACAGTGTGGTAATGAAAACAAGAACAGTTACTGATTCACATTTACATTTGTTTAAAGAAATTTCTATTGACATGTTTCAGTTTTTTTACAATCGGTGTTGAAAGAGTTAAATGTTATGTGTTTTGGCCAGAAGTATTTCTAAGGTTCAGTGATGACATTTTCCACTAGACAGCTTCTTTGTTTTATAAGAAAAGGGGGATGTAATGATATCGCAATTATCGATATCAATCGATGACGTCACAATTTTCACTTGCCGAACTATCATCATGGCGGTCCCGGCCAGCCAACTTTGTTGCCGGTGATTTGGACTAATAAACTAGATATTGATGTTGAACTTAAACCAATGTGTACACAATGTTATTATTTGACACTAGTACAACAACCATGCATATTATTAGGGAAAAAGAAGGCCACTATGCATGTACGAATTTGTTCACGAGCTATACAATTTGAAAAATAAACAAAAAACAAGGCAAGTCCGTATAAAAAAAAAACATTCGAGCTTTGCTGCGCATGTTTAAATAATTTAATCTTCAGAAGAAAATACTATTTTTCTTTCTCGCTACATTATGCTTACGCGGTTGCATTTTAAAGGGAGGCATGATCATCAGCTTGTGATAAATAAATAATCTAAAAAAAAAAGTATTGTTGGGAAAGATGTGTGAAAATAACGCTACTTCCAGTTCGCGCTTCACCCAAGGATTACTTCTCATTCACTGTTACTTGACGCCCAGATACGAAGTGATAACTATTATATTATGGGTATTTTTCAGCTCGCGCTTCTAAAGGAATAAAAAAAAAATTGATAAAGTAAGACGCAAAGTGTATCCATGCATTAGTGTATCTAATACCTTCAGGTCATCATCAAAAGCCAAAATTTTCGGCTCGCGCTTCGCGCTTGGAGAGTACTTTTAGGAAAGCCAATTGACCGATTCCTATGTTAACGTCAAAAATTTGAAATAATGTGATATAGCTCGCAAATTCATTTTCGGTAAAAGAAAGGAGGTGATCATCACCTTTTGTGAAGGAATAAAAAAAAAATAATAATGATAATAATAAGATAAAAGGGAAAATGTGCGCAAAAAGAGTTAATAGAAGCCAAATTTTCGGTTCGCGCTTTGCGCTCGCAAATTAAGTTCTTTCTCGAAAGCCCATTGACTGATTCCTATTTCTAATTATTCCAATTTTATGCCAAACTGTGTGTTCATGGTATAAATATTGTTTTCACAAAATGTTTTCTTTAAGTTATTTATTGTAATTTCAGTATTATTGCATTATTTATCTTGTTGTATTATTGTTGCATTGCTGTTATATTTTGAGTTATATGTATTTTTTTCTTCGTAATGTTTGTATTTCATGTTGAACCTTTTCGAAATGTTTGTATTTTTATCACGGCCCCAATGGAAACCAGTCCTGTAACTGTTTTGGGCTTTTTAACCGTGTATAAGTAAAGATATCAATCAATCAATCAAATCCAATTCGCGCTCGAAAAAAATATCATTGAAAAAGGTCCACTTTTTTTCAAAGAAATTTTTTTTTCCGGAAAAAAAAAAAAAAACCCCCCCCCCCCGTAAAAATCCTAGTTACGGGCCTGAATTTCCTGATGAAGTGCACCTCCATAATAAGTTATTTGATACCTATATAACAAACAAAAAGGGTATGAAAACGATGGTTTATTCTTGTGACGCTTAATACAGTGTTATGTGATTTTTTTTTTTTTTTTTTTTATTTATTTATTTTTTATTTTAATTTTTTTATTTTTTTTTTTTGGGGGGGGTTGCTTAAGAAATATTTCTGGCATAAAAAAGAGAGCGGTAAAATCTTACTTGGACTTTTGCTTAGCCGCATTCGACTCTTCCTTCCTGAAACGTCTTCCGTAACTAACCCTGCATCGAAATAAATGGATAACAAATATAACCGGCATAATACCGATGACATGCGTCACCTGGAAGCCTTGTGTATCCCTTCAAATATATTATGCTGTATAATGTCATATCAATGCAAAAAAAATAAATATATATATATATATATATGCGGCAAGTGTCAAGTCTTCGTGTGGTTTGTCTACATCTGTGGCGAGGGTAGCTTATTTGAATCAGCGCCTCGGAATACCTGTGTAGACAAATGGAATGACAGTTTCATATATATATATAATGCTTCTCCATATTCTTTAGCGGTGGATCCTGGATTGGAAATGTAGGGGGCGCTGAAGCCAAATATGAAAAAAAAAAAAAGATGGAATACAAGTAATGCTTAATGTGTGATTCGTGATTCTCAAAAAATAGAGCATGTGCGCTCCCCGGTGCCCCCGTCCAGACCCGCAACTGTTCATGACACTTGATCTGTGAGATATTATAGTTAAAAATATAGATGAAAAAATAGGGACTGAAATCTAAAAGACGTACCATACTTGGACTTGATCGTAGCTGTACGGATCGCGTGTATTCCACACTGTAGAAATTCGATGGGTTCATTACGCTCACTGCGGAATTCTTTGAAGGACCTCTTTTTACCACAATCAGGGCATGCAAAGCAGAAGTCATATTTGATCCTCTTCGCCCATTGAAATCTCAAGCTTTTGAGGGTTGCACACATAGAATACATAACCTGTTCAAAATAAAGAGAAAAAAAATCACAAAACACAAATGATGACTGAAAGAAATTGTCAAATATAACCAACGTCGGCAACTTGTTTCATGCTTGGAATAAAAGATGAACTCACCTCTTTGACTGCATTTGGATCTGGAGTGCGTTGACTGCCATGGCTACTGATATCATCTGAGTCAACGACAGTGGGTCGGTATACAGTCACCTATAATGGCAACAGACATGGCGCAAGTTTGAGTAGAGCAAAATCAGTTGCAAACACAGAATTTGAAAACGGGAGGGGGCGCAGACGGAATTTTCTGATTTTAACATGTACAGACAATGAAAGGTTTTCAAATTATTGGGGGCTCGTCCCTTGAACCTCCACCTAGATCCATCACTGTCAAAGCGGTTTTGGATTATAAAAACAAAACAAAAAACAACAAAAAACTATGAACATTATATCAGTCTCAAATAAAACTCATGGTGGCATCCATAATATATGTCAGGTAGAGAGGGGCTCATGTACATGGTTCTAATCATCGCAATAAATTCAATCAATCAATCAATGTCTGACGGCACGTCATCAATACCTTGATCATAGCCTCATGGTGGGAAAGCATCTTAAGCAAGGCACAGTGGTATTTATCTGCCATTAGACTGATGTGACGATGATATAGACTGACAGGCTGCCCAAATTTCTTTTCCCTCATCCACACAATGGTTCTTGTCATCAGCCGATGAAACAGTCCCTCTGTATAATTCAATAATGGTGGAGATAGTATTGTATAGTCGGGTCCAAAATAAAATAATATTCCAGAGGTGTAGTTTTAACAATGGTTTCCGAAGTGACGCGATCAAGGAGACTATTTTCCTAAGGAGCGAGACCCGAAGGAAATTGTCGTATTTGCATCACTTGAAATGACTGAAACACTTTAGAAAACTCAAAACAAACTTTAAAATCTAAGTCATGCATGTAAATGACGCTCCGCCCATCAGCCGAACATTATCACGGTGTTCGTATTATTTAAGGCGATTGGGAACTATTCCCGGCTCGTGACGTCAATTGTCAGAGTTCATCATGTGCATGGCATTTTTTGCCCAATTTTGTGAAGTTAGTTGGAATTATCTTTGTTCCATTGAAGGGGTTAAGAACAGTCACACGTTCATGTTATTTTTAAGGGTATGATCTGTATCGGGGTAAGAATATAAATGAAACAAATATCAATAAAAACCAAAAAACAATAATCTCACCTGGTAGGAAGCCTTTGAAGTCCACAAAAAACTCTACAGAAGACTTGTTATGTACCATCTCTTTAGATGGGAAGGTTGATATTATTCTTGACGGAACATAATAGGATTTCCCAACCACTTCCGGTACTTCCGATGCCTTTCATTACAGAACACATTAATACACAGACAAACAAAAAACAAAAACAAACAAAACAAAATTATATAGTTATCTTCAATACAAAAATATATTACTATTTGTTTCCCGTATAAATAATGCCTAATTGGTAAATATGCAATTGTGTAATGTATAGCAAAATATACACATAAACCTACACTTCTACATAAAAGGTAACTTTTGTAAGTCGTCAACATAATATTCCCCCACTGACACCAAAGTATATCAATAATTTGCATTTTTAATTATGGTTAATAACATTCTACTTTTAAAATCGATCACTCTGCATGCAAGTGACTTCAAATCAATAGTCATAGAATGATAAACATAAGCTCAAGTGGCACTGATCAAGATGATGTGTTACTTTAGTGGCAACTTCATCGAAGTAAAAAATTATATAATGCCGTGAACACAGAGGGGATGCCTCTATGAATTTCAATAGATATGGCAAAATGACCTCACTTAAAATCCTTAAATTCCTTATTACTCGGAAAAGGACTGTGCTACACGAAATAAAGGGTGGACAGCTTTAGTGCTACCCAATAGAAGGAATACAGATTTAACAAGTATACCTCGGAGTTACTTCTATCTTTATGCTGCTGCTTTGGTTGTTGTTCAGGAACCTCACAGACGAGATCAAACTTGGCCATGAGCTCCACCAAAGCGTCCTTCTGCTCCAGGAATCCTTGCCACATATGCTGGATCAGACGGTCCTCCAGGATCCCATGAACTTCTAGTCTGGTCCAAGAATCGCTTACAATTCCGTCCTGCATTTCGCAACGAAATATGTTTTTGTTTTTTTTTTAATACCTTTTATTTGTCTCTCAACTTCAGTGGATTTCGATTTAAAAAAAGAAGAAGAATATTGATTTGACGCATAGGAAGGATATCTCGATATGTTGTGACTATGGCGGCTAGCAATTTGGTCAGCAAAATTTAGCAATTATACATACAAGTGCGATGAATCTCAACTTAAACATTTCGACGTCTGTCCAAAATAGTGTAAGAGAAAATGATAGAGTATGAGACATTTTTGGACTCTGCATTTGTTTGTGTGTGTGTGTGTGTGTGTGTGCGGACGTTTGTGTGTGTGTGCGGGCGTTTGTGAGGGTGAGTGAGGGTGTGTATGATAATGACGTCTTTAAGTACATAGTTCAAGTTTTTCTTAAGATTTTTCATTTTGCTCTTCAAAAACAACCAACGGCATAGTAACTATCCCAAGATCAAATTTATTGAGCCTTGCTCAATATGGTTTCTTCTGTTGTAAATCCACTGATATTATGCACAATATAACGAATCAACCCCCTCCCCCTTCTTTGCGTCCATTTTGTTAAAAAGAGATCTCCATTGTAAAACAGTACCGGCCGAACGAAATTATACTTAAGTTCATAAATAATCTTTTCTTTTATCGTTTATTATAAAAATAGCATATCTCACTCTCTCTGAAGGATGTAGGATAGTGATGACCTGCTTGAAGACATCAATCAGCCACTGAGGATTCAGAATCACAATATCTTTCAGAAGAGACTGATGCTCTACCATATCTCCATAGTAGACGATGTAGCCAAGATCATGGTAGAATGCTAACATTGTGAGAAGTTCACGCTCAGACTCCATTCCAAGTGGCATTGTTAGCTCCTTGGTCTAGGCATAAACCATGTAGTGTCCATGTATAAACACAGTCATCACAAAATTTAGTATGATTAAACTGATATCCATACGATCAATCTAACAAAATAATTAAACATTTTGATCGCAAGCAAAAAAGGCAGTGATTACTCCCAAGCATGGGTGTATTCTAGGGGGAGGGCTTTTAAATTAGGGGTGCCAGATAAATCAAAAAGTAAATAAATAAACAAAAATTACAGAAAAGACATGTATTATACTCGATCGACCGACTTAAGCCTACCCCTTCTGCGGTTATATGACCTTACTGACAGCCGAAGACCAAAAATCTTACCCCCACCCCCCCCCGAGTGTACCTTTTTGCTCGCCAGGTGGGACGGGGAAAAACTGGGTGTACCCCAGGGGGGAGCCGAAATACGTAAAGCCCCCGAGGTGCAAAATCCTGGTACGCGTCTGCTAAGAACAGCAGCAGTTATTCCGAAAAACAAAATGTTTATTATAGGTTTTCCCGGTCAAGTTTAAACTATCTCCAATCAATTTGACATTTCTTTCGAGCGCTTTCGTCTGGAATGTGATCGCGATTACAAATCTGCAATGAAATTCGTTTATGTGTAGCCAAAATCAAACACCGTTCAATCCAATTGCAAATTGCGCAGACGAATTTTCTGTTGTGAGCAATCGCATTCGTCAATGTTCGCTCAAATTCGTCCATTCGTAAAATTCCCGTCTTCTGGTAAATTCAAATTCGTTTTGGGCAACCACTTTAGAAATAATTGTATACAAATTAGAAATGCTGGTCGGGTAGGAAATAAAAATTTTGGAGGGGCCTGTGAAGTGTTTTTGTCAGAAAGAAGAGGCTGATCGTGGGGGAAGGGGGAGCCTGAGCTTGGAAAACACCACACACACACCCACACACGACACACACACGACACACACACACACACAAAAAACATATAAGCTGATTATAATGTTCGCGTTTTTATCAGAAGGAATTCAAAAACTGCTTGAAACGAAATGTTTACCAAAAAATACAATAAAAACAAACACGAATGTGTATAAAACAAAGTAGGGGCTGCAGCCCCCATCCTCACTCTATTCCTTAGAAATCTGCATAACATGAGGGGGTGGGGGTGTTAAAATTTCTCAGCCTTCGCCATCACAAGGTCATCATGAACGGCCATGGGGAGGGGGGTAGATTGGTCAGTCGCGTCGGCAATCTATTTTTTTAGGTTTTTTTTTTTTTTTTTTTTTTTTGCTAGGGTGGGGGCTTTCCCGCTGGGCCGCCTGGATCCCAGCCTGAACATGGTCAATAGACCAAGTGACAATTAGATCAAGTATGTATTACATAAACTTCAGATTAGACCGAATAGCTCGTAACCAGGGGCGGCCCCATCCCCCAGCAAAAAAAAAGGAAAGGAAAGGAAAAAAAAAAAGAGAAAAGATGCAAGATCGACAATATTGACCAATAACCTGTGACCGTTACATGATGACGTTCAGTGGAGTGTAACAAAAAGACTTAGGATTGATTAAAAGATACGATTGATTTTTTCTCGGCAGCCTCATTTGAAAACCAGGTACCATGGGTACAGTCATGGATAAGGATTTGGATATGATTAAGAGTAGGGTTAGGGCTAGAGTTAGCCTTAAGATCATCAACTTTGGAGCATCCTATCCAGGATGAGGCTACCGAGAAAAAAACATCAATCGTATCTTTTAATCAATCGTAAGTCTTTGTGTTACACCCCACTGGATGACCGAATGCCGCAAAAAAATAACAAATTGTCCCATTTCGTTACTAAAAGTGTCCTTTTTTCTTGTCTACAAAGGACACTTTTCATATTATAAAAAAAAACTTTTAGACTTCTTGAAAGGCCCACGAACAACTTTTTTGTAAAAAGGGGCACTTTTGTTAAAAAAGAACCCTTTTCCTCCACAGTTTCGTTTTTTAAACCCAAATTTTCGCGCTCGGTTGCTACGCGACCTCGCAAATAAAGGGAATACCAAGCAATACGCATGAGACCAATTACCCTGCTGCCGAAGGCAACTATTGCAAAAGAGTGTTGTCAGAAGCACATAGGCCTATTAACATCCCTCTAAACGTATTTTTAATGCCCTTTCTAGCACTTATGTTTTTAAAAATCATTTAAAACATGTAAATCTATTTGTAATTGGTATTTAACATTATCATGGGGGCAATAATTTTACACTTTGCTCTAAGTGTGTAATAAAACTGTAATGTTGCTTAAACTTTAAATGTTTCTTAAACTCCAAATTACATTTTTCTTTTAAAAGGGGGCATTTTTAATCTGTCAAAAATCAATATATTGAACAGCATATAAGTAAATTAAAATACTAATTTTATACCCAGCCCATCCCTATCCCATAAATTTTGCACATTATGCTATTGAGGTAAAGGGCCCCCTTTTCAGTAAAAATGCCCCCCCCCCCACTTTCAAATTCGTTCCGCAGCCTCTGAATACAAATTATTGCTTATAAATTTATTTTGTGTTTACCATGGGCGCCACCCCCTTGCTTCTTGTGTTCACACAGATAGGCCTTAAACGTTTTAAATTGCATGCCTAAAAACGAATTTGACTGCTGGAAGCTCACCTCCACTTCCTTTCTACAGCTGGGGAATTTTTTTAATTGATCGCACGAATTTGATTTCATGCACACTGACGAAGTTCACTGCACATAAACACTTTTGATCGCACATAAATGAATACGAATGGTTATTAACGATTATGATAGAACATAAACGAAATCGATTGCTCTAAACGTTAACTTTAATTACCGATAGCCCCGCTCCGGGAAGGTGTCGTTTAAATTGACTGAACATTAACGAATTCGATTGAAAAGAGATTAAAATCGACCGGGAAAACCTATATTATATTTTTACCAATTAAACCCAAATATTATACTTATCAGACATATTTTTATGATTATGATTAGAGTAAACGTCTATGGTTTAGTGGCTTCTTATTAGCTTGTATTTTCACCCTACCTGGTCCAATGATATGTAGTTGGTTTTGTCTGCAGCCAGTACTTCTTCAAATAAGAGCCATCTTAGTGGAATCTCTTCTCCCATGTACGGTTCCTCTATTGCCACCTTCTCTATGTGTTTCCTTAGAGCAATCAACTAGAGCAGCAAAGGAGCAACGTATATTAATTAACTTGATCAATATACATTCAGATTACATATTGATACAGTTGAAGTTTCCATATGGCATAGAGATCCCAGGTTTATTATTTAGGTATTTCTCAAAACAATTATGGTTCTGTCGACTATTAACATAATTAACACCTTTGAATTTGTCTCTTTGATTGGTATTTGATCGTTTCTTCATGTGATTTTGTTTTATGGGAGAGGTCATCTATAACGATTATAATTACACGAAAATAATTAAATATCCCGAGATAGATAAATGTTCATAATAATTTGCATTAAGTCATGGCTTCGCTTTACCTGTTCATCGTTGTCATCCAAGCTGTTTTCTATTGCATAATACTTTGGTACCACGTGGCATTCAAACGGCTTTTTCTTTATGTTCTCACGGATGCGATCAAAAGCAGAGTCAATCTATCACAGAAACAGATTAACATGAAAATGACGAAACTTCTCTCAGTGCAATTTAGATCAAATTTTACTCATTAATGACATTTTTTGCATTTAAGAAAAAAATTACATTTATTGATCACTCAGTATAATATTACATGTTGTTGTTATCAATGGGATCTGGGGAAAAAATTACCTTTTCCTTTTTCTCACTTGGATTTCCTTTGAAACTTTCCCGATGTGTTCCAACGATGAATATTGGAGGTGATTTCTGTGTTGTTTTACCAATATTCTTAGCAGAGACCGAAGAGGGTGCAACAGCATGTGCGTAGATGGAACACAACCAAAAGTTGATGAACTCTAGCCATGTCAATTCTGACCTACCCTCTCCCTTGGCCTGTGTATTTGTTATAAGAAATATGTACATTCTGAAACCACATGACTATGAATATATCTTTAGCACTGATTTACCCTCACAATCTCACTTTGATGCCAATGGATTTCAGAACATTGCCAAAATACCTCAATTGTTTCTCTCTGGCATAAAGCTTCTTATTTCATTCCTTTCATTCCATTAGCAACATCTCATATATTTATAGGAAGAGATCATGGAGATAGGAATAGAAATAGTTTCACACAACATCGATTCGTTAGATCAATATGAAGCTCATATATCATGTATATCGCTGTTTCCATTAAACCTCATGTAATAATTATTCTGGCATTGTACCACACAACTGTTAAACAAACTGAAAATAAATAATGAAAAACAATCACTTACTTCTTCATTTCCTTGCTCTACATTCAGGCTGAACAACAGAATCCAGACTTCTACTTAGATCAAACACAATCACATACACAGCTCGCCAAGTCAGAAACACCTATATTATATGCAATAAAATATTATGTAACGTTGTTTATTTTTCCGTTCTGACCTCTGTTTGTATGTTATTATATTACTACCTGCACCCGGCGCTACGCGCCGGGCGCAGCTAGCAGGTGCACCCCTACAGTTTGAAAAAGTGTTTCTTTCATTCCCCGACCCTTCTTTTTAACGCTTTCGCGAAATCGATAAATGCTTCGGATCGATAAATGCTCGGCGACAATTCGGCTCCTGCGAAAATATAAAACCTGCTCCGCCCCATATGGGCCTGATGAAGTTTCTTCTGCTTCTTAGTTCTCCTTCTTCGTTCTCTCTTTCGTTTTCATTTTTTTTTTTTTTTTTTTTTTTCTTTTTTTTTTTTGGGGGGGGTGCTTTTTTTTTGTTGGGCTTACCCATTACCCCCCCCCCCTCCCCCGCATAGATCTGCCTCATATTTTATTTGGCTATTGTGAGATTTTTATTCATTTTATATATTGTGGGGGAGGTGATCATTTTCATCGTGTCATTTTTTTTTTTTTTTTTTTTTTTTATTATTTATTTATTTTTTAATAAAAAGCACTGAAAAGGGGACCTCTTTTGAAAATGGGGCAAATTATTTTATGATTAGTATTTTTATTGTTAATGTTGTTGTGAATATTTTTTATTTTTGTTTAGGAGCTTTTTTTGGGGGGGGAGGAGGAGGCTAAATTTAAAGGATTGGTCATGTAACAGCCTACCGAAATAAAAAATAAAATTCCTTGCAGCCACTCAGGAGGGCTCCTGATTAAAAAATGTGGCCCTTTTTTGGATGGGGACCATCTTTAATATTTTAGAATTTCTAAGATGGAAAAAAATGAACAATGCATGGGCTAATAATATATTTTTTGTAAAATATTATTATGCATTATTATTATTATTCTTTTTGGGGGAGGGGTGGATGGGCAAATGTGTACGTAGGCCTAAAGTTTTTTTTTTTTTTTTTTGGCGAACCCTTGGAGTAACATAAAAGTTTTCTCGGAGGTGGGGGGGGGGTGGAGCAATACTGTACGTATTTTTTTTTCGCGTACCCTTGGCGTAATCTAAAAGTTTTCCGGGGGGGGCAATAGTTACATAAATTTTTTTTTCGTTTACCGTTGCGTAACCTAGAGGTTTGCCCTGGGAGGTGGAAGATGGGCAAGTGACATAATATTTTTTGGGCGTACCCTGGCATAATTAAATGTATTTCGGGGGGGGTGGAGCAAAACTGTACGTTAATTTTTTTTCCCGCGTAGGCCTACCTTTGGCGTAACCTAAAGGTTTACCCCTGGGGAGGGGACGATGGGCAAGTGTACATAAATATTTTTTTGGGCGTACCCTTGGTGAACTTAAAAGTATTTCGCGGGGGGTGGAGCAAAAGTGTATGTAATTTTTTTTTTTCCCGCGTAGGCCTACCCTTGGCGTAACCTAGAGGTTGCCCCTAGGGTGGGGACGATAGGCAAAAGTGTGCACAATTTTTTTTTTCTCGCATACCCTTGGCGTAACCTAACAGTTTTCCGGGGGGGGTGGAGCAAAAGTGTACGTAATTTTTTTTCCCGCGTAGGCCTACCCTTGGCGTAACCTAAAGGTTTACCCCAGGGGAGGGGGACGATGGGCAAGTGTACATATATTTTTTTGGGCGTACCCTTGGTGAACTTAAAAGTATTTCGGGGGGGGGGGGTGGAGCAAAAGTGTACGTATTTTTTTTTTCCCGCGTAGCCTACCTTGGCGTAACCTAGAGTTTGCCCCTAGGGTGGGGACGATGGGCAAAAAGTGTGCGTAATTTTGTTTTCTCGCATACCCTTGGCGTATACCCAAACAGTTTTCCGGGGGGGGGGGGGGGGGGTGGTGGAAGCAAAAGTGCTACGTAATTTTTTTTCCGCGAGGCCTACCCTGTGCATAACCTAAAGGTTTACCCCTGGGGAGGACGATTGGCAAAAGTGCACATAAATTTTTTTTCGCGTACCCTGGAGTAACCTAAAAGTATTCCGGGGGGGGGGGGGGGGCCGGAGGCTTAGCAAAAGTTACATAAATTTTTTTGGCGTACCCTTGGAGTAATCTAAAAGTATATTCTGGGGGGGTGGAGCAAAAGTGTACGTAATTTTTTTTGCGTACCCTTTGCGTAACGGTACCCTTGGCTAACCAGGATAAGTATTCTTGGGGGTGGAGCAAGTGTATGTAAATTTTTTCGTACCCTTGGCGTAACCGTGTACCCTTGGCGTAACAAGGGTAACTATTCCTGAGGCGAGCAAAAGTGTACGTAATTTTTTTTGCTACCCTTGGTGTAATCTAAAAGTTTCTCCGGCGGGGGGGCAATAGTGTACATAAATTTTTTTTCGTTTACCGTTGCGTAACTAGAGGTTTGCCCTGGGGAGGTGGAATGGGCAAGTGTACATATATTTTTTGGGCGTACCCTTGACATAACTTAAATGTATTTCGGGGGGGGGGGGGGGGAGCAAAACTGTACGTAATTTTTTTTCTCCGCGTAGCGCCTTGGCGTAACCTAAAGGTTTACCCCTGGGGAGGGGGACGATGGGCAATACATAAATTTTTTGGGCGTACCCTTGGTGAACTTAAAAGTTTTCGGGGGGTGGAGCAAAAGTGTATGTAATTTTTTTTTCCGTGGTAGCCTACCCTTGCGTAACCTAGAGGTTTTGCCCTGGGTAGTGGGGACGATAGCAAAGTGTGCACAATTTTTTCTCGCATAACCCTTGGCGTATCCTAACAGTTTTCCGGGGGGGGTGGAGCAAAAGTGTACGTAAATTTTTTTCCCGCGTAGGCCTACCCTTGGCGTAACCTAAAGGTTTACCCCTGGGGAGGGAGCGATGGGCAAAGTGTACATAATTTTTTTTTCGCTACCCTGGAGTAACCTAAAAGTATTCCGGGGGGGGGGCGGGGTGGAGCAAAAGTGTACGTAAATTTTTTTTGGCCGTACCCTTGGAGTAAATCTAAAGTATTTCTGGGGGGGGGGGTGGAGCAACAGTGTACGTAAATTTTTTTTGTACCCTTTGCGTAACCGCGTACCCTTGGAACCAAGGTAATTATCTTGGGGGTGGAGCAAAGTGTATGTATTTTTTTTTCCCGCGTAGCGCCTACCCTTGGCGTAACTAGAGGTTTGCCCCTAGGGGTGGGGACGATGGGCAAAAGTGTGCGTATAATTTTGTTTTTCTCACATACATCCTGGCGTAACCAACAGTTTTCGGCGGGGGGGGTGGAGCAAAAGTGTACGTAAATTTTTTTCCGCGTAGGCCTACCCTTGGCATAACCTAAAGGTTTACCCCTGGGTGGGGGGACGATTGGCAAAAGTGACATAATTTTTTTTTCGCGTAACACCTGGAGTATACCAAAAAGTATTCGCGGGGGGTGGGGGCTGGGCGGTGTGAGCCAAAAGTGTACGTAAATTTTTTTTTGGCGTACCCTTGGAGTAATCTAAAAGTATTTCTTGGGGGGGGGGCGGGGTGGAGCAACAGTGTACGTAAATTTTTTTGCGTACCCTTTGACGTAACCGCGTACCCTTGCGTAACCAAGGGTAAAGTATTCTTGGGGGGTGGAGCAAAAGTGTATGTAAATGTTTTGTTGCGTACCCTTGGCGTAACCGTGTACCCTTGGCGTAACCAAGGGTAACTATTCCTGAGGGGCGGAGCAAAAGTGTACGTAATTTTATTTTTGCGTACCCTTGGTGTAACCGCGTACCCTTGGCGTAACCAAGATAAGTATTGCTGGGGGGTGTAGCAAAAGTGTATGTAAATTTTATTCGCGTACCCTTGGCGTAACTCGAAGGTTTGCCCCTGTGGAGGGACGTACGATGGGCAAAAGTGTACGTAGTTTTTTGCGTACCCTTGGCGTAACCGCCCTCCCCTACAATTGTATAATATTACCACTCTTCTGATTTACTATTTGTATGAAGAAAAATTTCAACTGGATGAAAATCAAACCATATAAATAAAAGTAAATCTCAAGTTCGACTTGATTTGCAAGTCAAAATTCTATGGGATTCTCGTGGAAAAGGAAGAAATTATATTTTTATTTAGTTTTTCTGAAGTTATGATTCTAAATATTATTCAAAACCTATATCCTGTGAGTATTACTTTATAGAAATACACGATAAATCATTTCAGAAGAAAGAAAACAATTTAGCAAAAAGCCAAAGGTAAAGGAAAACTGACTCGATATAGACTCTACCGCGTTGCTCTCGGCTGGAACCCAGCTCACTCACTCACTCACTCAAAATACAGTCATTCACTGTGATGCAATTTGTATGTAGAATCGCCGAATTTACGTAAACCTACATTTTTATCTTTTCATTATTAAACATAAACATGATACCTGATGACTGTTTTTGCAAAGATAGTAGATGGACATGACTTTACGATGTTTATTTTGCGTCTAATCCAGTTTTTAAGTTCATTTTTTTACAACGCGTACATGACAGAAATTGACTCGAGAAACAAGTCGTCTCGATCCTCCCCAGTTTCACAATCGACCTAAAATAACTCAGCATCGTACGTTAACTCGGCGCTGCCGTGTCAACAGAAAATACACGATGGTGTCAGTAGGACATGATGCTTACATGCAGGGCGATGTTGTTTGGGCAAGAGTAATGAGGAGGTGATGGTTGGTACCGTACTTTTCGAGTTCGGTTCGAGATGACGTCACGCTCTTGTCGTCTGTTTCGTTCGACGTCGGACTTCAACACGCAAGTCAACGGGGATTTTTCGTCGAGGAAATCGAGGATCACCTGCACGTCCGACGTCGTGGTGGGCTGAAAATGCGACGGTTCCCTGATGGGCGACCGATCCGACCCGTGGGCCAAAGCGGGGGCCTCGGCGAGGGAATCAAAAAAGGAGATGCACAAAAACTGGCCCTCCCGTGCAAAGTCTATGGACGACCCCAACGAAGAACAACGCTATTATACAGGGCGTCCCGAAAAGAACTATACACTTTTGAAATGGCTGCCAAATGAAAAATATTTGATTTTAGTAACGAATTTACATGCATGGAGAGCCTCATTATCCCAAATTTCATATGACACCAAAAAAGTCTGAAAATAAGTCATGCATGGATGAGCAGCGTTCACTTTGTAAAGGGTATGGAATTAGGGTGCGCAGGAATTCCTCACCTACAATTTGTATGAGGAAAGTCATTTGGAGCTTATGGAATTGAGGATGATATGCAGAATTACTGATCAATTATGATGAGTTGGGGTTTGCTAAGAGAAATTTGTAAGAATTGGGGATTATGATTTCATGCATGAGTGAACAGGAATATGATATTCCTTATTATAGCATTTTAGCCTTCCAAGTTGTCTTCAGTGGTGTGTTAGTGGTAGTCAGGATGGGGTGCAGAACAAATGAGCTGCAGGGTAAGATTTTTTATCCCTTTTGATGATAGTTTTCACGATCTTTTGGATGTCTGAATGTCCAAGGATGGGGTGCAGAACAAGTGAGATGCAGGGTAAGATTTTTGATCCCTTTTGATGATCGTTTTCATGATCTTTTGGTTGTCTGAATGTCCAACATCAGTGGCATTTTTTCCTTCAACAAACAGGTTGTGCATCAAAAGAGGAGAGAACACATTGAGCATTGAACGTACAGACTTTTATTTAATTTTGCATATCAGATTTCCCCCCCCCTCCTTTTGTTTTGTTACAGGATGGATGAAACAAGTGTAAAATCGAAAAGAACAAAATTCAACTGAAAATAAAGACTGACATGTTAATTCACAAATTTACACTTCACAAAATTACACTACCATATTCCTTTACAAAAGTCCATAAATGCTAAAATGACTGGATAGTTGGTGGTTGATCAATTGATAGTTATTGCATTATTGAGAAATCTAAAAGAAACAGTATAGTAATCAAGATATAATGACAATAATGCCGTGATTGAAATAAAACTTGATGTAAAGTAATGGCACTGATAATGCAACTTGATACCTTAGATGTCAGAACACTATTCGAGGCAGAGCTGCGCCTAATACGACATAGAAATTGATAGATAATAGGATTCCCTAAGAATGCAGAGTGTTTACTTCGTCTGTAACTATACCTGACTAAAACACCGAAGTTGCAATAGAATAGACTTGAATAGAATCCGTGCAATCACATGACCCTAATCTCTCGGGTAAATGGTGAGTCCCACTAAGTACATCGGAATTGTACAACGCGAAAATGTGAATCAGGTAATTATGTGAAAGTAATCCACCCTCCAAAACGATGAAGTCAGAGTAAACCAGACATTCGTGGAATCATGGAAGTGTTTAGCAAAAAACTACACGCCAATGCAAATGAAGAGAGAGGAGAAGATAGATAACAACGTGATGCGCTGGCGCAAGAAGGAGGAGACAGAGTGATGAACGACGATACAGAAACAGGAAGCAGAGAGGGAGATACTGCGGGATAGAAGCACCCAAAGCAGTGAAGAGAGAGAGAGTAGAATAGGACAGTCGGAAGAGACAACGAAAAAACAAGCATAGAGAAGAGAAGAGAGAGAGAGAGACCAGAATAGATGTGAAAAACACACCACTGCACCCACCGCGACTATACTCTTCCGCGAAGCAGGTGACACACTGCGACGAGCTCAGCAACACTCAAGGAATATATAGCCATAACCAAAGCCAAATCGATTCCTGCCTTCACTCATCGACTCGCTGAAATGGCCCGCTAAACAGCATCACCCCGAAACTCATCCGCCAGCACAAATCTTCACTTCGCAACACACACCAGACCGCTCCATCATAGAATTGTACTCCAATAATTCTGGCATCCCCTCTTCCATCTACGACTCAATTCACATAGAGCCTTCAAAGTACGGTCTTCCTCATACAACTGGTAGAGGCAAAATCTCACCCTGCCGCATCTAGCACTAAACGAATCTGATACCACATATATACAAAAAGAATAGAACAGACCCCCTGCCTCATTGCGATAGACATCCCAATGAAACTTATTTCAGACCACTTTCGAATATGTTCTTCAGATATGATAAATTGCCCGTATAAATGATGCCCCCTCTCTCCAACAAAAACCACTTCTATATCCTTAGCATCCCCGTAAAATGAAATATTTTTCATTTGGCAGCCATTTCAAAAGTGTATAGTTCTTTTCGGGACGCCCTGTATAGATGAAGGATATACATGGAAAAAAGTGAAATAAATTCATTTCAATATGGTTTATGATTTCATTCCAATACAATGACTTTTTTTAAAGGAAGATGGGTTTTGATGTGGATAACACATGTCAATGTCGAGAAGATATAATGTATGATTTTTTTTATATATTTCAATTTACCATCTTTCGAAGATTAGAAATATAAATAACAATATTTTTTTAAATGTTAACATAAAAACATGTTTGAAACACATACATGTATGGTTGCCTGTCTACAAAAGAACTTATTTCAAGGTTGCATTGATTGTTTATAAGTGTATACATAAATTGGCACCTGAATACCTCTATAGTTCACTAAAATCACCACACCGGCCACGTTATTGACTTCGTTCTAGACAGTGAAGATACTTCAATCTTACACATTCCAAGGGTTGTTTAAAAAAGGGGAGAATCTAGCTTTGATTTCTGTGGTCCCAAATTGTGGAATAGTCTGCCATCCCATCTACGGTCTAGTATATCAGTTGAATTGTTTAAAAGAAATCTAAAGACTTATCTTTTTTCATTGTAGTATAATATTGGAGAGTTATGGAAACCGCACGGAGCAGTTTTTATTGATTACGCGCTATATAAGAACCAATTTATTATTATTATTTATTATATAGTAAATTGAATTTATGATATTCAGAGCCTACATTGGAGTATTATCTTGTACAATGATTATTGTTATTAAAAATGAAAGTGGTGAAGATAAAAGAAAAACAAAATTAAAGTGGCTCTAAAACACTTTTATGGACAGATTTTACTTTACGGGAAAAAAAGGGAACTATTCATTCTTAAACGCATGACGCGTTAAATCCGTATTTTCTATTCAATTCAATTCAATTCAATTCAATTTTTTCAATTTAATTCGGTTTATTAAAAAATAGTGAAAAAGCAGTCCAAGGACTGATACATTTCAAAATTACAAGTTTTAAAAACAACATAAAATAACTAAAATATCGAGTGATCATCAGCTAAAAATATAAACATACAACTACATGTGCATACAATAAAAGGTAGAAACGTAGGGGACAGAGAAAGAGGAGATGAAGAAAGAAAAAACAGAGGCATAGAAGATGAGGATAATGTAGTAAAGAAAAGGAGAAGACAAATTACGAAATTAAATCTTAGAGTACATGCATATAAAGTAAGTAAACTGTAAAATATGTAAAAGGAGTGTATAAGAACAACTGAATAGGTACATAAACGATTGAACATGCACAAACGTCATTGATAAAATCGGCAAGAGCAGACAACTAGGCTTGACTCCAGAGGTGTGATAAGTAGAGATTGAAAAGAGTTTCGCAGTAATGGAAACAAGCCTAGTAAGTATAAATTGTTTAGTTCATAACATAGTATAAAATTGTATAATATTGAAAATACTATTGGTATCCAGGCATTGCAATCTAACGCAGAAATGAAAGAAAGAGGAAGACAAGAGTAAGAAAGGTAGCAATAGAGAAATAAAATAGAAAGAAAAGGAAAGAAAAGGGGAGAGGGGAGTTGAGTAGAGATAAAGAGAGAGAGAGAGAAAGAGAGAGAGATAAAGAGAGAGAGAGATCAAGTGAGGAGAGAGAAGAAGAAAGTGAGAGAGAGCGTTAAGCAACTGCAAAAAGACAGTAAAATCATGGTTATCAGCGTTGCAGGAAGCATAGAAATTGTGACACACTTGCAATTGATAAATTCAACGGATAAGAATATAAAGACCATAATCAAATGAATGTACATGTAATTGTGACTGTTTGATACAATGTTGCAGTCAAAGTACAAATTACTGATAACTGTAGGGCCTACATGGCGGGAAAAAAACAGCAATTGCACAAAAAAAGCGAAGAGAATATCGATTAATGCATAGCAAAGGAAAAGGGGGGAAGGGGTGAAGTAGAAGATATTAAGAAATAGAAGAGGAAAAAGAAGATAAGAAGGGAAAACGGAGAAGGAGCGAGAATGAGATAGAAACGAGAAGAATAGAGAGAAAGAATAGAGAAAGGAAAGAGAAGAAATAGGGAGTTGAAAGAAGGTTGAAAAAAGAAGGAAAAGGGGAGAGAAGAAAAAAGAGATAAAGAAGACAGAAGGAAGAGTAAAAGAAAGACTATGCATGCATTAAAGATACTCAACGATTAAAATGTAGCTGAATAGAGAATATAAATATGGAAGTGAAATATGATACATTTTTAAGTAGTACACTCCATACAATATAAGGCGATTATGATTGTAAAGGCAATGTTGTATTCAAAATACAAATAACTGTACATGACGAAATAGTTATACAGTATAATGCAAAGTCCAATGATGCATAGAAAAGTACAAGTGAAAAGAAAGGGAAAGCAGAAGATAAGAAATATAAGAAGAAAAAAGGGTAAGAAGGAGAAAAAGAGGGTAAAAAGAGTTGAGGGGGATATAGGAAAGACAAGACTAGGGAGAGGGGAGAGAAAGGGAGGAGAAGACTAAGGGAGATAAGAAGAGGTTGGAAGTAGAAAAAGAGAAGAAAAATAAAGAGAGAGAAGACACAGGAAGAAAAAGATAATAAGAGTGAAAGAGAGACGATGCATGCATTAGACATGTTAGAGATAATCAATAATTATAATAAAGATGAATTGAGCATGGATACAATTTGTGGTATCGCAGATAATTTGTATCTACGAGTTCTACAAAAAGGTAAGTCCAGACAATAAGAGTTTCTTAACTGAACGGGAAAGCGATTCCCTGGTAGGGGGGAGCAAGTCGCGATGGCGCTCGGACTTCAGTAAGCCGAGACCAAAGCGTAGTAACAGACCATCTCTCCGTTCTCTCAGCAATGTGAGACCATACAAGGCAAGTTGAACGGCATAGGGGAGAATGTTCGGGTATGCGATGCAGCGTAGAGCTCGCTTTTGGATACGTTCGAGTTCATCAGATTGGGCTGTGGTGAGACTCGTACTCCAAACAGGTGATCCAAATTCAAGTAAAGGACGTATGTAGGTTTTGTAGATGGACACTAGATCGTCGACATTAGCTCCATGCTTCTTTAAGACGCTGAATATGTAAAGTCGTCGAGCAATATAATAGTCGTCACAATATAAATTCTTTTATATTGTGACATGTCTATGGAAATTTAGATATAATACTACCTACTACTAATAATAATAAATGTGATTCGTATTGCGCCAAATCCACTCTGTAAAGTGCTTAAGGTGCATGATATTATTATTACCCGGCTTAGATAGACTATACCCCGAAGGGCGCTCATAGCATTTAAGGAATTTCGTCCTAACGGTACCCATTCACCACTTGGGTAAGTATAGCAAATTGTAGATTAATGCCTTGCCAAAGGGCACTAGTGGAATGAACCCGATTCGAACCGTGTACCTTGTGATCGTCAGTCTGCCGACTTATCCACTCGACCACACCACCATGGTCAATATTAGGGTTGAAATGGGAAAAAATCGTTAAAATGAATGGACATTGCGTTCACCTGATGAGTTGTGTAGTAAACATCCTGACCAGCAAAGTCCCAGATACTAAGTGACAGCTCGTCATCTCTACCATTCTCAGTATCGTCTGTTCCACTCTCCTTATGATTGAACAAAAATAATGATCATTTCTATCACAATCACATGCATTCGTAATCATGACAAAAATGACTGAAATCATACTGAAAATCTAGCTGTAACCTTCGATCATGTTTATCGGAGCTGCACGTGGTAGAATTGAGAGCATATTACCAAGGAAAATGATTATTGGCGTAATTAGAGAGCAAGTTAAAAGTATAGGTTTTCCCGGCCAATTTCATACATTTATTTATTAATTTTTTTATTCATTTATTTATTTCAAGAAGAAGCCTTCTCCTTTTATTATTATATTCAAGATTCAAGATTCAAGATTACTTTATTGATTTTCTTTCATGTTTTCAAAAGTTAACAGAATAAATAATCAAATTAACAACATCAGTATGTAACATAGAATATTTTGTTCAAAAGTAACAGAGAAAACAATTATAAAGAAAATTCAGGAACCAGCAAGAAGCAAAGCTTGTAAGGCGCTGGTCCCTTTAATATAAAATAGAATACAAAAGCAAGCAATTCTTTTATTTATTTTTTTTTAACTGAAAAATATTCATGAAATAATTCATAATTTAAATAAATCTTAATTGAATAATTCTTGCCCCAAGCCCAACACGGATAAAAACTGACTAACAGGGCAAGCACTATCAACCAGTTACTATCATGCCGGGATGAGGCAAGAAAAATAATTTACAATTATTATACAAAAAGAAGGAAAAAACAACAAACTTAGAGAGACAAAAATACCCGGGAGGGGACTAGGGTGGGGAAGGGGGGGGGTGTCGAAGATTTAGATAAGGATTTTTTTTAATATAGTGTGCATGAAAAGTAAAGTTTGCTCTTTGGTGTTATTTGATCCTTGGTGATATCTGTCTGTCATTAGAGAAACAGAGTGATATTTAAATAAATTGCTCCAAAATGATAAATAAAATATAGAAATACCAAATTTTGGTTAACATTTTAAAAGTGTTTAGATACGTTCATACCTTGGTATTCACAGAAAACAATTACATGTATATTTCAAGTCTCAAAATGTTTATATTTCATGATATATAGTTACTTTACATGTAAAAATAGCACTTAAACAGGGAGGGAAAACTACTGAGCACAAACAGAATAACAGAATAAGCTTTAATCATTTTATTCGATGACACAAAGCGCCCCCATTTGGTGACATAAGGATATTGAGGTAAAAAACATACGCCCCCATTTGGTGACATGAGGAAATTGAGTAAAAAACATATAAACAAAGTTCTGCGTTGGTTGGACGCACTTCGAACTTTGAAGGAACGTTCATCCAAAACGCTAAACGATCAAGTAGCGATTGCCCAGCGCTTTCAAAGCGTCTTTATAAGAACGCTGTTACACGCCAAAAATTTTGAACATGTTCAAAATCAAAATTGACCTCAGCGTTCCTCTGCGTTTCTTTGCGTATACCAACGAATAGCAAACGCTTTCCTACGTTTGCCAACGATTTCGAACGACAGTCCGCGCTCATGAACGTACGCGAAAATGCAATTAACATTCCACGAAACGTCGGGCAGTCGTTTACTCAATACGCACATGTTTGGCGTTTCCTAACGTTCTTTAACACGTCCAAACACGCTAGACATAAGTTGGACATCGCTGTTCAGTCGTTGCAACGCTAGGCAATCGTTAGGTGGAGCTAAGCGCGCGCAGTCATCGTTACCCTGACGCTATTTATTCGCTTCTCAGTCGTTTAGAGCTCATTAAAAATTCCATTTTGGACAGGAAAATGGAGGCGTTCTTGAGCGTAT
>CALNVZ010003426.1:44783119-44823196 GCA_940671915.1 Paracentrotus lividus
TATAGTGTTATATGAGTTAACATATAATTTTAAGTTTGTGTTTTAATAAAATATGCTTCTTATCTCACGCATGTCTCTGGGTAGAGAATTCCAAAATTTAGGGGCAGCAAATATAAAGTGTTTGTGAGCACTGTACGCGTTCTTGGTAAGTTGGTTATGGTTAGTTTGCCTGGTAGGATACTGATGTATTTCATTATTTAGAGTAAACATGTGCCAAGCGCTGGGGGCAATTCCTGATTTTGTTTCTGGAACATGAGTACTGCAAGGTTAAGTTTATATAAGTCATGAACTTTTAAAAACTATTAGAAAAACAGTGTATCAGTATGGTGACGGAAATGGACGTTACTGATAACTCGCATAGCTTTTTTCTGTAGTAATAAAATTCTTTCTAATAAGTATGAAGCACTGTTTCCCCACGATAAAATCCCGTTTCTGACGATACATCACATTGATACATAGAATAACTTCTTGGAGCAAACATGATCAAGATGATATAAAACAGTTTACAGTCGAATGTTATAGATACATATTTTGATCAGAATATTGTTGGAATATAATGGAGTAAAGGTGCCCTCACCTACGGCGTGTTGAGCTAACGTTTGACCAGCGTTCTTGGAATTTGGTGTGTACGTTCGAAAACGTTGCTACTCGTTAACCATACGCAATTATCGTTGTTGAACGCAAATGAACGCTGAGATAAATTCATAATTTATTACACGTTCACAGTTTTGAGCGTTTCTAGCGCGTAACAACGCACTTTCAATATGTTCTGTATGCGCTGGGCATTAGCAGAATGAACGTATGCGCGTTGGATGTTCGTTCCCTTGTCGTTCTCTGGTCGTTCCCTCGTCGTTCTCTGGTCGCCAAACGGTCTAATCTATCTCTGGAGTTTTTTTCAATTATGGTTTATTACTATTCTTTTCATTTTTTAATCAATATCTTTGAATGCATCGATTTTTCCTCCTCGATTAAAAAAAAATAACAATGATATTAAATCTTCCTATTATATCGGGGAAGAGATTATGGGATAATCAATGGACATGTATTCAATATAACTGTGATATTTAATCTTTATTTCATTGGGAATTAGCTAAATTATATGATGTTATTTATCAATAATACTTGAATGTGCGGCGCCTTTCAGAGTCGCCTCACTAGCCTGGTATAGTTAGTTAAAATTAAAAGCCCTTATAAATCGAGTAGGATACATGTATAAATGATACATAAATTACATATTAGTAATACTCATCATGCATGAAGTAGTTTAGAAAGATTCGTCAAGTGTATTTATGTAATTTAAGAAACAAAGCTTCATATTTTGGTTAAGAAAAAAATTTATGATGTATCTAGGAATAGGTATAAACAAAGCCTTGGACCACGGGAAGAATGAGGGACGGAGGAAGAGAAACACAGATAAGGAGAACTGGGTAGACAAAGGAAAGAGAGGTAATCTCTCTCTGTTTTGGACATAGTCAAATTTCGAGTGAAAATCGTGAACGCTAGACACACGTTACCTCAACACGCTCTAGTGTGAGGGCACCATAACATACAGAGGTACACTGAAAACCTAACCTCGTCCGCCAATGGACCGACTAGCTTTGAAGCTAGTCGGTCAAGACGGACTAGTTTTAAAGCTAGTCTGCCATGTTAGTCCGTCAAGACGGACTAGCATACAACTGAATCTACATCTCTCAACTTGACGGACGAGCTTTAAAGCTCGTCCGTCAAGCTTGATGCTAGTCCATCGACGTGACCGACTAGGTAAAAAAAAAGTAGGGGGTAGGACAGTTCACCCATTAGAATGACTGACTAGCTTTTGATACAAATAGTTGCAATGTCGTTTCGATGTACCTTCTCTATTTATTCTGTTTCCGAGCATAATCAAGTTGATACATACTGAAATAAAGGTTGTTTTCGCTTGACAATCTGAAAGCTTACGAGACATAACATCTATCATGACAAGTATGCAATTCACGAGTACCCGTAGATTCCAAAATTTGTTCTCCTTTCTTCAATTACAGGCTAATTGAATACGTTGTTACTATAGAACTCAAGAACCCGGTATTTCCTTACAGATTGCTAGTGAATTCCCGGCTTAGCAACAACAGTGAATAGAAGTTGGATACAATCAACATTCTCAACAAAGGTTGTTTTTGCTTGACAATCTGAGAGCATTACGATAGCCGAAATAACATAAATCGTGACAAGTATGCCATTCACGAGTTAAGTAGGTTAGAAATATTGTTCCATTCTTTAAGGCCCGGTCCCACTGACGGGAGGATTAATTGCGCATGAGTTGCGTATACAAATTTCGTTCATCCGCAACAAAAAAACAAAAACAAAACAAACAATCCGCAATTCATACGCAAATCATCCTAAAGAGCCAGTGGGACCGCGCCTTTAATTATAGGCTAATTGAATACTTCGTTACTATAGAACCCATGAACCGTCTATTCTTATAGATTGCTGGTGAATGCCTGGCTTAGCAACAGCAGTGAATAGAAAGTGGTACAATTGATTGAATAACATGCGTATTGCGAAAAGGACATCACTATTACATGTATTAGTTGCATTATCTGTATGTGAATTCCATTTAATGAGCAAACTGTACAGACGCACACTGGATATACCCCGTAAAGCTTAAGATTTTGATTATAATGGCGATCTCCTTCCTGTGACATGAATGTGTGAGTACTCTTTTTTAATTCCTTATGTTTCAGTTCACAGATAGCGTTATTTTTTTTCACATAGATTAATGCTATAATCACCAACGCAAATCAATTTATAAATTGTGTGTATTTACAACGATAGTAACAATCACATTAAATTATGAAAATTGAAATTTAATTCTAATAATGAATATAGGTGCCACTTTTCTTTTAGATTACTTTCATCTGAAAGAAAAGAATATTGGATTAGAGGCGCGACTTTGGGATTCTGAAGTGGCTCTCAAGGATAAACAGTGTATACGCCGAAAATGCAAAAGCAGGTAGGCCTACAACAAAAAGTCATGATGATGCAAGCCATGGCGGCGACTCCTGGGCCCCGTGCCCCCATTATTGTCAATTGCCATAATGTTTCAGATTTGACGTCTCTGACCAGTGGTGAAATCATATTAACCTCGTCCGTCATGCTAGTCTGTCAAGACAGCAGCAAGAACATCGCGGCAGAAAAGCGCGACGGACTAGCTTTTACACCATGACCGACTAGCTGTAAAGCTAGTCCTGCTCAAAAGCTCGTCAGTCTGGGCATCACTACGACTAGCTTTTAGGCTAGTCCGTCAAACTAGTCGGTCACGACGGACGAGCTTTAAAATTAGTCCGTCGTGACCGACGAGCATTAAAACTAGCCGTCTTGACGGACTAACTTGACGGACTAGCTTTCAAGCTAGTCCGTAGAGACGGACGAGTTTTAAAGCTAGTCCGTAATAAACGGGTTGTGTTGAAGGAAAACTAGTCCGTCGTGACCGACTAGCTTTAAAGCTAGTCAGTCTGGGCATCACTACGACTAGCTTTAAAGCTAGTCGGTCTACCCGTTTAGGTTTTCAGTGTATAGCAATAAAAGCTTAAAGCTTGAGACGTTGCTATACCTGTACACTCATAATTAATCATCATTTACGAGATAATAAGCATGCAATGGGGTAAAACACTAACTAATACAAAACAACAACTCAATAATCTACTAGTTCTTGTAATTCAATGCAGCAAATCAATAAAACTAAATACTACTAATACATTATATACAGTAATTGTTGAAAGAAGGATGAAAGAAGAAGGTTAGAGGAGGTAGCCCCATCAAACAATTCCGAAAATAACATAATAAATGATTTGTAAAATGTATGTATAAATTATGGAATTTGAATATCAAATTTTTCATAATATACAAGAATATACAAGAAACGTAAGATCATTATAGTGAAAGGAAACAAGGATTGTAATAATTACTTCTTGGAGATAAGCATGCGCTTAATCGCATTTTTAAAAGAGTGTACGGTATGCAAATTTCTAGTGCTATTTGGTAAAGCATTCCAAACATCCGGGCCATGATGTCGAACTGATTTATGAGCTAATCCGTCTTCATTTAATGTGTATTCACATTCGTATGTTTGATGCGACAGACTGACTTTAGTCAAACACTTTCGTGTTCATGCTCTCAAATTTATTTTAGGCACACAAAGTAATGGTTGCAAAGTTCAAATTCGGATAGAGACATTTAATTTCATTATTTGTGCATTCTAATTAGTGCGAATTTCAGTATACGGAATGAAATGTCGACAGGATGAAGGCGAATTTGAATAGCTATTGCCGAATGTATATGCTTATTATGTGAAGCAGAATGCGCAAATACGATATCAATCACATCAATTGTTAATTTTGATGATTGAATACGATTTTGACTGACAACATTTCGATGCATCAGCGTTTTTCCGAAAATTAATGCCTCTAATATGCAATTGATTGACAAAACAATGAAATTGGCCGGGAAAACATATAATAAACACAACACAAAAGGAAAGTTCCCCCTATTTCAGATATCAATCATTTTTAAACTAGGAGGATTTGAAGAAAAAAAAAATCTAAGTATATGTCCATGTAGGGAATTTAATTAGCTACACCAGGGCAGGAGCGAATTTTAGCAAAAAATCATCAAGTCATGCTTCAGTGATTAATGGTTGAATGCAAAAATGTCATTTTTTGAAGTTCACAAGCCTAAAATCAAAACTTTGATTCAATGATATCGGACCCATTTTCAGATTTTAAACATTTTACACGTTTTTGCGTCAAATATAACGGTTGAGTGAGCATGCACCAAAAATTGCCAAAACTGCGAGTTTTACTTCTTTGCCAGGGTAAATTCGATCAAAAATGATGGAATTCCTGTTTTGGAAGTGTATGCAACCAATATCACTTCATTCACGGTTGAATGAACCCATCAAACAACCAAAAATAGGCCATCTTAGAATTACGAAGAGGTATTTCAGCAATTTTATGCACTAAAAATAATCTCAATGACATTTTCTGTTGTGTTTATATTCTTTAGGCACGTGTCAATGATCCCATGGTATTTATTTACAAATTCATGCTTCAATGAGCACGTGAGACTAGAAAACCTATTTTGTCATGTATGGACTAAAATTTGAATTTTCACTTTGAGTAAACAGCACGATTGTTTTGGGGGAGTACCTTGAAATTTATTTTCACAAAAATCCCGATGTTTCACGCCTCACTGGGCACAAGATACAAGAAAATCATGCAAATGAGAAGAGAGTTTAGGGCTCCGTCACGGTTCAGTGACTTACCGGATAAGCATTTTGAATCGAGATCATGTTAACTTGTGGCCATCTCAAGCTGTGTGTCAAATTTCATGGAATAACTCATTGTAGAATGAAAAATAATCATCAATAAACTTAGGCCGAATTTCACAATTGTCAGATAATGATTGCCTCCCCCACTGACTTTGTGTACAGAGGTTTAGCAAAAAGTGATATTCCGCATATTTTCATTGTTAATTTTTGTCCATTTGACTTTGAGTTATTCCATGAAACTGGACACACAGCTTAAGATGGTCACAAGCTAACATAATCTCGATTCAAATTGCTTACCCGGTAAGTCACTGAACCGTGACGGAGCCCTGAGGCGTGAAACATCGGGATTTTTGTGAAAATAAATTTCAAGGTACTCCCCCAAAACAATCGTGCTGTTTAATCAAAGTCAAAAAAAAAAAAAAACAACAACAAAAAAAAAAATCAAATTTTAGTCCATACATGACAAAATGGATTTTCTAGTCTCACGTGCTCATTGAAGCATGAATTTTTAAACAAGTGCCATAGCATCATTGACACATGTCCAATGGTTCTAAACATAACCCCAAAAATGTTATTGAGTATTGCAGAGTGAGTCGAGTTGTCTTGGAAAAGTATGAACATTTAATCATGGATTTCATGATATGTCTTGGTAAAGTCATCCTCCTAGCATATGTTGGTACCATCTTACCTTGGATCTTTGCACGCACGATAACAGATAATATTTAGAAGACGTTAACACCTCACTTGCGCCAAGTGGCTGGATGAAGATTAGTAGCAAATGTTGACAGAATATGTGTACACACTTACCCACACACCGTCTCACCACACACACCCACACATACACCCTCCCTCAAACACACAAATCATCACATACGCACCCCATACAAGTAAACAATTCACAATTACAACGAATTTGTTTAACATGACCATCACTAAATGTTTGGGACGTAGGAATTCCCAAACAAATATTAATGAGTGTGAGTGAGAGTGTGCGTTTATTGTATGTGTGTGTGTGTGTGTGTGTGTGTGTGTGTGTGTGTGTGCGAGTGTGGGTGTGTATGTGTGTGTGGTTGTGGTGGTGTGTGTGTGGTGTGTGTGTGTGTGTGTGTGTGTGTGTGTGTGTGGAAGGGTGTATGTGGGTGTGTGTATTGAGGATTGAGTATTGAGCTTTACGGACCTCAGCTACCCAGCCTCTTCTTTCAAGTTAAACCTGTTCGACATGCGTATCCTACAACTGGCAAAAACATAGCTTATCGAACATGTGAAAGAAGATTGACCACTGTTTATCCTGTATTTGAATTGCACGTACATGTATATAGTGCTCTTATGATGAGGGTATCACAGTTCTTTACACATTACTTAAATATATTAATGGACTTAATGCCGTTGATATTGACAACTCTCTAAATTCATGATTGAAAGATCTTTCTAAATAAAGCATAATAATGACGTTGGATATTGCTACCGTCCGAACCTGTTTCTTCAGTGAGTTCTCTACCAGACTTGCTAAATGAGTTGGCATTCTGTCATCAACCTTCGGAGCCGCAAGCGTACGTTCTTCTTCTAGATCGAAAAACCAAATTTAAAAAATGACTGTACTTGCGATTCGAATATGAAAAGGTTGCTAGTGTATACATGTAAGCCTATATCATGAACATAATTTAACATGAATTCACCTACTAATATATCGACAATATCCTATTTTGTGCATAATTTTTGCGGAATGTGTTCAAAAAGTTTGCAAAGTTTTAGTTATGACAAATTAAAAATAGATTTAATATAAAATATTTTATATGAAAATTACAATCATAAACTGTATGAATTTCATTCCTTCTCTTGTTGGAAAACCAACCTGTGTGTTTGGTATTCACTTTAGTACTGCTACCAGATGGCTTACTGGAAGGCTCGGGTTCAACACCTCTAGGATCCTGTAAACCAATAAATTACAATGTAATCAATAACATGACTTAAACGTTGAAAATAACAAATTTGAATTCAGCAAATGTTTTATTCAATCGGTTTTTCATAAACAGAAAAATAATATAATCTTTTGTGTCATCTGTGGTGGGGAGAGATCAGAGCGAACATACTGGATAAAACGTACAAATGAATGGTTCCATTTTTAATCCAACAACAATCACAAGCATGAAGAAAGACAAACAAATGTCGTAATCATGGATTTTTCAAAAGTTTTCGACGGGCCTTGTTGGACATCAACGCGGCTCTTGCACAAATTGGACTTCTACGGCATGAGCAGGAGGGATAATAATTATACTCTTCTTATGTTGCAATAAATCAGCATTAATACCAGTAGAGTACCACAAGTGCCACAAGGGTCGGTTCTAGGTCCTTCAGACCAACTCCAATTAGCTCTTAATGCAGTTAATGATTATTGCCAGAAGTGGCAATTAACGGTAAATACTAGCAAGACTAAAATTGTTTTGTTTTCTCGAGGGAAGGTGAGGAAAATACCAGTTTTCAACCTTAGTGGTGATGTTTAAGAAGTTCTGGATGATTAAATCTATTTGGGGGTTAGATTTCAGTATAATGGAACGTTTAAAAACAGTCACAATACATGTATCCCAGGCAAGGAAAGCTTTGTACAGTTTATTCACTGAAAACCTAACCTCGTCCGTCAATGGACCGACTAGCTTTAAAGCTAGTCGGTCAAGACGGACTAGTTTTTAAGCTAGTCTGTCATGTTAGTCCGTCGAGACGGACTAGCATACAACTGAATCTACATCTCTCAAATTGACGGACGAGCTTAAAGCTCATCCGTCAAGCTTGATGCTAGTCCGTCGACGTGACCGACTAGGACAATAAAAGTAGCTGGGTGGAGCCAGTTTACCCATTAAAATGACTGACTAGCTTTTGATACAAATAGTTGCAATGTCGTTTCAATGTACCTTCTCTATTTATTCTGTTTCCGAGCATAATCAAGTTGATACATTCTGAAACAAAGGTTGTTTTGGCTTGAAAATCCGAAAGATTACGAGACATAACATCTATCATGACAAGTATGCAATTCACGAGTACCGGTAGATTCCAAATATTGTTCTCCATTCTTCAATTACAGGCTAATTGAATACGTTGTTACTATAGAACTCAAGAACCCGGTATTTTCTTACAGATTGCTGGTGAATGCCCGGCTTAGCAACAACAGTGAATAGAAGTTGGATACAATCAACATTCTCAAACAAAGGTTGTTTTGGTTTGACAATCTGAGAGCAATACGATAGCCGAAATGACATCAATCGTGACCAGTATGCCATTCACGAGTGGGTTAGAAACATCGTTCCAATCTTTCAATTACAGGCTAATTGAATACTTCGTTACTATAGAACCCATGAACCGTCTATTCTTATAGATTGCTGGTGAATGCCCGGCTTAGCAACAGCAGTGAATAGAAGGCGGTACAATTGATTGAATAACATGCGCACTGCGAAAAGGACATCACTATTAGTAGCATTATCTGTATGTGAATTCCATTTAATAAGCAAACTGTTTTATTATCATGGCGATCTCCTTCCAGTGACATGACTGTGTGAGTACTCTTTTTTAATTCTTTATGTTTCAGTTCAGAGATAGCGTTATTTTTTCACATAGATTATGCTATAATCACCAACGCGAAAAATTATGTCTTGCCATATCAATTTGTAAATTACAACGATAGTAACAATCACATTAAATTATGAAAATTGAAATTTAATTCTAATAATAAACATAGGCGCCACTTTTTTTATATAGATTACTTGTATCTGAAAGAAAATAATATTGGATTA
The DNA here is from genome assembly GCA_940671915.1 of Paracentrotus lividus. NCBI lineage: Eukaryota > Metazoa > Echinodermata > Echinoidea > Camarodonta > Echinidae > Paracentrotus > Paracentrotus lividus. The sequence goes on from CALNVZ010003426.1 coordinate 44,792,207, forward strand.
GAGGCACGACTTTGGGTTTCTGAAGTGGCTCTCAGGGACAAGTGTATACGCCGAAAATGCAAAAGCAGGTAGGCCTACAACAAAAAGTCATGATGATTCAAGCCATGGCCCCGTGCCCCCATTATTTGATAATTGTCATAATGCTAACTAATTGTGCCTCCTGTATTAATTCCTGAATTCTGATTTATATCATCATAATATTTTTATTTATTTATTTTTTTTTGCTCAAATTCTTGTGACAAAATGCATGTTTTTAATCGTATCTTTATAATTTCTTCTAATATTTCAGATTTGACGTCTCTGACAAGCTGGCGAAGCCATATTAACCTCGTCCGTCATGCTAGTCTGTCAAGACAGCAGCAAGAACATCGCGGCAGAAAAGCGTAACGGACTAGCTTTTACACCATGACCGACTAGCTGTAAAGCTAGTCCTGCTCAAAAGCTCGTCAGTCTGGGCATCACTACGACTAGCTTTTATGCTAGTCCGTTAAACTAGTCGGTCACGACGGACGAGCTTTAAAATTAGTCTGTCGTGACCGACTAGCTTTAAAGCTAGTCTGTCATGACCGACTAGCTTTCTGGAAAGCTAGTCCGTCGTGACCGACGAGCATTAAAACTAGTCTGTCTTGACGGACTAGCTTCCAAGCTAGTCCGTAGAGACGGACGAGCTTTAAAGCTAGTCCGTAATAACCGGGTTGTGTTCCCGGGGGGTCACTCAAAGAAAAAAGTGCTACCCATGCGTGTCCCCGCGCCCTGAAAATGGACCCTAAACGTCTCATTGCATGAAGTCAAATTTGCACCCCTTTTCGACGTCAGACTGCAAAAACATACCCTAAATGGCGTAAACACCGTGAAATTTTGAACCCAAAACAGCCATTTCTGGTGAAAACACCCCCTAAATGGCGTATACACCGTGAAAAATTTGGCCCCAAAACAGCAGTTTCCGCTGAAAACACCCCTATTTTGATGAAAATGGCGATTGAAATTAAAAAACACCCCTATTTTAGGAAAAGCGATTCGTACGTAAAGCCTAAGTCTGAAGGCTAAGAAAAAAACAGTACCTTATATCGACGCTTTTTGGGGAAACAGTCAAATAGTAGCACTCAGTGTGTGAGGTGGACCTCCACACCCACAGTGCCCATACGGGGTGTTTTGGTGAAGGAAAGCTAGTCCGTCGTGACCGACTAGTTTTAAAGCTAGTCCGTCTGGGCATTACTACGACTAGCTTTAAAGCTAGTCGTTCTACCCGTTTAGGTTTTCAGTGTTGGCAAAACAAAAAGATTAAATTTGTCCATTGATACAAAATGTCAATTATTTGATCGAAATGATGTTGACGGGGGGGGGGGGACTTACTTTTTTTGTTTTCTGTAAAATGGATCTCAAAGTTGATACTATCTTGGAGCGAGCGCCTCTCTTCTGTGCAGTCTTGATCTGGCTTGCTGATTGAATTTGCATAGATTTACTCTCTGCCTTGGTCGCCTCACCCTTACGCGTTTTTAAGTGTACTGGAAAATCAAGGTGAAATGGTGAAATTGTTACAATTTTACATACAGTGCATCATAATCGTTGTAATAGTACAGGCCTAACATTTATGACGTCCTTTGGTGTTAGTTTTTAATATCCATTTGGTCTAATAGGAGTTGGTCCAAGTTTCTAATTGTCTAAAACCACATAGGCTATAAAACAAAGTGGGTCTACTAACTATTTAATCTAATTTCCCATTGTATATACAGTTGAGGCCAGAAGTTTACATACACCCAGGGAATTCAATGAAAATTGTACACTTGCCAAACATCATAAAATTTGCTGTATCTTATGAAATATCCGTGCTATCATGACGAATTTAGTATCAAACAAATGTTTATGTCATACTCTTTCATCACATTGGTTTGTTATCAGGAGCTGAAGAATATTTAGGTGTCATTTTCCCCCAATTTTTTTTAATATTTTAGATAATCAAAAATTAAAACTTGACCAAAACATTTCATATTTATGCTCGTAACTTATAAACACAAACATTTCAGATTAAACTTTTCTGTTCAGTGGTGACATATCATGATAGAGAATGTAATATTAATAATAGATTTGACATTTATATATTTCTATGAAACGATGTTTGAAAAAATGATGACTAACAATGGAAAACATTTGGCACAAATATTAATTTTTTTTGTACAGAGAAGATTCCATTTGAAATATAATTTAATCCCTTCGGAATCCCAGTTAGGTGAAAGAGCTTAATACGGTCTTTTATTTGATACCAAGCTTGTCATTATAGTGTTAATATTTCTGAAGATACAGTATATCTTATGATGTTTGACAAGTGAACAATTTTCATTGAATTCCCTGGCCTCAACTGTACATACTTGGTCTAATTCCCAATTCGTTTAAGAGCCAAACTGTCTAACTGCCCATTCCTGTTATTCCCAAATAAATATTTAGTATATTACCAATTTGTACAGAAACTGAGTAAATGGTGTTACACCAATTAGACATTTGACGAAATGTGAAAGTAGACAAAAAAAATAATGGCAAATAGGCGAAGTAGCAATTAGAGCAAAAGGTAATAAGAGGAACTGGTTGTAAAAAAATGATAATAGACCATAATGGTATATGACTAAATGACAAAGTTGCAATTTACTTTGATATTTTGTTCAACGTTATCATAATTGCGTGCAATGACGGTTCCGTGGGTTTTTGTGTTGAAAAATAGCAACATTTGCAACATTAACAAACTTGTGTTTGATGATTTGTTTCCACATTATCAACATGCAAATCAGTGGAACATTGGTCATATATCACAATGGTATGGTGATGAAGTGCGTTCATAAACTAATGAAAGACAAAATCCCAAACCTGCTTGCTTTGGATTCGCATTAGCTCTGCCACCAGGAGGCATACTGTTAGGCTGGTGTTCAGCACCTTCTGGATCCTGTTTGAAATTCATGCAATGTATACAAAATCAAATTCATCATTGTTCATCTATCCCTTTAAGAATTATTTTAATCATGGATGTACATCGCAGATGGTTCATTTTCATCATGTTACCAGACACTTTCCCAGTAAAAGCAAATCGGTTAGTGAGTTACCAAGGTTAGTTCACATCTACTTTAGATGATGATTTAAGGTTACACATCATACAGTGCATCCCAGAAGAAGAAAAGTGAATCCAACTTTGAAAGCATCATATTAAAATTGTGTAGCTTACGTGACCTTGATATTTATTTCACGATAAAGAGTAACTCATATATTTTATACAGTGAAACCAAAAATCGGTCTGTAAAAAACAAGCGTTTATTAAATTTGAAATGTATCAAGTTGGGCAAAAGCAATCCTTGCATTTACATAGGCAAAGTTATCCGTTGTCCCTTATACAGTGTGTCCCACAAAAAATGCTAATGGCAATTTAGATGGGTATAATATTAAAATCACAATATTATATTGCTTATATCTATTAACTACAAAATTATTCCTTTTCTACAACTGGATGAAATTGTATGTGATATGGTCAACGGTGTCGATTTGTTTTGGCGATTGGGGTACAGGGTGGATGAGGCGTGATCATCTTCCACGTCTTTACGCTCTATGTGTGACCATATACGATGGTATATGATTGCAGTGTCCATTGTTTGGGGTGGGGTAATGCTTGTATACACACATGCGTATAAATATGGAAAAAAAATGAACATTTTCTCATTAATAGTGACATAAAATGGGGCAGTGAAGCATAATTTGAGAGCGAAACGAGGGAGGGGCTTTAACTAGTTTGTTAAAGGGGGACCATGATGATGTAATTACGGCTATACAGTGCGTCCCAAAAAGAACTATTCACTTTTGAAATGGCTACCAAATAAAGACAATACGATTCTTGGGTAAAATGTTTATATGTATAAAAAGCTCAAATCCTCAACTATCATTGTGACACCCAAAATTCCTAAAATAACGCACGCTTCAGTGAGTAATGCCCCCTTTTGTAAAGGACATAAAAATTACCCTGCGCAGGAATTCACTATTCATTTTGCACCTGGTTATGGAACGCCATGAAGGAGTCAAAATTAATGATGGAATAAATCAGCAAACAGAGTAAAAAATAAACCAAAATTTAGAAAAATAATCAATACTATGCAAAAATGTATTGTTTCACTGGTTTTTTTTTTTTCATATCATTATTTTAGTCTTTGTTGGCCGATTGATTCCATCATTAATTTTGACTCATTCGTGGCGTTCCATAACCAGGTGCAAAATGAATAGTGAATTCCTGCGCAGGGTAATTTTTGTGTTCTTTACAAAAGTAGGCATTACTCACTGAAGCAGTACTGCCAACCTAAAAGCGTATTTTTGTCTTTTTCATTTGGATAAGGGGTACCAAACTCATTAAATGTCAATAATTATTCAGATCATAAAAATGTCAATCTCCATCCACCTGTCGACCTGAAAACCTTTTATTATTTAATTATTTTCAATAGAAAACAAGGTAAATATGCCAAACATTTTGACAAGTGTGTCATCCCTGCACCAAAGGCATTCGTTCTGGTAAATGAGGGACATAGACAATTCATTGGACAATTAAATGTTTTCTATGAAGACAGGTGCGATGTAGTATGGCATGATGGTGATGTGCATTCTAGACATCTATAGATCTTAGTACCCCCTTAAGAAGCGAAAGAGGATAGAAACAGTACGGAATACGCTTTTTTGTTGGCAGGTCTGCTGAAGCATGCGTTATTTTCGGAATTTTTTGTATCATTATGATAGTTGAGGACATGAGCTTTATACAGTGCGTATCAATAAAAACGGGACAGTTTTGAAAAGTCTGTCAAAATTTTATTTCAAATCATAATGTTTATATTTTTATGTTAATAGATGCTCTGAAGTCTTATCTTTCAAATGTAATTTTTTTTTTAAAGTTTCGTTCATGCTTGAGTACACACAGAACATTTTTATCGGGGGCTCAAAAAAGGGCTTGCGCACAAAATGGAAAAACGAGAAATATGATCCTCAGACTTCTTGCTAATCAGCAGTCTTCTTTTAAACTTTTTCTTTTTCTTTGCCAATATTTTCGGATAATGATTTGAAATTCATTTACAAAGCTCTTTATTGACTGTAGTTGTTTTGTTTTGCTTTCTTTTCTTTTTCTTTGTTATTTTAATATGTAATCTTTTTGCAATAAATTTTCCTTCAAACTTAAATGCCTTTTTTTGTCAACCCAAGAAAGGGGATGTCGATGCTTGTTTAATTGATTGATTGATTGATTCATTCATTCATTGCTTTGTTTGTTTTGTTCATGCTTGAACGAACACGGAAAGTTTTTGTCTAAGGTTAAAAAGGGGGGTATTATTTATTTTAAAGCGGGTACTACATTCGGATTTATTGTCACTTTACACTGATAAATGATTATGTTAGTCTAATAAGGTGGTTTTCCTATGATTCTTCCAACAATTTAATCAATCATTTGAACAATCAATGAATAAAAGTATTCGATCAATCAATCATTTAAAGAAACAATGAATTAATCAAATGATCAATCATTCAAGATGGTCAGTCTATCAATCCTTCATTCATTCAATCAATCAATCGATCAATTAATAAATCAATCCATCGATCAAACAATCAATCAATCAAATAAACAAACGAACAAACAAAGCAGTCAATCAATCAAATAATCTTCCGACAAACCAAATCCCCGTTCTTGGGTTGATAACATTTCTTATTTATTTTTCTTAGTTTGAGGGAATATTCAATGCTAAAAGATAACATGTTAACGTGAAAACAAAAACAATAACAAACAAAAAGCAATTCAAGTAAATAAATAGCTTCGTAAATGTATTTTGAAAGCATATTTCGAAAACTAATGGCAAAGATAATGAAAAGGTTACAAGTAAGTCTGCTGGTAAGCAAGAAGTCTGATGATCGTATTTCTAATTTTTTTCTATTTTGTGCGCAAGCCTTTTTTTGAGCCCCCGACAAAAACGTTCTGTGTGCGCTCAAGCTCGAACGAAACTTATTGTTTCAAATTGCATTTGAAAGATAAGACTTCAGAGCATCTATTAACATCAAAATATAGACATCATAATTTGAAATGAAATTTTGGCAGACTTTTCAAATCTGTCCCGTTTTTATTGATACACCCTGTATATTTATAAATCTTTTCCCAATAATTATATATTTTTCTATCTGGTAGCTATTTAAAAAGTGTATAGTTCTTTTTGGGACGCACTGTAGATAATACACCCATCATGCATGTGAGTATCTACTAATACATATATTTAAATTCATTATGCGAGCGCGAAGCGCGAGCTGAAAATTTTCTCAATATTAGTGACATGAAATGGGACATATATTATAGAATAATGCAAACGCGAAACGAGGAAGGAGCTTTATCTGGTTTATTAAAGGGGGCCATCATGATGTAATGTCTAAAGATATACACACATGCACATTATAATGCATAATTACGAGTACTAGTATATTGTTGAATAATATGGCTGTAATGCGAGCGCAAAGCGCGAGCTTAAAATTTTCTCAATAATATTGAACTGAAACATGGTATTTGTAGCGTTACATGACTATAAACGCGAAATTGATGGAGGGCTATATAGGGGGCTTTAATTTTTTATTAGAAGCGGAACATCATGACGTAATGCCAACAAACGCAAATCTATATAAATATGGACGAATTCTAGTTAGGGTAATATTGTGCGAGCGCGAAGCGCGAGCTGAAAATTTTCTCAATAATAATGACCTGATGGAAAAAATACTTGCAGCCTCATGGGAGCACGAAAAGGGAAGGGAGTTAGTGTTTTAAACGTACCAAAATGAACAAAGACAAGTGCAGTTTGCACTATCTTATATTATGCGAGCGCGAAGCGCGAGCTGAATAATTTTCAGGCAATTTTTAACAGTTAAATTGAGAGCAAAGTAGCGACTAATTTGAAAAGAGGGCATTTAGCCCCCGGAGAATAGTGGAAGTTTATTATATAATCAATGGTCCGAGTCCAAAAATGTTACCTTGTCGATGAACAGCCGAGATAAGTGTTACAGACATTTAAATATTCATTAATTTTATCAAAACCATCGTGGATTTTTGAAGGGGAATACTTATGCCTTCAGTTTTACTTATCGAGGCACCTGTCCCCTATGCACCCTGGGATCGGTGCCCCTGATTATCCTCAATTAGAATGTTTGTTTTTGTTTTTTTAATTGTGAATAGTGAACTATCTGCGCTTCCATTATCCATGTTATCGACACGGTGTATTGTGTATTACATGGTTACTAAAGTCTATCAGGCACACACGAGGAAGATTAACGAAAGAGTGAGAAATTTTTGGATTTTTGAATGTCAGAAATATGCATTTTAGCCTGCAAAATATTGTAATAATGTCAGAAAAGTGTTTTATATGATAACGAATTTGTAATAGACAGATTTATATGCACATGATATGATATTTTTTTATTTTCTTGATATAAAAATATTGAGTGGGATGATTGTACACACCATCCCCCCCCCCACCGAAATTATTGGGGGGGGGGGTGCATCCCCCAACCCCCCCCCCCCCACAATCGACACCCATGGATATGGTTGAAGAAGCACAAAGATATGAGCATTTTGTCATTACGCATCAGAAAACCTCTCCATCCAAGTTTGTATTCAGTTTGATCATTAATACTTTGAAAAAATATTTCAGTAGTAATTATGAAATCACTGTAAAGTGCAACTCATTACCATTTTAATGATACCTCTCTCAAATCACCAATGCCATGTTTCACTGAACCCCATTGTTTTAAATATGTCTTGCAAAATTGTGAGTGGTTCACTTTTACGCTCATTGATGATCAAAGTTGGGTTTCCTTTTAGTCGCATTTGAATAACGCATCTCAAGGAGCATGAAAGTGAACACTCACAATTTTGCAAGACTTTTTTAGAACAATGAGGTTCAGCGATGCGTGATATCGGTGAGCTGAGAGAAATATCATTATAATTGTAATTAGTTGCACTTTACAGTCATATAAATTGTATAATCACTACTGAAATATTTGTCAAATCATTGGTGATAAAACTTGGGGGGTATTCGATATACCCGGTACTACTTATAATACAAAACTTGGATGTAGAGGTTTTCTGATGTGTGATGAAAAATTACTCATATCTTTGCGATTATTGGACCATATCACATAAAATTTCATCCAGTTGCAGAAAATAAATTGTAGTTTACGGGTGTAGAGATAAAAATAATATAATATTGTAATTTTAGTATTAGACCCATCTAAAGTGCCATTAGCATTTTTAAGGGAAACACTGTAAATTGACTTGACAAGGCTGACCTCAAACAATGAATGATTGATCAGAAAACCAGGTTGCTTCTGAACAAAACTTGGAACAATATGTTTTCTACCAAAGTTTTTTAAAACTCGGGTGGTCAGTCATCCATGACACTACAGGTATAATTTGGTATCACTGGATAGAATATGAGTTACTCTTTGTCACGATATAGAAATTAATGAAACATTGTGAAATGTTAATATGGGGCTTTAAAAGTGGGGTTTCCTCTTAAGTGAGACGAACTATAGTCAAGTGTTTAAGGAAAAAATAAAGATAAAGATTAAAATACATGGACTGAAGGGGAGGGGAAAGAAAGAAAGAAAGGGGGAGGGGGATGGGGATGTAATGACCTTAACTTGCAGTTGTGTTGCCAAACTGCAGGTACATACTACCCCTATTAGAGAAATAATCGAAGAAATTCATGAAAATCACCAAATTAGACTGATATAATCACAAACATATTGGAAGTATGAGAAATATATATTAAATTATCATGATTATGGTACATTTTTAAGTAGTTCAGAATTAATTACATCCATTCACAAACGATATAACGATTGCCGAGGTTCTATGACAACTACCCCCGCGACAATTACCCCCGGAAAATACCCCTTCCAAAATCTACCTATTTAATCTACACCTAACCCTAGCCCTATTTCTTGAGGGTAGTTGTTCTGGGGTAATTGTCCAGGGTAGTTGTTGTGATACAGATTAAAGACTGTAAGAGCGTCAGTTTTAATGTGCACTATTTTGTTTTTAAAAATCCAATAGCTGATTAAGAGTATTGACTTCTGAAAATGATTGCTGGTAGGGTATTCTGCTGGCTACCCCCCCCCCCCCCATTCGAATTCCTATATCCACCACTATACTAGCTCTAACTTTCCCCCCACCCAAAACGAGGCATGATTTGATGCCTCTGCATTGGTTGTGCAGATGGAATTTTATACGAGCTAAAGATGTTTATATATTCAACGTGTCCCACAAAAAATGATAATAGCACTCTAGATGGGTATAATATTAAAATTACAACATTATATTGTTTATATCTTTTACACCCGTAAACTCCAATTTATTTTCTACAACTGTATAAATTTTTATGTGATGTGGTACAATAAACACAAGTATTTGAACTTTTTTTTATTACACCTCAGGAAACCTCTACATCCAAGTTTTGTATTAAGTAGTATGTGTAGTCAGGTTCAGCTAACAAGATTTTGTTATCAAGTGGTGCAAATTACATCTATTTACGTTCAGCCACGGGCGTTATGGTGGTATCTCACTTCGTGGAGACGTCCCCGCGACGGAAAAAAATCATTAGAGACGTCTCCGAGACAAACTGTCTCAAAGCCATTTCCAAAACCGTCTATACAAGCCTTTTCAAAACCGTCTCAAAGTAGTTTCCGCGAAGTCAGATACCACAATAAATCTGCAAGGATTTTCTCTTGTTCAGGACTTGGGATGACCTATTCATCTAATCTAATAAAGGAAATAAAATAAGAGTGAATGGAGACTTTATTGGACTACGTATACCCCCGTCACACTGAGCTCGTTCCTACTACGTCCTTGCAAATTTTGCCGAACGGGCATAGTCTGTGTGTACACTGAGTGGACGTAGTAAATACTTCTAATGCTGTAGTCACACAGCACTTACGTATAGATACGTTTGTGTTGTTTTAATCTTATTTCATCTTCTATTCTATCCCTTCTTATGTATTTCTTTGTTTTACTGGATGAACGAAATTATCAATATTTCTACTGCTGACTATGACGGGTAGGCATCCGTGGGGATCCGCAGAAAAGAAAATAATTTTTGGACGCAACCGGACGTAACTCAGCGTAAGTGTCGGTGTGACTGTAGCATTATGAACTGTTTACAAACTTTATGGACTAGGATTTTCAAAAAAAGTGTTAAAACAAAATCGGGCGCCCATCTCGTCCTAAAATTTAACGGGGTGGCAACGTACCTGAAACGAGATGGACCTCCTGCAAACGAAATTGCCGTACTTCAATGGTTCGAAAGATGTGCTAGGACGTCTTATGCTACACTGAAAACCTAACCTCGTCCGTCAATGGACCGACTAGCTCTAAAGCTAGTCGGTCAAGACGGACTAGTTTTAAAGCTAGTCTGTCATGTTAGTCCGTCGAGACGGACTAGCATACAACTGAATCTACATCTCTCAACTCGACGGACGAGCTTTAAAGCTCCGTCAAGCTTGATGCTAGTCCGTCGACGCGACCGACTAGGTCAATAAAATCAGCTGGGTCGACCCAGTTTACCCATTAAAATGACTGACTAGCTTTTGATACAAATAGTTGCAATGTCGTTTCAATGTACATTCTCTCTTTATTCTGTTTCCGAGCATAATCAAGTTGATACATTCTGAAACAAAGGTTGTTTTGGCCTGACAATCTGAAAGCTTACGAGACATAACATCTATCATGACAAGTATGCAGTTCACAAGTACCGGTAGATTCCAAATATTGTTCTCCACTCTTCAATTACATGTTAATTGAATACTTTGTTACTATAGAACTCAATAACCCGGTATTTTCTTACAGATTGCTGGTGAATGCCCGGCTTAGCAACAACAGTGAACAGAAGTTGGATAGGGGAGACCGGGGACAATTGTAATACGGGGCAAATGTAACAGGGGCTCCCATCCCTAGCAGAAACACGCTACAAACTTGAATTTTTTTACAGAGCATGCGCATTTCATCGCTCCACATGCTGTTTGAGTATTAGCAGATTTAACGGTTCGTGGAACTTTCTACAGCAGAAAATCGTTTTTTGAGTAGGAAAGTAATATTTCACATTACCCATTGTTTTTCTTCTGGAAAAATATGTGGATGAGTTACGGCTGTCATTTTTATATAAACACAACACAAAAAGAAAGTTCCCCCTATTTCAAATATCAATTATTTTTTAAATAGGAGGGGTTAAAAAAATCTAATTATATGTCCATGTAAGGAATTTAAGTAGCTACCAGAGGAGCGAATTTTAGGAAAAATCACGAAGTCATGCTTCAGTGAGCAATGGTTGAATGCAAAAATGTCATTTTTGGAAGTTCACAAGCCTCAAATCACAACTTTGATTCAATGATATCGGACCAATTTTTAGATTTTAAACATTTCACGCATCAGAATGTACACAAAACGTGCTTCCAAACATACGGAAAGGACATTTGCGTAAAATTTCACGGTTGAGTGAGCATGTAGCAAAAAATGCCAAAACTGCGATTGTTACTTCTTTTTCATGGTAAAAATGATAAAATATGATGGGATTCATTTCTAGGAAGAGTGTTTTTAACTTTTGCAAAAAATTTAAATCAATTCACGGTTGAATGAACACCATACAATACCATGTCAAAAATACTAAGTAAGTATTCTTTCCATTTTGTACACTAAGAATCATGTGAATATCTGTTTTTGTATTATTTTTATGTCCGGTGCACGTGTGTACATGATCCTATTGCATTTATTTAAAAATTCATGCTTCAGTGAGCACGTGGCACTGGAAAACCTGTTTTTTTATTTAGAGACAAAAATTAAATTGCTTACTTTGCTTAACCATAACAATTCGTTTGAAAATATTCATTTGATTTCATATTTGCAAAAATCCCGATTTTTTATGCTTCAGTGAACACAAGATATGAGAAAAACATGAAAAAAGGAAGAAAGTTTGCGGCCCTGGCACGGCCTTATGGCACGTCCGATTCCCAATTTGACCTACGTTCCTGCTAGTTAATGACCTCTTAAAGATTCTCTCCAAGTTTCAAGAATTAACTCACAGTATAACGAACAAAAAATTGACAATAAAAATGGGCAATATATGACTTTTGTTCACTATTGATTTCCCCCCATTGACTTTATGTATAGGGTTTGAACAAAATGTTTAAAATCTAAAAATTGGTCCGATATCATTGAATCAAAGTTGTGATTTGAGGCTTGTGAACTTCCAAAAATGACATTTTTGCATTCAACCATTGCTCACTGAAGCATGACTTCGTGATTTTTTCCTAAAATTAGCTCCTCTGGTAGCTAATTAAATTCCTTACATGGACATAAAATTAGATTTTTTTTTAACTCCTCCTATTTCAAAAATTATTGATATTTGAAATAGGGGGAACTTTCTTTTTGTGTTGTGTTTATTTAGAAATTATGTTCTTAGGCCATATTTTGCTAACGTTTCAACGATTAATACCTAAGCTAAGATAGAAAAAATCTCTCCAAATATGGTCGCCCACCACAGGGGCAATAGTAACAATGCCGTTTAGGAAATACTTTTGCCCCGTACCTAGCCCCGGGACAATTCAGCGCGCTGTCATCGCCCGTACAGAGCAGGTAAACTTCTGCAATAATCCCATGCCATGTATATAACAAGTGGAAAATATAAGGTAACTTGAGTCAAGCATTGTCATGTTTTATAATAATTAGCTTATGTGGTTAATGTTGTTTAAATCTTGGATCTGTCAAGTGCATAGCTTTGATAAAGAAAAGCAAAATGTTACAATTTCAGGTGTTACAATTGCCCCCATAGCGTGTTACAATTGTACCTGGTTTAGGGGCAATTGTAACACCGGCCTCGTGTTTTGAAATGATAATGGCTTCAAAATAAATAGATTTACTTAACCCAAACCTATTCGTATGTCGAGCTAAGATATCCAAATTTAGTTTTACTTGGTTTTAAGCAAGTATTTAGTTATAATAAAGTTGATCAGTCAAATTTGGAAAAAAAGTGTTACAATTGTCCCCGGTCTCCCCTACAATCAACATTCTCAAACAAAGGTTTCTTTGGCTTGACAATCTGAGAGCAATACGATAGCCGAAATGACATCAATCGTGACAAGTATGCCATTCAAGAGTAGGTTAAAAACATTGTTTCATTCTTTAATTACAGGATAATTGAATACTTCGTTACTATAGAACCCATGAACCGTCTATTCTTATAGATTTCTGGTGAATGCCCGGCTTTACAACAGCAGTGAATATATAGAAGGTGGTACAATTGATTGAATAACATGCGCATTGCGAAAAGGACATCACTATTAGTTGCATGATCTGTATGTGAATTCCATTTAATGAGCAAACTGTACAGACGCACACTTGATATACCCCCGTAAAGCATAAAGTAGACAACTGGAGAGTCAAAACTGCTTTTAGTTGCAACAAAACTCATACCACTGTAACGAAAAATCTTTACTGATTCAGAATATCTAAACCCCTTGTCAATATCTGTTTTAGATCGGGAGTTATCACCTTTCAAAGAAGGGCCCCTATTTTCAGGCTTCAGCGGTACCCCGCAAGGGCGTCGAGATTATGACGTCACAGCGTAGGCACCCGTACCGTGTCTACTGTACATGCTGTATGCACGTATCCTCTACTGTGCTATATCGCGTACATTGTACATTCTGATTCTTGAAAACTTTCTTTCTCTCTTCTCATCTCATGCTTCACCCCAGGCCCTGACTAACTGGTCAAAAGTGATATATCTTGCCGACTGTTCCTCTATCATTTGTCCATATATTTAAGTTAATCCGTTCCAATAATGTATTATTTTTCATTATATTAAAATATGATTAAAACAGTGAGTGAAAAAACGATAATAAAACAAAGAGACATTGTTTTCATTTTGGACGGTTCATATCACACGTTTAGTTTTGTTGTCATGACAAATTATTATAACCAATAATCCTATATATCTATATTGTAAGGTTATCATAATCTTGAAATTGTTCATTTGGTTTTGTAAGTCTTCATATTATTGTGCAGATCCCGAGATAATTTCATCCGTTAGCTATAACAATAATTCGTCCAAACTTTCGGATGGAATAGCTCCTTAGTTCTTCAGTTACAGTATATGTGAACTTTTTTTCTTCATGGTTTTAGATATTGTTCAGAATGAAATAACATTATTTTGTAGATTCGACCTTGTTGCAGTGAATTTGACCGATTTCGCATTCGTGATAAAAGCAGCAGTCTTACGAGAGACGACTGTATATTCCATCCGCTCCTGCCGGATTGATATACACTACCCCATCCCGTTGCGTGTGTAAGAATTAAGCCAAACTAAATTAGTAGACTGTAGATATTGCAAACAATTCAATGCTTACATAATTGATTCTTAAATATTCTGTCTCTTCAATATATATTGATTTGATTTTAAGGACGTTTCTGGTCTTTTAGCCATTGAATTTCGATAAATAAGGAATTTTGGAGGAAATGTGACATGACCACTTTGTCAAACTAATGATGGTACTGTTAATCCGTGTAAGTTAGTTGGGAAAGTCATGACGGTGGCATGATTATATTTTGCTCTAAAAACTTATTTGGAGGGATTCAGATTTTTTTTAAAATCATATTAAAACCAATATAGATTCAACACAGAATAAGTCTTCTTAAGAATGAAGTCACTATAAATTTACGTGGAATTTTAAGCATTATATCTCCCAATGTCAATGGGCAAATTAAACGCTTCACCAACAACCAACGGGCCGCACAGTTCCCGGCCCCTCGGTGAGAGATGAGCAAGGCAATTCGTGCTTTTACCATGATTGCAAACTCTTCAAAAATCTATCGCAGCAGGCTCAAATATACAAAATAATCACAATCGTTAACAATATCTCAAAACACGATATTCTAAGGATATACAACCCTGTATGATTTGTCCAATGGTGTAATCAGTTGTGATAAAAGAGCCATATTAATCCGAGTCACAGCAGCTAAAACAAGCTAGTACAGTGCGAGCAATTACGTGTATACGTATTGCATGCACATAATATGCATATATCAAGCTAGCTGCGCGCGCAAGCTCAGATCAGCTGGCTGTTGTTCGAGCTGCCCAAGGTGTGACGTCACAAACCAGGAGCTCCTCCGCACGCCGAGCGGCCTATTTGGGGGTGGATTAAACAAAAACACTAAAAACCATTTACAGTTATTTCTGAGAGATTCAAGTCATTTTCAGCATGTCAATCGTATAAACGAAGGAAAATCTGTTCAGTAACATGTAATTTGGCAATTATTAGCAAATAGTGTGTATTTTAAGATTTTGATTATAATGGCGATCTCCTTCCTGTGACATGACTGTGTGAGTAATTTTTTTTTTAATTCCTTATGTTTCAGTTCACAGATAGCGTTATTTTTTTCGCATAGATTAATGCTATAATCACCAACGCGAAAAATTATGTCTTGCCAAATCAATTTATAACTTGTGTGTATTTACAACGATAGTAACAATCACATTAAATTATGAAAATTGAAATTTAACTCTAATAATAAATATAGGCGCCACTTTTCTTTTAGATTATTTGTATCTGATAGAAAAGAATATTAGATTAGAGGCACGACTTTGGGATTCTGAAGTGGCTCTCAAGTCAAGTGTATACGCCGAAAATGCAAAAGCAGGTAGGCCTACATCAAAAAGTCATGATGCAAACTATGGCGGCGACCCCTGGGCCACGTGCCCCCATTATTTTTTGATAATTGCCATAATGTTAACTAATTGTGCCTCCTGTATTAATTCCTGTCTTCTGATTTATATCATCATAATAAGATGTTTTTTGTCTGTTTTTTGTTTTTTGCTCAAATTCTTGTGACAAAATGCATGTTTTTAATCGTATCTTTATAATGTCTTCTAATATTTCAGATTTGACGTCTCTGACAAGCTGGTGAAACCATATTAACCTCGTCCGTCATGCTAGTCTGTCAGGACAGCATCAAGAACATCGCGGCAGAAAAGCGAGACGGACTAGCTTTTACATCATGACCGACTAGCTGTAAAGCTAGTCCTGCTCAAAAGCTCGTCAGTCTGGGCATCACTACGACTAGCTTTTATGCTAGTCCGTCAAACTAGTCGGTCACGACGGACGAGCTTTAAAATTAGTCTGTCTTGACCGACGAGCATTAAAGCCAGTCCGTCTTGACGGACTAAATTGACGGACTAGCTTTCAAGCTAGTCCGTAGAGACGGACGAGTTTTAAAGCTAGTCCGTAATAACCGGGTTGTGTTGAAGGAAAGCTCGTCCGTCGTGACCGACTAGTTTTAAAGCTAGTCAGTCTAAAGGCATCACTACGACTAGCTTTAAAGCTAGTCGGTCTACCCGTTTAGGTTTTCAGTGTACAGTCACACAGACACTTACGTTTAGTTACGTCCGCTGCGTATAGATTTGGCTGACTGGACGCAGCATGGACGCGGTCATCCGCAAGGAACGTAAGTATACGTATCTGTCCGAAACTGAACCGTATCGGTACGCACAAGGACGGCGCCAAACCGGCGAAATTTTGAAATGTTCAAAATTTCGCAGGACATCTTTACGGATGCTGACTTACGTAACCGTAACTAAATGTAACTTTCCGTAAATGAACGTAACTATCCGTATCTAGGACGCAGACTATCCGGGAAAATTTTTAAGTTACGTCCATTTGCGCTTATTTGCGTCCACCGTAAGTGTTCCCGAACATCCGTTCTTGTTTGTACATAGACAGGGGTTATGTAACAAATAAAAAAAAAAAAAAAAAAAAAAAAAAAAAAAAAAAATCTAATAATAATTCAAGCAAGCTTCCACTCAAAAATTTTTTTTTAGAAAAACAGAATGTTCGAAATCATATTTGATTGAAATTCTCTGCAATCAAATCTTATAACTCAAAAATTTCCCCTTTTTTTATATAACAAGTGGGGTGTAACACAAAGACTTACGATTGATTAAAAGTTACGATTGATTTTTTCTCGGTAGCCTCATTTGAAAACCAGGTACAGTCATGGATTAGGATTTGGATATGATCAAGAGTAGAGTTAGGGCTAGGGTTAGGATTAAGTTCATGAACTTTGGAGCATCCTGTCCATGACGAGGCTGCCAAGAAAAAATTAATCGTAACTTTTAATCAATCGTAAGTCTTTGTGTTACACCCAAAAGAATATATTGAATAGTTTTGTTTGAAATTCATTTTAGTTGGATAATCCCTAGCATAAACATGGTTATGACCTCTTAATGGGGCGATCACAGTTCGAAAGGTCCCCGTACGATTTGCCCGATCCTACGGCTTTTCGTGGATTTAGAGACCTTACGGGTCCCTGATGATTTTTCATTCTACCACTATTGCGGTCACATATCCTACGGCGCCCGGTCGGTTCAAAGTATAAACATGTGGATTCAGGGGCGTATCCAGGATTTCCCAATAGGGGGGGGGGGGGGGGGCGCGAAGGAAATTTTTTATCGCCGTCAGGGATAGGCGGGAGGGGGTTCTTCTAATTCATTTGTACATGAAATTCCACTTTTTTTCAATTATCACAAAAGTTACATAGTTTCTATACCCAAGAAATGGTAATGTTGCGTATTATGTGTGCATTATATACCCTCTTGAATTGGAATCGCTACGAGCGCGAAAGACGAAGTCGAAAATGTTGAGGTTTTTTAAAGTTTATATGAAATAAATAAAGGGGCATTTGTCTAGTATTTAGAAAATGGTAATATGTGTATAATAGACTCCCAATTAAGGTATCGCGAGCGCGAAGCGCAGCTTGAAAATTTTAAAGGTTTAAAATTGCGAGTTATTATTTGTGCATTATGATTTGGTTATCAGCGAGCGCGAGCGCGAGCGAAAATTTGGGTTTTAAATTTTTGTAAGTGTAAAATTTAAAGACTATCTATTGTGCATTTGTTGGTGTCAGCGAGCGCGAAGCGCGAGCCAAATTTGGGTTTAGAAATTTTTTGAAAGGGTAAAATTTAGAGTTTTATTGTGCATTGTTTGGCATCAGCTGAGCGCGAGCCGCCGGAGCCAAAAATTTGGGGTTCAAGTATTTTTGAATTAAAAGGGACTTTTAATAAACCAGAGGCCAACTATGTTTCCCAGGAGGCCCGAGGGGCCCAGGAGCAGAGGTCCAAGAGGCCTCTTTCTTTGTGAAATTTTGAAACTATTATGTTTTAAATATTTTACTTTTACGGTCACTAATGTATTCTTTTTCTCTAAAAAAGGGCGTTTGATGCAATTATTGCAAAATACAATATGAGAAAGTCGGCCTCGGGCCCTCCCACATTAAAGGCCTTTAGTTATGGTGGTTTAGGAACAAGAATAAAGCCTATTTCCGGCTTTTTATTGAATGAAAGTTGGGCCGAAAATTGTAATCAAAAGCATCGCGAGCCTTAATTCCCTTCTCTTTCTTTCTTTTTTTCTTTTTCTTTCCTTTTCCTTCTTCTCCCTTTTTCTCTCCTTTTTTTTTTTTTTTTTTTTTTTAGTCGGCAGTAGGGGGGGGCGCGCGCCTGTTGCGCCCCCCCCCTGGATACGCCCCTGGGATTGAAATCGAAATACGCCCGTGAAGAGACCGTAAGAGTGCCAATCGGGCGCCGACCGATGTTCTTTCGGGGGTCCGCTACGATGAACATAATATTCCTCTATTATAAGGCTGACCAGAGTCTTCTATTCGCAGGTTATTCTATTGTTTACTATTATTTTTATTTATTTATTTATTTTTAATTATGGATGACTGACATGAGTGACCGAACTGAACATTTAACGTATGGCCAATCACGAAAAGAAAAAGAAAAAAAAAAACGCGTACTCCCCCCCCCCACCCCCCCCCCCTCGGGTCACCTTGCGATATTTTAAGGTTTCCCCACGGCTATCCTGCGGCACCCTGCCAGGCTCCTGAAGGGCCCTAAAGTATTCTTTGATATATAGACCGCATGGAATTGAGACCAACAGGCCTTAGCTGTAGTGGGTTTAGACAAATATGAACAATTTACGTGTGTATGAAACTTTTGTAAGGGAAAACACACAAACATGATATACACAACCAAAAAAAAATGCTTTATTTTCGGGAAAGCGATCCACGTTGGCCGTTCAAGCATCAATAATTTTTTTTTTGGTTTTAATTTTATCATTTATTTTTTATCATTATAAACTATTATTATTTTATTATTATTATTATTATTATTATTATATTATTATTATTATTATTATTATTATTATTATATTATTATTATTATTATTGTTGTTTGTTTTGTTTGTTTTGTTTTTGTTTTTTTTTTTTTTTTTGGGGGGGGGGGGGTCCGTTAGCCCTTGCTTTTTGGGGAGGGATAGGTTCACAGAACCCCTCCTTCCGTGTCGGGCCCTGTTGTAAAGTTTGTCTTAAGCTTCTTTGAGTATAATGGCATTTAAATTATTTACGTTTCAAACAACAACGAAGTATATCAAATAGCCTGTAATAAAGAATGGAACAATATATTCTAACCTACTCGTAAATGGCATACATGTCACGGTTGATGTTATTTCTTATTGCTCTCAGATTGTCAACCCAAAACAACCTTTGTTTGAGAATGTTGATTGTATCCAACTTCTATTCACTGTTGTTGGTAAGCCGGGCATTCACCACCAACCTGTAAGAAAATACCGGGTTCTTGAGTTCTATAGTAACAAGGTAGTCAATTAGCCTGTAACTGAAGAACGGAGAACAATATTTGGAATCTACCGGTACTCGTGTATTGCATACTTGTCACGGTAGATGTTATGTATCGTAAGCTTTCAGATTGTCAAGCCAAAACAACCTTTGTTTCAGAATGTATCAACTTGATTATGCTCGGAAACAGAATAAATAGATAACTTAAGGTACATTTAAACGACATTGCAACTATTTGTAAGCTAGTCAGTCATTTTAATGGGTAAACTGGGTCCATCCAGCTACTTTTATCGACCTAGGCGGTCGCGTCGACGGACTAGCATCAAGCTTGACGGACGAGCTTTAAAGTCCCAGACCGGCCCGAGAAATGAAAACCAAAATTACATATAAAACGAAAGCTAATATTTCTTCACAATACAACAATTCCCATTTAAGCATTTTTATCTTCCATCTAGAAAGTATTTCATTAAAAAAAAGTGATCGAACCTCAACCAGGCCATCCCTCCCAAGTACTCGAAAAAGTACCCCTATTATAGTGGCGCGGCTGATGACGTCAAAGAAGTCATGATTGGGTTTCGCCTTTAGAAAACACGTTTGCATTGCTATGTCAGAACAATAGACCCCATGTGTGCTAGAATTCTATTGTTCTGACATAGCAATACAAACGTGTTTTCTAAAGGCGAAACCCAATCATGCCTGGCAGTAGCACTCCCTTAAACTTCTTTGACGTCATCAACCGCGCCATTAAAATAGGGGTAACTTTTCGAATATTTGGGAGGGATGGTCTGGTTGAGGTTCGATCATCTTTTTATGAATACTGTTATGAAAATTTAATTTATTATGGGGGTATTTATGTTATACGCCTACTTAGCTTTCAATTAAGGAAAGGATGTATTTACTCCGTCAACGGTCTTTAAAGCTCGTCCGTCAAGTTGAGAGATGTAGATTCAGTTGTATGCTAGTCTGTCTCGACGGACTAATATGACAGACTACCTTTAAAACTAGTCCGTCTTGACGAACTAGCTTTAAAGCTAGTCGGTCCATTGACGGACGAGGTTAGGTTTTCAGTGTTGGATTGTTTCAAACGGGCTCTGCTTCGTGGAAACGGTCCTTTTCACCCGATCTTATCTCGATACAAACGGACTGCAGACGAGGCAAAGACGTGATAGACGTATTGAGGACTGTATACGAACGCTTTGGCATCTTAATCCAGAAATAAGTCGGTCAAATTTATTCGTTCTGGCCGTTTTTCATATTTTTTTTAAAGTTGTGAGATTTATCTATTTGTAACAATTAATGGGTGACAATCAAACAGCTGATCTGTTTGCTTATACTACTATCATACTGAACGATTTCTTACCATGTTATTGAAATTATTGCAGAACGGGCTTAATCTATGTACACACAGAGTGGACGTACTTGAGACCTATTTCAGTCTGCTTAGGACTTTATAGCACGGGCTTGGACAGCAAGACGTTTCAATTTTTAAAGAGAACGGCATGTCATAATCCCCGTCACACTGAACTAGTTCTCACTACGTTCTTGGTAGTTCTTGATGAATGGGATCAATCTGTTTACAAACGGATTGCACGTAGTACAGACCTTTTAAAATCTAGTACAGACCGTTTACAATCTGTTTTCTAACTTGGCGGACGGGCCCGAACGGAGAGAACGGAAAGGCAGTCCGATTTTTTTAAACATGTTCAAACAAATCGGACTGGCTTCCAGTTCTAGAATTAAACGTAGTGACAACGTTCCTTAAACGGGAAGGACTTACTTTGAACGAGAAGGACGTACTAAGAACATGGTACCTAACTTTTATCATGCTGCGCATGGACACTCTTAGTGACAGTTTGGACGTGCTAGAACGGTACAGAGTGAATGAGAGGTTTACTCGGTCTAAACTGGATAACAACGTATTGCAGACGCGATAAAGAAATTGACGTAACGAGGACTATTTATGAACTGCCTAGTATCGTATTCAAGAAATTATTTTTCAAAATTAGAAGTTCCAACCCGACCAAAGCCCGTTCAGCAATTTTTTTAAGAACGGGCAAGGACGTTATAGAACTACCTCAGTGTGACGGCCCCTTTATTTAACGTTATAACAAAACTTGGATTGAGAGGTTTTTTTTCTGATGAGTGCTGAAATAAGGCTCATATTTCTTTGTTAAAAAGACCATATCGCGTAAAATTTAAGTCACTTGTACAAAATATATGCTAGTTTATGATTTTAAAATTATATACAATATGATTTGATTATTTTTAAATTATACTCATTAAGACTGCCATTAGCATTTTTTGTGGGACACGCTGTATATATTTTTTAATTTCTATACCCATCACACATATTATTCACTGTATAATTTGTTTGCATCAATTATATTATCATTCAAAATTTATTGTGTTGTTGTTTTTGTGATATTATATAAATAGTGTACAATCTATCGCGCAATATAGGGGAAGGTGGGGCATAACGGACCACGTAACTTCAAGTGGCTTCTGTGACGTCACAGATAGGAGCAAGACTATAAAAATGATATTTCCTTGACGAGTTCTTATTGAAGTTTGATAAACAATCGATCAATAATTCTCATCTCTTTCATACTTCCGGCAAAATGAAGCTGAAAAAATATCGGAAAAGGTCCGTTTTGCCCCACTAGTGGGGCAAAATTGACTCCGTGCATATTTTGTTGGGGCAAAATTGTACCCTATTATGGGGTACCGTTTTGCCCCGTAAGAAATAATCAACTCCTGGGGACTGATTTGTCAAAATTTGTTCAAGTTGGCAAAATAAATGTACTTTTGGAAGTCTCCAGAAGGGATGCGAGCACACCAAATTCTCCCCAGGGTCAGCCAAATTATGGTCCTTTTTGCCCCACACCATTGGGTTCCATTTTGCCCCAAGCAGAAATACCCTACATCAGAGGGGTACAAATTTTTGAATGGCACCCCCCTCTGTAGGTATTGATTTTTTTCGATGAAATTTCAGTGGTAAATTGGTGCAGCAATGCCTCATTTACTGCAATACATTTTATAGAAAGAAATACTTTTGATGTCAAGCTATGAGAAAGTTCCGTTCTGCCCCTAGGGTCCGTTATGCCCCACCTTCCCCTACTGGATTATAGGTACGAAAAATACTAAATTATCCCGAGTGCAGATTTGTTTATCCGAGGCCGGAGGCCGAGGTGAAATAGATCCGCACGAGGGATAATTTAGTATTTGGAGTTCATATAGTCCAGTAATGTTGCAAGATGAAGCGTTCACTATTTATTATAGTAAATAGACCCTGAGATCTTTGACCTTGCCTCATCTGGTTTTATCTTTGCCCAATTTTTGGTGCAAATTTAGCTATTGTGACGTATTTTGTTGCTTCGCGTATCCATTGTTATAAGCTGTTGCGCGCAACATTTTACTGTTATTACGCGCTCGCGCAACAAGGCAATCGATAGAATCGATACATTCATTTAACACGGGCTTTACCCTACAAAAACCGAAAGTTATATTGTACATAAATAACCTTTTCAAGGTAGGTCACGTGGTACTGATCTGTCCAATGACGACGCGTATTTTTCTACCACTATTTACTATAATATTATATAAATAGTGGACAATCTAGAATACAATATACTGGTCAGATTATATGTACGACACAAACCAAATTGTCCCAAGTGCATCGTTTCACCAAGGCCGCAGGGCGAGGTGAAATAGATTTGCACGACGGATGATTTTGTATGCGGTGTTCATGTAGTCCTGAAATATTGTATGAGGGAACGTTCACTATTTATTATAGCAAATAGACCCCTAGATCCTTGACTTTGCCTAATCTGGTTTTATCTTTGCCATACTTGTGGTGCTAATTCAGCTATTGTGACGTATATTGTTGCTCTGCTCATCCATTGTAATGAGCTTTTGTGCGCACCATTTTAATGTAATTATATATAAATTAATGTAAAAGAGTGAAAAATTGCTCGAAATTTCGAGCGACTTTGATTTAATTCTAATCGAGTGTAGTTTAGCTCTTTAAGAGTGAAAATATGTTTCCACAACTCACTCCGGTATCAGAGGGACGCCTGCTCTCGAAGGAGTGAGTCGAAAACGCCGCTCTTTCAAAGAGCTAAATCTTGACCAATCAAGGACACGTATGTTCGCCGCGATCATTATGTGTAAGCCGCCATGTTGATTCAATGAACAATGCCGCGCAGGCCTGATAATGCATATTCATGATGCGTAGTCCCACATTATACGTTTTTGTAGTATAATTGAAAGACGTCAGTCCAATCTAATTCTAGATTTTACAAAAATATTACTCATGTTCACCTTACCAAACTTCACAAGAGTATCGTAGATATACTACTAAACAAGATACGAGAAACAAAATAGACACTGCAAATTCGGAAGAAGACAAATTGGGTTAAAAGGTAGTGAAAGGGGCAGTCACGTAAGTTCCCACCGGGAACCTGTTGAAATGTTAATGAGAGAATCACTGAACCGGTTTTGAATGAACAAAGCCATATTAGCATATGATGATTATTCATGATGCATAGTCCCACATATTATGTTTTTGTCGATAATTAAAAGACGTCAGACCAATAAATCTAATCCTAGATTTAAAAATAAACATTATTCATGTTCACCTTACCAAATTTCACAAGAGTGTCGTAGATATACTATTAGACAAGATGCAACAAACAAAATAGACACTGCAAATTCGGAAGAAGACAAATTGGGTTAAAAGGTAGTGAAAGGGGCAGTTTATGGCCTTACTAAGTGCTGCTGCGAGTTGACTAGCATGAAAACATGAGGTGCCTTCGCTTTTCCAGGCTATAATTTCAAAATTATGGAATATAAAATTGACCAAACTACTTTATTTGTTCGTTTATGTTCTTACAATACTATGCGGATGACTAACCTTGTTTTTCATGATGATCAAAAAGAAAAGAAATGGCATCAGAATTGCCGTTCTTGTGTAGTTAATTAAGTCCCAATCGTGGTGGTCAGTTTGCAACACGCATGCGCAACATCGCCAATAGCTGTTTGCTCGATTTTCACGGAGATCGGATGAGATTCTGTAATGGGCTAGAAAATACAAGATTTTATTCCAGTGCACGCAGTTTTTAGGAAGGTATGATTTGCGACATGTCTGTTCATGTAATAAGTGGCATTACATAACTTATATTTTTCCTGATTTTTACCTACTCTGAGTGGTAGTTTTGACCATTCCAAATTGAACTTGATAAAATTTGACGGGTATCCCTCAGAACGCTGCCACTTGTGGTAGCTTTCCAGTGGCGCTATTTATGGTCGTAACCTTGCTTCAAGTGCAGCCAATCAACAATCGAGTCTCTGTAAGTGTAACTTAAACCCAATTGCCTTAATTGTTAATCTAGATGAAAGATTTAAGCAAATCACGAGTAAATGTGAAACTAAAACTTTGTAAATCTCATCAAATATTTTACTGAAAATGTTGACAAATTATATCAGCATTGGAGACAGACAAAGCGAGAAAATAATCAGCGGCTTCATGAGGCTATTCTTATATATCTGTCAATATGTCAGCGCCCACATCGTGACCATTGGTTGTGTAGATTACAAACATACGTGAGGAACGGCTATTTTCGCGCTCTGCGCTTGCGCAATGCATGCTGAAATTTTTTGCCGTAACAACCATATTTCAACATGGCCGGTGGACAACCACAGCTGCAGGAGCGTAATTTTTCGGAGGAAATAATCAACCTTTTAAAAGGTGAGGAAATGCTAGATGCCAAGTAAACTCGTGCGACGTGAAAGATGCTTAAATTTGACCTTGTGAGGTGTGTTTAGCTGTTAGTTTTACGGTATACGGTACCGGTGAAGGCAAGCCCGCTGGTAACTATAGACAGCGCTGTAGAAGGGATTTGCTCATTTACGTTGAATATTGATTGGTGACCTTTTTGAAGGGTCGACCCGGAAGTAGAAAAAATCGCTGTGCTTTTGAACAGCAGCGCATACGGCCCACTAGAGCCGCCTGCTCTAGCCGCCTAGCTAGCTTGCTAGCAGACGGCGCTCGCGACCGGGGGTCTATATCGCCATGTACCGTACCTGCGATATGAACACAAGTTACGTGTTTGGAACTGATTTTTGCCTTCAAATATCAATCACTCATTGTTATGACAACATAAATATGTGGAAGAACCTATCTGCTCTTGTATTCTTGGAAGTTACATAAATTCAATGTGAGTATCATTTTTAAAAAAATATATTACTTGTGAGAGATTCGGGGTATACCAGCCCCACAACTAATCATCCGTCAGTTCCCGTCGCTTCGCGACGGGGACTGGTCAGTTTAGCCCGCTGGTAGCCCAGGGCACTCTTCGCTTGTAGAGGCCAGCCGCGCTCGGCCGGCGCGGCTGGCCTCTACCTGCCAGCGAAGAGTCCCGTGCCTGGGCTAGAGATGTATACAGTTAGAGTGTAGACTAGAGTCTAGACATGCACGAGTAATCAAATTTAAGCATATTTCACGTCGCAGGAGTTGACTTGGCATCTAGCACTGAGCTCACCTGTAAAAATGTTGATTATTTCCTCCGAAAAATTCCGCTCCTCCATGCAGCCACTCCTATATGGAAGAGTGAAAAACCACTCCAAAAGAGCATATGAACAAATATGACCCATATACGCAGCGGAGTTCGCACCGCGCCCTTAATCACGGGAAAACGTCTCTCAGTTTGAGGTCCTAAGCAACAAATATGACTGTGCCTTTAAAACAAAACGATATTTGCGCTCATTTCGGATGGAAAGATAATCTTCAGAATATATCCTTTAACTTGGTTATACTTTTTTATAGCATGCTTTTAAAAACACGTATGCCCATCTCGTCTCAAAAAAGAGAGACAGCAGTGTTAATTTTTACTCCCAACTCCCACCTTTTCCCATTGAAAGGGGAGAATTTTCTTGATATTGGTCAGACATCACTTCACTAAATTGAGTCTTGAGGTCAAACAATATGATTTATAGGGCCATTTCGCATACCAATGTGTTGGTGATGACTAGCTCTCACCGAAAATATAAAAGTCATTCTTGTTGGATGAAGTGATATATATGCCATGCCTGGTTTTGTAAAAATGACTTCTTCTGGTATAGCCCACGGATGCGTTTCCATAGACTGCACGTTAATGGCCTGTGTGTACGAGTGTGTCTGTGTGAGTAAGGATCGACCTTGGTGACCGAACTTTGCGTTGAAAGGGGAAAAAAGTGTCTGCTAGGGAAAAGTTATTGAGTATATACCTCTTATATTCCTCCATATGCTAAGCTCACTCTTTCAAAGAGCCGTATGAGTGACTAATCTTTTAGAGTGAATCTCACTCTTTCAACGAGTGAATTATGCCACTCTTTCTTAAGAGTGAGATTCACTCTAAAAGATAGGTCGTTTATACGGCTCTTTGAAAGAGTGAGCTTTAGCTCTTTTAGAGTGTTTTTTCACTCCCTGATAGCAAAAACTGGTAAAAATAACGTCATATTTACGTCTTTTTCTTCCTTGTCTCACGTCTTTTTGACGTCAAAAATTGACGTCTTTATGAACGACAACTTGCCACCAAACCCGCAAGACGATCTTTAGATGGTCATAATTGACGTGATTATGACGTCTTTTTTTGGTCGACAATGACGTCTTAACGACGTCTATATGACATATCCTGATAGCAAAAACTGGTAAAAATAACGTCATATTACGGTCTTTTTTCCCTTCCTCACGTCTTTTTGACGTCAGAAATTGACGTCTTATGACGACAACTTGCACCAACGCAAGACGTCTTTAATGGTCATAAATTGACGTGATTATGACGCTTTTTTTGGTCGACAATGACGTCTTAACGACGTCTATATGCATATCCTGATAGCAAAACTGGTAAAAATAACGTCCTATTTACGTCTTTTCTTCCTTGCTCACGTCTTTTTGACGGTCGAGAATTGACGTCTAATGACGACAACTTGCACCCAACGCAAGACGTCTTTAGATGGTCATAATTGATGTGATTATGACGTCTTTTTCTGGTCGACGATGACGTCTTAACGACGTCTAATATACATACTTCTGACCAGTACAGGACGTCATAATCATGTCATAAACCTCACGTGCTCTAAAAGTCTTATTTTAATTAATACAACGTCTATGAATTCTTTAAGATTGATATGACATGATATTCAGTATGATTATTGACGCCTTGGTCGCCAATGACAAGAATCACAATTACGTTGAATATCTATTGTTTTAGTTCAAATGATTTCGGCTAAGCAAGTAAGACTGCAGGACCAAGACTTTTCAAGAACAAAAACATCTCTACATGTGCAATAAAATGTGAAAAAATGTAATAGACACATTAAATATTAGGAACTCATTTACAGGATTAATACATACTAAAGATTGCATTAACTGGGCAAAATATCATATTTCAATAAACAAAAAATTAAAAAATTTGAATAACAAAACAAAACCCTCCTTCAGCACCCTCCCCCTCCAAAAAAAAAAAAAATCCTTTGAAATAATGTTTTGGCATACATAAGTATTGAGTCAAAGGAATAACAAGTCAAGGAATAAACACAAGTTATAAAAAAATATCTGTTTATATAATAATTATTATTATAACATGTATATATATGTAGATATCAACTTGATATTCACGTAAATGTATAAATACTGATGTCGCAAAACTTATGGCGTTCAAGTGTCAAAAAGATACCTGACTCAAAATGAGCAAACTAACCAATTGAGACAGGTATGGCATAGACCAGTATAAATACATGTATAAATTCAAGATATAACAAGAAAATACACCTGAGCTACAATAATTTATGTTAACAATCTCACTCACATTTGGATGAAAACATACATCATATGTAATTTTTTGTTATGTAAATGAATCAGCTGACGATGGTGATATTTGTTGCTAACTTGTAGATAATAATAAAACATAAAATATCTGCTTATTACATGTAGTGTATAAAAAATACAAGAGCTAAATACGAATAAAAAAAAAAAAAAAACCTATTTAAAAAAAAAATAGTAGTTTCATAAAATGGGATCTACTCAATGGGCAGTTCAAGTACGGAAGTGACATCAGAAGCATTTAAAAGAAATGGTTCATGACAAAAGCGATGGTACCCTTCTTTTCAAATGATAATTTTTTTTTAGTGAATCCTCTTAATAATGAGAATAGAATATCATATAATCATGTTTAACGGAGTGAACGCAAAATGGACATGCATATTTGAGCAGAAACATTTTGCTAACTCTGGAAATTTAAAATGGCTTATCACATTTTGAGTTTATTGAATTGGATTCATATTTATCTAGTATATAATATGCACTTGCGATGAAAAATGGTTGAATATTTGTTAATTATGACTTAACACAACTTGACACCTGTCCGGTTACGGAGTGACGTCTGGTTTACCCGGTCTTTTTCGTAAGGAGAAATGCATTATAAGAATATTAATACAAAGATTTGTTGGAGTAAACCATGACAATTACATTAAGCTAAAAAAAAATTGGCAAAAAGTGACGAAATAAGAATTAGAGGCATTTAAGACCCCATATCCGCATACGTGCAATTTGGGTTTGATCAATTATTCAGACGCAAAGAATACTGAATCGCAATTTTTTTTAACATTAAAGATGGTTGTTGTTTAAAAGAAGCCTTTGTGGTAATTTGGATCCTAATTTGCATTTTCAAAGCACCGCGCACATTAAATTTCAGCTCCATGTCCTGTTTGCTGGAAACTGCCCCATACAATACTGCTGTTCAAGTATCATACAAAACTGAATAAGGAAAACATACATATGGCTTACCTGTATACGCATTAAACATATATATTTGAAAAAATGCAAGAGTAAAAGATTTTGGCCAAAATAACATGCTCAGTGCTTTAAAAAAACAAAACAAAAACAAAAATAAAAGCACTTTATATTTAAATAATTATAAAGTTTAAAAAAAAATTAACAAAATGAAGCCAGTTAAAATACAGAATGTCTTTAGTAAGAATACGTTCCATAAGACAGACAAATACAGTCCAACACCATTAAATGAGGTAACTTGGACAGAGCCTAATAACTTGTGATCTATGTATACCATATGGAACCATAGGCACATGGGACTCACATGTGCAGTGTTTGATATTGACGGGATTTGCTTGTAAAAAAGAAGTAATAAATACACAAAGAAATTGCCTTACCATTTTATTTACATAATCGCTGAAAAGTACTTCAAAAAAACTTATGGTGTGGGATACCATGTAGCATTAATAAACTGTTGGTTAATATGGCAATTCACTGGAAAATGCAGAGTAAATCAGCCCAAAATACTTGTAAAATTCCCAACTCCTGTATATGAACTACTCGAAGACCAAGCCAAATGCAATATAGCTATTGACTTCATTCGAGACTAATGAATAGCCTCATCAAACGGGTCATGTGTGGTGTTGCTTTATTTATACGTTGAGTATCATGTAAAAACTTTTGACAGACAGTCTATAAAATAATTTCAGTATGCAATTAGAGCAAGTAACATACTGACACGCTAGACAAAAAAAAAAAAAAAAAATAATCTAAACACTGTGGAGAAAGTAAAATCAAAATCAATAATTTCGCTGTACAATCCACCTTATATGTTGCATAAAGACTATGACAATGATTTTGAAAATGATGAAACTAAGCTGAAATAACTCGAATTCATTTTAAAATAAAAAAATATGAGATGCAATGGATGATCATTTGAACTGATACGCGAAAGGAATAACCACTCTGTCGCCCCGAATAGGCATTGATCAAGCAAATATCTCATTGCGAATTACGTAGAATGAATCATGTCATTATCTGTATGCATTCTTGACCAACCATTGGGAACATCTGTAGAAGATCAACATGCTGTAGCGTTGAAACACTTGCGTTGCTGGTAAAGCTCAGTTATGGACTGAACATTGCAAAATTGCATTAATACTATTACTCTGAATAATGACTTCTGTCATAATCCACGATCTCCTCAATGATGAACATCGGTAAGTGTCGGCAGACGGTACTTTTGTAATGTTACTTACAGCGTAAGTTGACCCTCATCATACGTGTTGCCCATCTGCGATTCGCATAGTCTGGTGTCCAGACCCTCTTCAGACAACAACGGGTTGTACAAACATGGACGATCGGTACGTTAACACATAATGTCCGTCCCTGATGTACTGAAACCATTTCTCACAGGCCCAGCGGTAAACAATAGAGCCTCTTCTCACCAACTGAGAGATTCACTCAGTAAACT
>CALNVZ010003426.1:44825998-44839847 GCA_940671915.1 Paracentrotus lividus
CAATAGCACTGCCCTCCAACACGAAATTCAAATCTAGTGTGTGTGCACACATCTGCACTGCGCATGCGCAAATTAACCTTGTGCATACTGCCTGTACAGTCCAATTAATTGCAGTGTTGTGGTTGGGGTTTGCAAACTTTATCCTATCAATCAACTACTAACAAAGAATTAAAAATATTGAGTATGGCGTGGTGCTAATATATTAAAAGTATTTACCGAAATTTATCCCCATAGGACCCTATAGTGTTGCTAAACATGATTGTAGATTAATAGTTGCTGTTGATTTATTTTATTTATTTTTATTTATTTATTTTATTTATTTATTTTATTTATTTATTATTATTCTTTTTTTTGGTGGGGGAGGAGGCGGGAGAGTGCTTAAATGAAATATATTGCCCCTATATGTAGTTCAAAGCAATATGTCATCCTACAGCCCTCTTATAGCCAACTTGTTATCAGCTATTTATGTCATGATGGGCTCTCCCCGCCCCCCCCCCCCCAAAAAAAAAAAATAAATAAAAAATAAAAAATAAAAAAAAAAAGGAAAAAATGCAAAAATAATATAAAATATGCCAGAAGAGGGTGAGTAATTTTAATTCATTTATTTTTCATTTTATTTTCATTCATTCATTTATTATATTTTTTTTTTTTATTATTATTATTTTTTTGGGGGGGCTACTGATACAATTAAATACTTTAGTGTTTGATGGGGTTCATAATTATCCTTTTTGGTGAAATATCATTTGACTCCAAAAATAAGGTCCCAAATATATACTTATAATTATTTAATATCTCCTTTTGGGGGAGGGCGCTCAGGCATTTGTAATTGGGCTTCCTCTTCGCCTGTTTGCTTTATTAAACCTGGTGTATAGTTTTTGGTAACATAAAAAAAAATCGCATAAAACGATTAAATATAGTCTCATGTTGTTCACATTGCGCTCAAGACATGTGTGAGAGATTTTGTGAATTCCTTTCACGATTTCCGGTGAATTTCAGTAAATGTTTGAATCCAAACACAATTGTAACGGTTTTGAGACCTTTGCTGGGTTGTCCTGTCCCCCGAACTTCCCGCATGAATGGACCGTAGCATCTTGTTGTATCACCCACACAAGAGAATCCCCATTGGTTTTCCATGTGAACCTAGTGCACACAAAGCTGAGTCGGGTCCCCGTCTTATCTTTTTATACTATAATACGTGAAATAAAGACATTTAAAACGAGATTCCATGTAATATAACTTTCTTTGTTACAGTTATAGGATTCAGGCTTTCATATTATCTAACTGTGAATCAAATTAAATTTTTTCCTTCTCCCAACACTATACACCAGCTTTATCAATGGTCTCAATGAAAGCAAATTGGCCGGAGGCAAATCACCACTTGTTTTACTGGTGTCAAATGGTCCAGTAATGTGTCAAACGGTCATAATTACGTTATTCTGGTCATATAAATTGTAATTAGCTCGTCGAGATGGTCAATACATGACGTCATAGTCACGCATTATCTGGTCATATCAAAAATGCATATTTATTTCGTAGATTGTCAAGAAATGAAGTAAAAATCACGTCATAATTGGTCGTATTAAATTGCAAATTACTCGTCAGAGATATTGGTCAATAGATGTACGTAATAATTACGTCATAATCTGGTCATACAAAATTTCAAAATTTACGTTCGTCGTAGAATTGGTCAATAATGACGTCAATAATTACGTAATAATCTGTCATATAAATTGTAAATTTAGCTCGTCGTAGATTGGTCAATAAATGACGTCATAATTACGTTATAATCTGGTCATATAAATTGTAAATAAGCTCGTCGTAGATTGGTCAATACATGACGTCATAGTCACGTCATACTCTAGTCATATAAATATTGCAAATTTACTCGTCGGAGATTGGTCAATAAATGACGTAATAATTACGTCATAATCTGGTCATACAAAATTTCAAATTTACTCGTCATAGATTGGTCAATAAATAACGTCATAATTACGTCATAATCTGGTCATACAAAATTTCAAATTTACTCGTCGTAGATTGGTCAATAAATGACGTCATAATTACGTTATTATCTGGTCATATAAATTGTAAATTAGCTCGTCGTAGATTGGTCAATAAATGACGTCAAAATCACGTCATAATGTGGTCATATCATATCGTTTGTCAGTTTACGACCAGTTTTACCAGTTTACGACCAATTTATGACGTCATTATGACCAGTGTCTGCTATCAGGGCTCTTCCACATTTATACGCGATCGCAATAAGGCGAAAATTAGAATCGATACTCTCTCTATTCAATTAACATTTGTTCAAATGTAAATATGATTTCTGTGGAAATGAAAAATAAAGTTGAATTGAATTGAACACGGGCTGTACCCTACAAAACCGATGGTTATATTGTACATACGTAATATACATGTATAACTCTTGATTATGTTCAAAATGTTGACAAAATATCATGTACATTTAACTGGTGAAGTCTAATAAATTCAATTCATTCTCAAATTGAACGTAGGTCTCGTGGTACTGATCTATCCAATGACGACGCGTAATTTTCTACCACTATTTACTATAATTCATATACTGTATAATGCATATATTTCTTAATATGTACAACATCTTGTAATTTATTACCATTTGTTATACCTGTCTCTTTCGTTTGACAAAACAATAAATAAATAAATAAATAAAAAAAAGTTATTTCCACAATTGGACATTTACATAATGACAGTTATTATCATAGTTAAAAAGCATTCATTATACCAATAATAATTTAGGCCTACCTGTGTTGCAACTATAAGCTTCTTAGCAATTACTTCTGCGAGGGCTTTACTATATTCGTCGCCTATGAAAGATATTATATATATTATGTAATAAAATATAAATATAGATACACTCTAAAAACTGAAGTGCTAATTTATGGGTGTTCGTATAGTGACTGCACTTGAAGTGCTAAATCAGCACCTGAAGTGCCGTTTTAGCACTAACCCAAGTGCTAATGTATCAACAAAAAATGTTCAATGTCGGTATGGAATTCGAACCGGGTTCACTTAGTCATGGAAGAGTACCGCTAACGCTACCAATAGACCAACGGAGATCTCCCTAACTTGCTTGAATTATGAAAGCATGGTAGATAATTATGGCAACTTTGAAGAAAGTTCATCATGAAACAATATGATCTGCTAGCAATTGTGAGATGTGAATTGGTCTAACGTGCTCGTAAGCGCTTCTCATCCAGGTGACCCAGGTTCGAATCCCAACGAAGTCACCCCATTTTTGCCCATTTTTGCTGAAAGTTCAGCTCACCGTGAACGTGATAAAACAGCACTTTGAGTGCAGTCACTATACAAGCTCTTAAAAAAGTGTTGATTTCAGCCTCTGAAGTGCTAAAAAACGCACTTCAGTTTTTAGAGTGTATATAAAATAAAGTAGTGAACAATAACATCTTCAACTATTACGTAGGCCTATAGATTTTGAAACCCTATTTTCGTTCTTTTTATATTCTTACAGTAACTTTGCATGTGTGACAAATGTAACTATGGCGCCAAATGATTACAGATTATAAGACAATAGGCCTCCATTTTGATCGGGACTCAATGTGTAAGAAGTCAAAATGTATACTTCCTGCCCCTCCCCTCCCCCGTTCCCTTTCTTTTATGAAGCGATCTTGTTGATAATAATTTAAAAACATATAAGTAAGAAACCCTATTCACGTTGGTACCATAGCACCTTATATATAATAGTAATAATTATAATAATAATGATAATATTTCCGGAATATATATAGCGCCTAATATGGAACAATTTCATCTCTAAGCGCTCTACAATTATTATCATTATTATTATTATTATTATTATTATTATTATTATTATTATTATTATTATTATTATTATTATTTCTATTATTATTAGTAGTAGTAATAGTAGTAGTAGTAGTAGTAGTAGTAGTAGTAGTAGTAGTAGTAGTAGTAGTAGTAGTAGTAGTATACACTAATATAGCTATAATACATGAAAACATATTCATAATTATACATACATCAATCAATCTTTAAAACGATTAGTCGGTACTCAATGCTCTTGACTTCAAAATGAGTACTTCTTCCTACCGCCACCCCTTATTTTAATGAAACGATCGTGTTGAGAACTATAACTTTACAGCTGAATTGCTTTGTCAGGTAAAGTCACAGTTATCACGAATAGCTTTGAATATTTGTATTACTATGCTTTGTGCAGGCAAGCCCATTTTGGGGCAAAGTCTCTTTACCTTTTGTATCAAATTTCCCATGCTCTTCTCTGTGAATGGACCACATTATCCCACCAGTCTTTGCAACTTCAACATTGATTTCACAAGTATTTGATGTTTCTACGCCATCTGTTATTGCCTCATTTTCATCAAATCTGGGACATGGAGGGAGAAAAGTGTTGACATTAACAAAATATATAAATAAATAAATAAATAAATAGCTATTTTCTTCCTACCATTATTACCTTTCTTTTCTGTTTCACCCATTCAAGCTTCGGTCGAGAAGGGGTCAAAATAACCTTTTCTTCTACTTTCTTTCCATTTTATTATTTTTTTTTTTAAAGAGACAGGTATTCAACATGCTCAAAAATTAATTAAGAGACGGTCAACGAAAAGAGAGTGTCTGGCAGAGAGAGAGAGAGAGAGATGTGAGAGATGAAAACATTTTATGGAGTTAGAGAGAGGGGCGGGAAATTTAAAATAATATTTGACCTTACCCTTGCCCTGTAAGTGATTTCTTTAGACTTGTCTTTCCAACGCGCTCCTGTCCCACAAGCATTAGTCGAGTTCGGAATACCCTCTTTGTACCAGCTCGAGCTGCCTCGGCATATGCCTGCTGCGCCCTCGGTCCTCGAGCAAGGATCTCGGGTGGTATTGCTAAACTACTCACTGGATTTGTATCCTCATCGCTGGTAGACTCAACTCCCTTGGGATTATCTAGATCATCTTATATTATAAGTTTCAGAGTTACACAAAGACTAAGAAGGCATGGAAGTATGCACAAAACACTTTAACAACCAGTAACGAAGTAATATGAATATCATTCTAGATTAGAGATTAGGAAAAAAATAAAACAAGAAGACTGAGAAACAAAATTTTTTTTTCTTTATTATTATTAATATTGTGGTCTGTCTGGTTGTCTACCTTTAGCTTTGTACATTTAAACACTCTACTTAATTATTTATGTTCCCTTTATTGACCTTTTTCCGCTGTATACAAAACAACTATAATCCTTGTGCTATGCTTTCGATTCATAATTCTCAAAAGAAGAAATAAAAGTAAATGAAACAATATCAATTAATTAAACAGTTTTCAAAAAATAATAATAATAATTAAAAAATCGAGTAAAAAATTCAAAAGTTCCTATTGTCATTCATCCTTGGACGGATTTCGTTAAATTTTTAGGCCTACTGGTGATTATGTTTCTTTCATTTGTGTCTAATGTGTGTCACGTAATAATTATATAGACATGAAGGTTGACCAAGAAGACTGTACGCCCAAATAGGGATGCAAAATATAATTGCAATAATGGTTCCTTTTGTTATGTAAATAAAACCCAAGAAACTGCCTCTTGGAGCAGCTACTGAACGGTGGTACAATTGTGTCTTTTATGTGACACTTTATGCCAAACCGATTATTTCGTGACGGATTCGGCCACATGGAACAATTAGACTATGTGATGGTTCCCGATAATGTCGCTAGTTTTCCATTGAAAAATCCACCACGCTCCTGTCATATGAAAATCCGTTTTAAAACATGGCAACATCAATGCGATATGTCGCGTATCTTCTAATTTGCAATACAGCTAGAAAAAAATAAAAAAATATCACCGCTCACTCCAATCTGACTCGGCTGAATTAACTGGAAAAGGCCGGCATTAACTGTGTGTTTACGTATATTAAAAGCAGAGAGAGAGAGAGAGAGAGACAGCGGGTGGGGAGAGAAATATAAAAGCAATAACTTGAAGGGTTAAATTGACAATGACAACAGAGTTATATCAACACATCAGGATCGGACATCGGAAGATTAAAGCTGGTGTATAGTGTTGGGAGAAGGAAAAATTTAATTTGGATTCACAGTTAGATAATATGAAAGCCTGAATCCTATAACTGTAACAAAGAAAGTTATATTACATGGAATCTCGTTTTAATGTCTTTATTTCACGATATTATAGTATAAAAAAGATAAGACGGGGACCCGACTCAGCTTTGTGTGCACTAGGCGTTCACATGGAAAACCAATGGGGATTCTCTTGTGTGGGTGATACACACATATCGCTACGGTCCATTCATGCGGGAGGTTCGGGGGACAGGACAACCCAGCAAAGGTCTCAAAACCGTTACAAATTGTGTTTGGATTCAAACATTTCACTGAAATTCACCGGAAATCGTGAAAGGAATATCACAAAATCTCTCACACATGTCTTTTAGCGCAATGTGAACAACATGAGACTATATTTAATCGGTTTTATGCCGATTTTTTTTTTGTTACCAAAACTATACACCAGGTTTAATGATGTGTTGATACAGCTCTGCTGTCATTGTCATTTTGACCCTTCATGTGTACACGATTATTGTTTTTATAAGCACATTAACCGGAATCCTGATCAATCGGTGCCTTCGAAATGGAATATTTTCAGACGACTAACGAATAAAACCAAACGAGGCTGAGAATGCCTCGTGGCATTGCACACACCTATTGATAGGTGGTGAAATGTGTAATACACGCAACAAATGGGGACATTGCCAAGTTGATCGATTTTTGTAATGTTTATTATTCTTAAATTCTATTTTGAATGCTGGTGCAAAATCTAAGATACGCGACATTTAGAATTTTGCTTTATATATTATTTTATATATTATCATATCCCTAAAGTGTGGTGGGATGGCTAACCCTGGGAGAAGTCACAATTTGAGCCAGCATCCTATAGTCTAAATATAACACTTAACGTGATACGAACTTACCTTCTGAAATCTCGCGAGGTCCTTGTCTGATGATAAGATGACGCCACAAACCTCCCAGTTTAACTTCTTGAAGAATCTTCCACAGTTCAAACGAGGGACCTCCAGTTCTTTCCTTCCAAATACCCAAGACCTCTCTTGTTGCTTTGTCATAGTCATTACTGCTTTTGTCAAGAATATCGTTAACCCTGGTGTATTCCTCCGGCAAGAGCATCTTCCCGAACGGGGTGTAATGTGTGTGTGGCAAATTTGTTGACAGTAGATCAAGGAAGTCATCTGTCACTCGTTTTGAATACTTATAGCTGGTTTAAATTACGTTAGAGTTGTAAGGGGAAAAAAAATAATATTTCAGGACGAAGTGAATACATATCATGGTATCAGCGTGTTTTCCTAATACTCCCTGATCATAAGTAATGCAACATAGCTAAAATGCGTTTTTTTTTTTGTTTGTTTGTTTTTTTTTTGTTTGTTTGTTTTGTTTTTTTTTTTTTTTTTTTTTTTTTGGGGGGGGGGGTCCAATTCTGCAAGTCTTTTATATATTATTATATTTCATTCATTGCCAGAGATTTGTCGAATATTCGTGTATATTCCGAAAGAGGACTTGTGTCTTTTCATTCTTGAGAGCATTGAGTACACAGACGGAGGCGTTTTGAAACATGGGGGTGACAAAAGGACCAAGACCCAAAAAATGAAATTTGGGGAGGTTAAGATTATAAGTGAATAAAATCATGAAACACGTTTCATATTTCTCAGAAAACTGTTTACAGGTTTCATTTATACCTGTTTCAAATTACAGAGAGTCATAAGGAACCATCACAAAGGCAATCGTCCTACTATCTTTCTTCTCACACAATTTTTTTTTTTTTTTTCAGGACAAACGTCGCCATTCAGGGGCGTATCCAGGATTTCCCAATAGGGGGGGGCGCAAGGAAATTTTTTATCGCCGTCAGGGGAAGGAGGAGGGGGTTCTTCTAATTCATATTGTACATGAAATTCCACATTTTTTTTCAATTATCAAAAAGTTACATAGTTTCTATAACCCTAAGAAATGTATGTTGCCTAGAAACCTATTTATGTGTGCATTATATACCCTTCTTGAATTGGAATCTGCGAGGCGAAACGAGAGTCGAAAATGTTGAGGTTTTTAAAGTTATAGAAATAATAAAGGGGCATTTTCTAGTACTAGAAAATGGTAGATTATTGTGTATAATAGACCCAATTTAGTATCCGCGAGCGCGAAGCGCGAGCTGAAAATTTTTAAAGGTAAAAATTGGAGTATTATTTGTGCATTATGATTTGGTATCAGCGAGCGCGAAGCGCGAGCCGAAAATTTGGGTTTAAAATTTTTTTAAGGTAAAATTTAAGAACTATTATTGTGCATTTGGATTTGGTGTAAGCAGCGCGAAGCGCGAGCCGAAAATTTGGGGTTTAGATTTTTTGAAGGTAAAATTTAGAGTTATATTGTGCATTTGATTTGGCATCAGCGAGCGCGAAGCGCGAGCCAAAAATTTGGGGTTTCAAAAAGTATTTTGAATTAATAAAGGGGTACTTTCTAATAAACCCATGAGGCCAACTATGTTTCCCAGGAGCCGAGGGCCCAGGAGGCAGAGGGTCCAAGAGGCCTCTTTTCTTTGTGAAATTTTGAAACTTTAGTTTTAAATATTTTTACTTTTCGTCACTAATGTTATTCTTTTCTTAAAAAAAGGGCGTTTGTGAGCAATTATTGCAAAATACAATATGAGAAAAGTCGGCCTCGTGGGCCCTCCCCACATTAAAGGCCTTAGTTATGGTCGTTTAGAACCAAATAAAGCCTATTTCCGGCTTTTTATTGAATAAAGTTGGGCGAAAATTGTACAAGCATCGAGCCTTATTCCCTTCTCTTTCTTTCTTTTTCTTCTTTTCTTCCCTTTTCCTTCTTTCTCTTTCTCCTCCTTTTTTTTTTTTTTTTTTTTTTTTTTTTTTTAGTCGGCCAGTAGGGGGGGCGCGCGCTGTTGCGCCCCCCCCTGGATACGCCCCTGCCATTGTCATGAGGAACCATCACAAAGGCAATTGAATTAAAAACGTATCAAGCACATTAGAAAAAAAATCTAACGTCCGCAACGTTAAATTAAAATACAAAACATGAAACGTGACAGTGTGGGCCACAAAATTTTTTATTGTTCTAAATGAAATTTTCAATATTATTTTTAAAAAATCAAAAAAAAATCGGCCCCAAAATTTTTTGGCCACCCCTCACCCCCCCCCCCTTTTTTTTCCATATGAAATTAATTGAAAAGTAAAAAATAAAATAATAAATAAATAAAAAAAATCGGCCCTAAAACTTTTGGCCCCTCACAATTTTTTTTGAGGGGGAGGGGGTGTTTAAAAGTAAAGAATAAAAAAATGGCCGCCCCCCCCCCCACCAAAAAAAAAATAATAAATCCCCTCCCCCAAAAAAACAAAAAAAAATAATAAATAAATAAATAAATAAATAAATAAAATAAAAAATAAAAAAAATAACTTCTTGCTACTTTAGTCCCACTATTATGTTACATCCATGTAATTGGCAAAATCAATTCTTCAAGAGGGTGCCATTATATTCATTGGACCGGCCGGTTAATATTTTCATCGAAGGTGACCGACCGGAAAACAGATTTCGATCATATCACGTGACGTGCTATAGACAAATCACGCTTGGCTCTCTGTCTTGGCTATCTTATATATTTATATATACAGTGGTGGCCAAAATTATTAGAACACCTGAACCTACACAAAGTCTATGGGATTATCAATGCGATAGTTAATATGCCGAAATCAGATTAAAGATATCTTTTGTGTGCCATGAGCTTTCAAGACTGTTTAGCGTAGGGTCTTACGTATATGTTGATACCAAATTTATATAGTTTCGACCATCTGGTAATGCACAGCATTAAAAATAATTGCGCTATGCGCTTTTGGTTTCCCCATAGACTTGTGTATTAAACATGTAATCCAAATGCAAAAAAAAGTAAAATGCCAATTACATATGCCGATTGCTCAAAAAGTATTTGAGGTAGAAGTATGAAACTTAAAAGGATTATTTATTCTAATATACCTCAAATAGATTCTAAGTTTCAGCCAATTTGGTCAAATGGGGAGGGTGGATTCACCCCCACCCTTGGCGGTTAGATGACCAAAATAACCATGCCCATTGAAGGTTAAGACTATTTTTTCATTTAATGAAGACACTCCTTGTAAATGTATATCTCTTAAAAGGAAATTTCATGAACAATTGAAATATGTTGAAATATTAAGGGTCATTGGAACAATGGACTTAATTAGGGGCACTGAATTGAAAATGTTGGGCCCTTCAAAAATAATTTAAAAACCACCACATAAGATGTTACTACTTCACCCTGTGTTGTTATGAATGCCATTTTTTACATCCTCGGGAAATTTCCTTTCAGAATATATATACTTTTGTAGGGAGAGGCTTAACATGTTTAACGTTATGACACTTTGATCCTGAAAGGGGCAAGATTTTTTAATTTTTCAATTGGTGGTGTAACATAAAAAAAAAAGGCGACTTGGGGGCGAGTTCCCAACGCATGGCTTTGTTATTTAGTTTTTAAAGCATAATGATGATATTCGGAGACATTCCAACCATTTCATAGGGATTTAAATGGTTATCTGAATGAAATTTACTAAAATCATTTTAATATGCTTGGTGTTCTAATAATTTTGGCCACCACTGTATATACCGAGTGAGTCAAAAAAAACTTTACACCTAGAAAGATGACAATAAAAAGAAAACCAATTTATAAATCCTAAATTATTTTACATATTCTGAAAGAGTAACTCCTCCCGCATCTTCTGGTACCCTTTTTGTGTGGTATGTCTTTACGCTTGGATGAACACGACGCATTGTTTGCGAACATGCAAATTTCGAATTGTGCCAGGGTGGGGATGAAATTGAAACAACAAAAGCTGACAAAAAAGCAACTCCATCATGAATAAAATAGCATAACTTGTTAACGAAAATGTATTCCGCTTAATAACTTGACAGGGGTGTTGTTACACATATTGACTACATTTTGTACGAAAATGAGATAAATCTGTAGAGTCAGGCATGAGTAAGCACACGTCAAAGACAAAATAATCTCTTTTCAAAAGAATTAGGAGGCCTTTTTAGGTCTGTCAGTGGCAATTTACTCTTTGATGTGTACTCATTCGTGCATTATTTGACGAGTCAATCTAATTTTCATACAAAATGTAGTCAATATGTGTAACAACAACCCTGCCAAGTTAATAAGCGGAAGACATTTTCGTTAAAAAGTTATGCTAGTTTATTCATGATGGAGTTGCTTTTTTGTCAGGTTTTGTTGTTTCAATTTCATCCCCACCCTGGCACAATTCGAAATGTGCATGTTCTCAAACAATGCGACGTGTTCATCCAAGCGTAAAAGCATACCACACGAAAATGGTACCATAAGATGCGGGAGGAGTTACTCTTTCAGAATATGTAATATAATTTAGGGTTTATAAATTGAATTTCTTTTTATTGACATTTTTTTAGGTGTAAAGTTTTTTTTTTACTCACTCGGTATACAGTGCGTCCCAAAAAGAACTATACACTTTTGAAATGGCTGCCAAAAAAAAA
Source organism: Paracentrotus lividus (assembly GCA_940671915.1). NCBI lineage: Eukaryota > Metazoa > Echinodermata > Echinoidea > Camarodonta > Echinidae > Paracentrotus > Paracentrotus lividus. Next base: position 44,837,602 of record CALNVZ010003426.1, read on the forward strand.
TATATGATTTTAGGTAATGAAATTTACATGTATGGAAAGCTCATTATCCTAAATTTTATATGACATCAAAAAGTCCGAAAATAAGTCATGCATGAATGAGCAGCGTTCACTTTTGTAAAGGGTATGGAAATTAGGGTGCGCAGGAATTGCCCTACACTGAAAAGATAACTTTGTCAATTGACAAATATAAATTTGTCATTAATGTGGTTTAATTTAACAAATTAATAAATTTGTCATGCCAAAGATTTGTCATTATAGATTTGTCATGCACCATAACATGACGAATTTTAATTTGTCATGAAAAGTGGTCTAATTTGACAAACCTTTTTCAAAGTTTGTCATTGCAACATTTTAATTCCTCATTCTCATTTTTCAATTTGTTTTTTTTTCATTCATCAATTTGTACTGCATTTTGACGTTTATTTGTCATATATATGCGGTACTTTCGGGTAGGTGGGAGACGGGAGTGTGGTGTAGTGTGGTGTAGTGGAGTGGGGCCTGCACGAACTTCGCTCGAGGTAGCCGTGTACATGCATGTATGCATACTCAATTTACTAATATTTCGGTGAAAAACACTTCACTATTATAGAATTTCATACAAAAGTTATCTCCACAGTAATATACTACAATCAAATTCATTAATTAATCATTTAATTATATTTTTTAGTATAAAAGTTTACCTTTTTCGATCTACTCAAGCCTTGCCTCGCAGCTAAATCGCGGCGACCGGCGAGTGATTCGAAGACGCTGATTATGTGCGGGGTTTCCCAAACTGTCTTCAGGAGCTAAATTTGTCATGCATTTTGCGTCAACAAATTGATTTGTTTTTCAGCAAATAATTTGTATTATAATTCGTTATGGCCGACTTAAAATCGTCATTTCTACATTGACTGCGAAGAGGATTTGTCAATTACGGTTGCGAAGAGTCGTCACGCAAATAAATCAGTCATGCGCAAGTTTGTTTTTGTCAACACCAGTTGAAACTTCGTAATAGTGCTCGATCAATTTGTTATGTATACTACCATGAGTTTGTCATTTCACAGTTATATCGCAAAACAAATTATTTTACCCCGATTGACGAATTAATCTGGCCTTGTGACAAAGTTATCTTTTCAGTGTACCAATTTGTATGAGGAAAGTCATTTGGAGCTTATGGAATTGAGGATGATATGCAGAATTACTGATTAATTATGATGGGTTGGGGTTTGCTAAGTGAAATTTGTGGAATTGGGGATTACATTTTCATGCATGAGTGAACAGGAATATGTATTTCCTATTATACCATTGTAATTTTCCAAGGTTTATTCAGTGGTGTGTTAGTGGTAGTCAGGATCGGGTGCAGAACAGGTGAGATGCAGGGTAAGGTTTTTGATCAGTTTTGATGATCGTTTTGATGATCTTTTGGATTGTCTGAATGTCTAACATCAGTGACGTTCTCCTTTTTTTCAACAAACATTTTTTATTTATTTATTTATTTATTTTATTTCCAGGAAAAGGACAACAAGAGTATGTACATAAGAAAGAAATTACCCCGACTAGTGCCTGAGGATGACTAAAATAAAAACTAGTTTCTGTTATGAAGCTCTCCTCACTAGTCGGGGTTTACAATAATTACATGTGTATACAATAAATAAAATCAGTATAAACTGGCAATAACTTTTAAATGCGTTACTTATGAAAACCAAAATCTAATAATAAATAGTAATTATTTCCATGTGCTATTATTATGTATTTAAATATCCAGTCAATATCAATATGAAATGTGTTATGCATTTGAATGTACAAAATTATGCTGTTATTAGATGGTAAAGCCTGATCAGTGAGACAAAAATTATCCTTATTGATATCATTTATAAATTACATAATTAAAAAAAAGAGGAAAAAAATTGCTTGGAATATTATGATAAATGGAAGTATTTTCATAAGGTTCAAGAGGTAAAATATAACACCATTGCTTACGTTGTGAGAGCCTAAATGCTATCATATATACTCACTAAGAAATAGAGGTTCAACTTAGCACCCTAAAGGGTGCACAGCTTTGTCGCTATACCTATACCCCTAAGGGTGCAAGTGTGCACCCCCCCAACGATAGGGTGCAAACTTGCAATCCACCTGGATATTAAGGTAATTCAATAAGAAGATGTTTACTAGATAATTGTTACCGTAATGAAACTGTGGAACAGGCATTAATATGATACTTTACTTATCCATGAAGGGATTATCAAAGTCACTGATGTTTAACCCCC
>CALNVZ010003426.1:44843058-44858035 GCA_940671915.1 Paracentrotus lividus
TAATCGTACTTTCCCTTGTTTTTTATGGAAATTGTCTAATGTGTGCATTGTTTTGATTCAACCCCCCCCCCCCCCCCCCTCCCCGTAACATTTGAAAACGTGACTTTTAGGGGGAATGGTAAAATAACATTTTCTGTTGTTTCGTTTTTGTTTGTTTGTTGTTTTTTTTTGCAACTTTCTTCGGGACCGATTCGAACGGATTCTCACCCTACACCCTACAGATAATATAATGTCGTGAACATCTTGACGGGCGAAGACCGAAATTTTTTGTTAATACAATCACACCTCGCAATCAACCCCCCCATCCCACCCCCCCCCGCCCAGTTATTCTAACGGCAATGTCTGATTCAACGAGCCCGGAATTCAAGATCACAAGATTTTAATGATAAGAGATGAGAAACGACATTGCTGAGAACGCGGCGGTTTTGATTGTAAACAACTAACTGAACAACATTCAATCTCAGGGCGTGAAATGCTCATTACGACGCGGAATGATTGGGCCGTTACCAAAGTCCGCATTTAATCTATTTTTTTTTTTCTTTACATTTATACAGTGCATCCCAAAAAGAACTAAACACTTGAAATGGCTACCAAATAAACAAAAATTAATATATGGTTCTTGGGAAATAAGTTTAGTTATATATAAAGCTCATATCCTCAACTATCATTATGACACAAAAAATTCCGAAAATAACCCATTCTTCAGTGAACAATGCCCACTTTTGTGTTGGACACAAAAAATAGCCTGCGCAGGAATTCGGTTTTCATCTATCACCTTTGTATGGCACGCCAAGAGGGATTCGAGTAATAATGGAATAAATCGGCCAACAAAGAAAAAATAAACTGAATTCAAAGCAAAAATCAATGATATAAAAACAAAACGGTGAAAAAAAAAATGAGTATAATTTTGATTGTTTATTTCTGACCTTCGGTATATCTTTTACTCTGTTAGCTGAGTCATTCCATTATTCTTTGTTTCCCTTCTGGCGTGCTATACAAAGGTGATAAATGAATAGCAAATTCATGCGCAGGCTGTTTTTCGTGTCCTTCACAAAAGTGGGTATTGCTCACTGAAGAATGCGTTATTTTCGGATTTTTTTTTGTTGTTGTCATAATGATAGTTGAGGATATGAGTTTTATATACATATAAATCTTTCCCCAAGAATCATATATTTTTTATTTGATAGCCATTTAAAAAATGTATAGTTCTTTTTGGGACGCACTGTATAGTTCAGTGACTTTACCTTAAGAATACAATATAGAACTTAAATACAGACGCTTCAACGACGTCTGCATTTTCTCAATAAAAGTAACTTTTTTAGATTATCTCCTCATTTTGCACTTGATAAAGGATAGCAGTGGCATCCGAAACGTTGTGCATATATAAGTACAAACACCGCGAGACAAGTTAATAAACTGTATTATATATTATTGTATATCCGCGATGAATAACCTGTTCACTGTTATATAAAAATACATTAGAATCACCTTTACAGCCATTCAAATAAAAAATTAGGGCTTTTACAATTTTTAATCAAGGATTGTAGAGCACTTAAAGGGCCCTGAAAGTCGGAGATTATGGGGAATGCGCGTGTTTCCTGAGCTCTATTGACTCGTACACAATCGACAGTGGCTCACGCATGGGTCGGCCTACTGGGGATTAACATTCGGACGGCACGAACATGACGAAGTTGACCGAATTCAGTCAGTAAATAGGGTCAGTAGCTTCGGATTCTCGAGTCCTCAACAATTCTTAGTTTATAGACTCTCAACGGGTCTCTCCGTATAAATTCAAAGAGAGGACTTGTATAATGCTCCATTTCAAAAACAAAACATAGGTTAGATTTACTTCGGAATTCTGGTTAGTAAGCCTAGCCATGAAGGATTAACTGGATTAACTCCAGACGGGTTGGCGCTGAAGATTATGCAACACGCCTCAGGCTCTGATTGGAATGTTATCATTTTATCCGAGATAAGGTGATTTCCCCATGTTTAATCAATTATACGTCCCTTTAAGGGCACCCCTCCCCCCCCCCTCAAAATTTTTTTTTTTTTTACCCACACTGTCGTATTTCACCTGATTTTCTTCAAATTGGAGGCATATTGATCAGGATAAAGAGCTGCTAAAATGAGCTACGTTAAACTTGGTTCTAAAGTATGACTCGCATGTTGTTCCACCTTTTCGAGTGTATCTGTTTTTTCCACGTTCCAGTCGGGTTGGTAGCTGAGCTGAATGGCTTTATGAAGACACGTCTGGCCGTCAGTTGACTTGATGTTGAGAGCATCTCCATTATTAGAGACTAGTATCTCAATTAGAGAAGTGGCACCACGTTGTATAGCAAGGTTGATATACGCTGGATGAGTAGCATCGTACTTGATTTATAGGGCGAGCAATAGTGAAATTGAAATTAAAACTAAACCCGTGAAAAATTCCTCTTTCTCTCTCTCTCTCTCTCTCTCTCTCTTTTTTTTTTTTTTTTTTTTTTTTTTTTTTTTTTTTTTTTTTTTTTTTTTTTTTTTTTAATTTTAAATATCACACGAACGGTGATGGTATAGAAGGTAAAAAAAGAATCATAAAAAATCGCATGGATCGTGAGAATTTGTTACGTATATCAAAAGAAAAATGTAATGGGTGGTTACATGCGGGTTTTAGTAGGTATGTTTTAAATGCAGACTTTATGAATCGGGTGTTTATTCTACTTAAAAAGGCAGGTCACTCCCGTTATCCTCACAATTCACGTCAACATTTCAAATAAGTGATCACGTCACAATGACCGTTCTGAGCAGGTGGATGTAATGCAGTCGAACCATCATTGTATACTCACCTCAGCCCCTTGACTGATTAGATATTTGATGACACCAAGATGGCCATATTGTGTAGCAATGTTCAATGCAGTCCAACCTTCGTCATCTCCTTCATTAACATCCGCTCCTTCCCTGATTAGATATTTGGTGACATCAAGATGACCATTATATGCAGCATTGTGTAATCCAGTCCAACCTTCATTCTTCGAAATTGCGGTGACGTCAAAATGACTAACATCCTCATCGCCCTTATTCACGTCGGCTCCTTGGTCGTTCAGATATTTCATGACGTCACGATGACCATTCTGAGTAGCTATATCTAATGCAGTCGAATTCACCTCAGCTCCTTGACTGATTAAATATTTGATAACATCAAGATAACCTACCTGAGCAGCAAGATATAATGCAGTCCGACCACTGTCTGTACTCTTATTCACCTCAGCTCCTTGACTGATCAGATATTTGGTAAGGTCAAGATGACCATTATCAGCAACTAGGTGTAATGCAGACCATCCCTCATTAATTCCCTTATTCACCTCAGCTCCTTGACTGATCAAATATTGGGTGACGCCAAGATGACCATTCTGAGCAGCTACATGTAATGCAGTCCAGCCATCATCAGTTCCCTTATTCACCTCAACTCCTTGGCGGATCAAATATTGGGTGACGTCAAGATGACCATTGTAAGCAGCTAGGTATAATGCTGTCGCTCCCTCATTTCCCTTATCCGCCTCAGCCCCTTGACTGATCAGATATTGGGTGACGTCAAGATGACCATTCTGAGCACCTAGGTGTAATGTAGTCCAGCCATCATCAGTTCCCTTATTCACCTCAGCCCCTTGACTGATCAGATATTGGGTGACGTCAAGATGACCATTCTCAGCAGCTAGGTGTAATGCAGTCGAACTTTCATTATTGCCCTTATTCACCTCAGCCCCTTGACTGATCAGATATTTGGTGACATCAAGATGACCATTCTCAGCAGCTTCATGTAATGCGGTCGAACTATCATTATTGCCCTTATTCACCTCAGCCCCTTGACTGACCAGACGTTTGATATCCTCAAGATTATTATTTCTTACAGCGCTTAATAATGCAGAAATGGCATCGCTTTTCCCTGTATCCATTTTGCCTCCTTAGCTCCTTCAGATTTCCGTTATTTTAAGGTGTCCATGTGAAAAGTCACATGTGAAACATATTTCCATCCACTTTGTGCCCTCTGCAAGCAATAAACCTTAATTAATTATCTATTTCATTTAATAAGATTTATATGGGAGGATGTCACAGGGGCGGATATATGTGACATCCTCCCATATAAATCTTATTAAATGAAATAGATAACTTGTGATAGATTATTGTGTCACATGCATGGCTTTAGCGGATATATCCGCCCCTGGGACATCCTCCCATATAAATCTTATTAAATGAAATAGATAACTTGTGATAGATTATTGTGTCACGTGCATGGCTTTAGCAAATAGTGCAAATCACTAACAGTTAATCTAAATTTCCATGGCAATAGTATATGTACCTGACCTTTGAATATTTGATTTCTTTTCTGAGCATGGCTTACTGATAATAATATAAATAGCCTATCGAAGATAATGTAGTGCATTGTAATATCGGGTAGTTATTTTGACGGAGATTGGACTATGCTTACAAACAGACATTGTTGAAGCATTTTGTGAAACAAATTGGTGTCACGTGTTATTTCTTTATTTAGTGGTCCTCCTTTTCACCAATAGTTAAAACGGCCTTTTGGATATGGAATAAAACTCAAAAGGCTATATAAAATGTTTCTTTACGGTGGGGGCATAAACACTCTTAAAACCGAAGTTCTATTTTAGCACTTCAAAGGCTGGCATCAGCACTGTAAAGGAGGAGTCCACGCTAAAATCTAGATGATTTGATTTTCTAGAGTAAAATAAAATAAGTACAACACTGAAAATTTCAAAAAAATCGGACGAAAAATAACGAAGTTACTATTTTTTTTATTTTTTATTTTTTTTTTGGCATTCTCCCTCCCCCCCCCCCCCGATAAATAGTTCTGTACAAATTATCATGCATAATCAATGAGCAAACTGGTTATGTCATTCATCTACTACTTCATTTATATGAATCTTTATGATTATTTTTTGTTTACACAAGTATACACAAATTCTCTCCCTTCTGATAAAATATGATAATCTTAAACTCTATATTAATCCCTGTTTTTATAATCATACAGCAGAAAATTTGAATAATAATTTAATATAATAAAATACAAAAGAAGTTAGTAGATCAATGAATTTATCAGCTTGCTTTATTGGATAAGCATGAGACTATACACAGGACTGCTTATCTGAAATATGCAAGACTTTAAAATAGATCATAACGTCGTTATTCTCCATCCGATGTGGTGCAATTTTCAGTGTTGTAGGCAAACTTGTAAACAATTGTATTTTACTGAACATTTTAAATCATCTGAAATTCAGCCTTGAGTCCATTGAGCTCGTAAAGTGACTGCGCTCGAAGTAGGCTTATGTTGAACTTCACTCCGCACTTTCACCTGAGCTGTAGGGCCTACATTCAGAAAATAATTCGTGACTCTGATGAGAATCGAACCTGGGTCACCTGCATTGGCGGCGATCCCTGGGGGGACGGGGGACGTGCCCCCCCCCCTCAATTTTTTCTTAGGGGATCGTCCCCCCTCGATTTTTAAAGCTTAACATATTTTTATGTAGTGATTAACTTGGTAAGCTAATAAAGAGATAAAATGTATGTCAAATACAATGCTAAATGTTATTATAAGGCAAAATTTTCGGCTCGCGCTTCGCGCTCGCAAACATTTTCATCAGTTTCTGCATAATGTGCGAAGTATGCGAATTTTGAGTGTATTATTTTCCACTTTCGGGTGTTCCCCCCCCCCCCCAGTCGTGACATGAAATCGCCGCGCTTGCCTGTAGCTGTAATTAAGACCTGTCGAGCACCAGGGCTAGACCAACTCATATATTTCGATTGTTAATTATGCTGCAGTCACACAGACACTTACGTTGAGTTACGTCCGGTTGCGTCCAAAAATTATTTTCTTTTTTGCACATCCCCCACAGATGCTTTTCGCTTTTCCGTCATAGTCAGCAGTGGAAATAGTGATAATTACGTTCATCCAACAAAACAAAAAACTACATAAGAAATGATAGAATAGAAGATGAAATAAGGATACAACTATACAAAAACGTAACTAAACGTACATGACGTCAGTGTCTGTGTGACTGCAGCATTACAGATCGTATTGATACGTTAATTTTGTCGCGTACAGATATTTTCGCAATTTTCGACAAGTTTGGGAAATTCGCGAATGCATAATTTTCCGTTTTTGTTATGTCCATATATTGAAGTGAGATTTTTTGCGAAGATGAACTCACAAAATTCGCGAAAATAAAACCACGGCGAAAATTACCACTTATTCAGTAAGTTAGGGGGTTCTCTGTCGGTAACGTCAGTGGTATACTCTGCCGTGTCTCGAATTTGATATTGAAACTGATATTGCACATTTTGGAGTGATAAATTTGCAAATTAAGTGTGTTGGGGGGATGGGGGGGGGGTGGTGTCAAAAATCTTCTCCCGTCCGGAAGGCCTACACTCATTTTTATTTTTAACTGTTTGTTAAATTACTTAAGATCGATAGCGTCCCTAAGTTTAAAATCGATTTGGCGCCCTGAATTTCAGATTGACTTGGCGCCCATACGTTTAATTTGGCACCCCGGGCAATTAGGCACTCCTCTCTCCTCTTTTTGGCGCTGCCTACCAGGGGGCACGGACCCGTGCGCCGAAAAGAGGAGGGAAAGGAAAAAGAGGGGGGGGAGAAAAAAAAGAGAAAGGGACAAAATTAGGGGGCGCCAAATCGACAGTAAACTGAGGGCGCCAAATTGACCTTAAACTTAGGGGCGCCAAATCAACCTTAAACGTAGGGGCGCCAAATTGACCCGAAATGTAGGTGGGGGTGCAAAATTGACCTGAAGCTGAGGGGGCGCCTAATTGATATAAAACTTAGGGGCGCCGAATCGGCCTTAAACTAAGTAAGGGCGCCAAACTGACCTTAAATTTAGGGGTCGCCGACTTGACCTTAAACTAAGGGGCGCCAAATTGAGCTTAACCATAGGAGCATCAAATTGACCTGCAACATAGGTGGGGCGCCAAATCGACCTTAGATTTAGGAGGGGCGCAAAATTGACCTTAAACTTAGGGGCGCAAAATCGAACTTAAACTTAGAGGGGCGCCAAAATGATCTTAAACGTAAAGGCGCCAAATTTAGCTCAAATGTAGGGGCGCCAAAATGATTTGAAATTTAGGGGGCGCTGAATTGACCTGAGACTGAGGGGCGCCGATTTGACCTGAAGCTAAGGGGTGGCCAAATCGATCTTAAATTTAGGAGGGGGCGCCAAATCGACCTTAGATTTAGGAGGGGCGCAAAATCGACCTTAAACTTAGGGGCGCCAAATCGAACTGAAACTTAGAGGGGCGCCAAAATGATCTTAAACGTAAGGGCGCCAAATTTAGCTCAAATGTAGGGACGCCAAAATGATCTGAAACTTAGGGGTGCTGAATTGACTTGAGACTTAGGGGCGCCGATTTGACCTGAAGTTAAAGTGGTGCCACATCGATCTTAAATTTAGGGGCGCCAAATCGACCTCAAACTTAGAGGGGCATCAAAATGAAGGGCGATTCTTTGAAAAGTGAACCTTTTGGGGAAAAAATAAAGTTTTTCCCTAATGTTTTTAAGCTGCGCATTCATATAGAGCATTTTCTGAAGTTTTATGAAATAAATTTTTTATCTTAATTTTACAAATTTTTCATGCTCATTTGCATGAATTAACATATATAAATTTAAATAGAAAAATGGTACATAAAATATCATTTGTTTGACCCTGAATTGATTGTTTATGCTGGTCTCCCTACTTTGATTATTGTCATTATATCTTTTTTAAACTTCATTCCTTTAAATTTAATTGAAAAATAATGGTGTTGAATTGATTGTTTTAAGATGATTAACTAAAAATAATAATTACCTTCAAATGTCACACACGTGACCCCGAAACACGAAAATTTAACGCCCCTCGAAAACCATAGTTCTATTATTATTACAATTTTTCTCCAAAGCTAGATATAGTGTGCCTTGCTTCTCACCAAATATAAAGCCATGATAGCTTTTAATTTTGTTATTAATTAACTTTGAAATTGGTCACACACGTGACCCACTGGTCATGTGTGTGACCAACCATGGTCATGCCTGAAAAACGGGACTATGCTACTGGGCCATTCTTTGAAAAGTGAACCTTTTGGGGACAAAATAAATGTTTGCTTTTGATTTTAAGCTGCATATTCAAATAGAGCAATGTCTGAAGTTTCATGAACTGATGTTTTTTTTTTTTTGGTGATTTTTGCAATAATTGTTCATGCTCATTTGCATAAATTAACGTAAATGATAATTCGATGGAAAAACGGTACATAAAATATCATTTTTTAAACCCTGATTTGCTTCATGTGGCCCATATTACCTGCTAGCACAAATTACCTGCATGTACCCTATGTAAAATTACTGGGCAACATATTTGTCTATAAATTATAGAGGCCAAATTGATCCTAAACTTCTGGTCTCTATTACAAAGAGCAAAATTTTCGCTCGCGCTTCGCGCTATCATCATTTTTTACATTGTTTTCCTGAGGAATGCATAAAATGTCACGGTTTTTTTTATTATTATTTCCGCTCGCGCTTCACGCTTGTCTATTTTGTCTTTCTTGTTACCAAATTATGAGGATTCTGAACAACAAAACATTAATTTACATTTGTTTGATTTCACATTACTTGATGGACAAATTTTACATGATTTTATATGGCTTGCTTTCAAATCGTTTTGATGGACAAATTACAGCTCCCGTTCAAATGATATTCTGATGAAGAGCTAAACAAAACTTAAACACCTAATTGCTTAGAATTATTTGCTTTCTGATCGTAAAGTAGAGGGGAAAAATCCGATTGCGCTTTGCGCTGGTATTTAGAATTATTAGTATTTTCATGTGTAGTGGTAATACCTCATATTCCTAGATATTCTTTCCATGAACTCACCATTTAGAAATAGAGAGAGAGAGAGAAAAAAAAAACTTCAAAAAAAAAAATCGTTAAAACCCTACATCGTATGTGCATTTAAGCCAAAGGCCTATGTTTGCCTGGCGGGGGGGGGGGGGGGGGGGGGGGGGGGGGGGGGGCATATTTTGAAAAGTACACAGGGGCGCCAACATCACGTCGGGCCCCCCATAATGCGAAATCCTGGATACGCGCCTGAATAGGGTAATCCTTTTTGCAAGATCTTTTATTAAAACTCCACAAAATGTGAGTTCTATAGTTGCATGTCACATGATTTAATCATTTAGTAAATTAGTTTATATATTGAAAGACTTTGCACTTTGCTGGGGTGACGATATATCTTTGAAAGTAATCAAAGGTACTCATTGATATCCTACTCTGGGGCAATTCACATCGAAATAAATTTACAGGAGGCAACGATTTATGACTCGCTCTTCCCGCCCTCTGATGGATAAGAAATAATGTTGAAAAGTTTTTAGAAGGAAAAAATGTATCAACCTTTCTTTTTGCCTTTCAATGTTTTCCGTTAGCCACCCCTCCCGTTTAACCTTGAAAATATCCCAGATTTGCCTCCAAAAGACAGTATTATAGGAAACTAAATCGACAGTGCAACAGTAAATGAATATGGTTAGAAGAAATGGCAAAATATCAACATTATCCGCATTAGACATACAGGAAAATGTCTCTTGTTCTCACTGAAAGTAGCTTATATAGTACGGTTAGAGGAGTGAAATCTACAGTCTGTGTCAAAAAAAAATGGTACAGTCGGAAAAAAAATATTTAGGTGTGAAATATTTTCAAATAATGTGTGTATGTGGTACCAAAATAAAGCCAAATGATTTTCCTTGCTGATGCGCTTTGTTCTGTATAATTTGCTTTCGTAAAACAAAAGTTATGCTAGATTTTGTGCGACGAGGAACAAATTGAAATTGAGCACTTTATGGTCATAATGCGAAACCTTTACACAAAGGCATGGGACGGCGTGCGAAAAATGGATTTTTCTTGATTGCAGAAAACAAGTCATATTTCAAAAATTACAACACCAAATGTGATGAAAAAAAATGCAGGTGAAAGCCTGATCTTCCTGCTTTTTGAAAATATCAAACAATAGCAGGCTGTGATTAATCTTCATACTATAAAAAAAATGTTTTCGACTTGTACCATTTTATTTGGCACAGACTGTATACAAGATATAAAAGGAATTACGAGTCCTTGTAGAAATATATAGGAATTTTACTTTTTATATACTTTCAAATTATTTCGTCTTTATTGCATCATGAATGCAGCACGGGACAAGGCCTTTATATTTTTACACTTTGATTTGGGGCGTTGTTGTGTAAGCGTCATACCACAAACATGACATGACAAAAGTCACCATTGAAAATTTGATAACTATACAGTGATATGAAATTGGCGTGGCAACTATCAGCAAATACAAACACACTATGCAATCTACTCTAGTAAATATTTGTCAATGGCATATTAAATAATATAATGTCATATAAACATCTTCCTTTGCTTTCTTCGCTAAGTAGGTGTTTATCACAGTGACACTAATACTGTAATAAGAAACAAATTTATATTCATGCATTTAGTCATTGATCGACTAGCCAACAGCATGCAGCGCGGTTGCCGTACATCAGTAAATCAGTGAGGGGAGGGGTTGGGAGTCGGAATTCTGGATATACATGAACATGGGTTGATCGAAGTGATATGGGATCAATAAAATATGGAATTAAATTACCCCAATCCCTTGATTAATATTTAAATGACTGCATCAAACTCACCCCCATATTTAAGAGGGGGAGGCAGCAAAATTACCCCCTTTTTACAGGTTTTTAAAAATCATATTTGGGACTATATTTCAGGATTTTTTTTCCTGAAAGAAGTATAGCTCTGATTAAACATAGGTCGGGGGAAAAAAGCTAAAAGGCCCCTATATCAATGTTTTCCCCCCTACCTAAACCCCTAAAATACACCCCCTTTCCCAAGATATAACTAGCATGTTGCGTGTATGGTTGACCGCCTGGGTTTGGGGGGGGGGGGGTGCGAAAAAAATGTTCAATTGAGATAAAATATTTAATATTGCAACTAAAATGAGTAGTAGGCTTATTGTAACATATGGAGAAAAGAGAATCAATGATTGTAACACGAGCGCCAAAAAAATATATATATATCCTTTTGGCAAAAATTTAAGATCATAAGATGGCGAACTTCAATCTATGTTTGGATTTTGTGCAAATGTCATTTGGGGGCTTCCTTTACAAGACGAAAAAAGAAATTTAAAAATTATATTTATTTATCACTATCTAAACAAAAATACACAACGAAATTAATGATGAATGAAGGAACGGTGATGCAGATCACAAGTATTCCGTAGGCTTAACAACAGTTTCATATTTAGATAAAGAAAATAGAAATGCAATGGGATACATCGAATAAAATGTATCCCGTGTGTGTGTTTGTTGTTGTTGTTCAGGGGCGGATCCGAGCATTCTCATTATGTTCCACATTTCTCCCTTTAAATCTGCGCTGAAGATCCTAAGCCTGCGGGGGGGGGGGGGGTATTTGTTGGCCTTAAGACCGTATCAAGGATATATTACCCCCGGAACTTACCCCCGAGGAAATACCCCCTGACAATTACCGCCCCCCGGTACAATTAACCCCCCCCCCCTAAGTATATATTACCTGTTCACACCGCACAATTACCCCCCAAGGATAATTATCACCGAAATATTTACCCCCGAGGACAATACCCGGAGAATTACCGTCTCGAGGACAATTACCACTTCGAGCATTTTCCCGCCGAGGACTTACCCCCGAGGACAAATACCCCCTTCTACAGGCATTGATTTGGGAACTCAAGTGGCGCCATTGTGAGTCTCGCCCGGTGTTCAGCAGGTTTTCAGACATTATTTTTCTACTTGATTTTATCTAATGTCTTCTCTTTCTCTTTCTTTTTATATTTCTATCGGTCCCAATGAACCGCGTGGGACAATCACCTCCCGGACCGATTACCCCGGAGACATCACTCCCCCCCTACCTCCCAGGACAATTACCACCCCGGAAACATTTACAATCCGGGGATAATTACCATGCGTCTCCCCCCCCCCCCACAGGCAATTGATAGTTGGACATTCAAAAGCGGCGCCCATTGTGAGTCTCGCCTGAGTGTCGCAAGGTTTTTTTTCATTATTTTCTAACTTGATATCAATTGGATTTCTCTTTCTCTTTCCCTTTTATATTATCTTTCTCCTTCTCTCTCTCTCTCACTTTATATTTTTTCGCCCTTCTTTTCTGCCTTTCTTTTAATAATAATAATAAATAATAAGCATTTATAATGGCGCCGACTATCTAGTAAACTATCAGAAGGCGTAGCTAAATATTACTTAATCAGCTATTGCCATAGCTGGCCTTAATAAAATGGCGCTTGAGCGCATTCGAGAATTTCTTTCCTACCGGTACCTTTACCTTACTGGGCAAGTCTGGCAAGATTGTAGATTTAATATCTTGCCAAAAGACATTAGTGGATGGACGGGATTCGAACCGTTACCGTTGTGCATCGTCAGTCGCCGGACTTATAATTCGACAAACACCATCATCTCACCCTCCTGTCCCCTTTTTTGGTTTTGTTTAGCGGCGCCTTTCTTGCGCGCATGAAGAAAGGGGAGGGGGGGGGGGGCTTGCACCCCACGGCCTGGGGTTGAGGTGGGGGGGGGCCCGGGCGCGAGGGGCGGGGGCCGGCGGGGTGCCCGGGGGCGAGCCCCCAGCCCCCTGTTTGGATACACATTATATGCATCAGAATAATGGCCCTCATATTCCCGACGCGGATTCTGCAAAATCCCTGGCCTGAAAGCATGGTTTTCTATTGGCGGTCATCAGGTTTTAATAATAAATGGAACTTTATGTATGATTTATATACATTTTTGCGAAGCCATATTTTTGCTAAATTGATAGTATACGGCTTTTAGTTTTATATTTTCACTTCATTTTCACTTCAATTTGTATTTTATGGACTTATTAATTAATGACCTTAATTGCCAACCCTTAGAAACCATGCGGGTTCAGACCAAGGTTTTAATCCATTTTTCGTGAAATTAAACAAAAAATAGAATAACAATCATATCAGTTGGAATCAGAGATGAATCAGAGATATTCAACATGTGTAATTATTTAGTGATGTATGTCTTTCATAATGTCCAATTTTTTGTTTTATGGAAAAATAAGAGGTAATATGAGGAGACAGTTTACATATTTTCTGATGCATATAATTGCGTATCCAAAGCGGGGGACTGTGGGGCGCAACCTACCCACCGCCCAAACCAAAAAAGAAATAAATAATTAAAATATTAAATACTAAATAAATAAATTTCACCGACGGAGAACGGTGAAAAGAGGAAAAACAGAGAAAAAGAAGACAAGTCAGAGAGAAAATGTGAAAGGAGCAAAGATAATATGAAACAGGAAGAGAAATGTCATTATAAGATCAGAGTAATCAATAATTGAGAAACACCATGGGCGAACCCACAAGGCGCCGCGTTATTCCAACATCAATGGCTGTGAGGGGGGTAATTGTACCTCATGAAGGGGGGGGGAGGTGTTGAACCGGGGGGCATTCTCACTCAAAGGAACTATTCAGACATTTTAGACTAAATTGCTCTCACCCAATCAAAGCATGCGAGCATGTCAGTTAGCTTATACAGTTCGTGGATAAAAACGTCAGAAAGTCCTTTATGAAACGCCCATCCGGTGTGAACTCTCACCGAAGGGTAATCGTCAATCAGGGCTAATTGTCGCGGGGGTAATTGATTACCGTAGCGGTATGTCCCGGCCGGGTAATAGTATCCTCGGAGAAGTGGAATTGTCTCGGTGGGGTAGTTGTCCGGCGGGTATTGTCCGCGGGTAATTGTCCAGGGGGTGAATTGATCTGGGGGTAATTGTCGGGGTGATTGTCCCAGGGGGTAATTTTCCTAGAACCAAATAAAAAACAAACAAATTATGACAATATGAAAGAAACATAATTTTATTATTTAAAATGTAATTGATCCGTTCATGTTTCGTGCTTCCATTATATATCTAATTGTTTTTTGTTTGTTTTGTTGTGTTTTTTTTCTCTCTTTTCTTTCTTTCTTTAATGGATGACAAAATACTTATTTTAATGAAGATCACAAAAATTGCCTTAAATCTCCTGTTTTAAAGTTAATTAAAACGTTTCTCCTCCCAAAATAATGCAGATCAAATCCATTTTCAATCACGCAATAAAACCATAGGTTTGATTCTCATTTACAGAACTTGACGAAAGCTTTTAACTAAATATAGGTTTCCCGGCTAATTTCATACATATACCATCCGTTTTCATAGAATGTGTATTCAAATTCGTGAGTTTGGTGCGGCAGACTGACAATAAGACAAACAATTATTTCGTGCTCATGCTCTCAAACTCATTTTTAGGCACCCAAATTAATGCTTCCGAAGTTCAAATTCGGATATAATCATTCAATTTCATTATAAATGCCTTCACATTAGTGCGATAGCAGGGTAAGCTCTTTAAAACACTTTCAAATTCGTTTTCAAGCCATCAATTTCCATGATTCAGCATCCAATTCCGTTATACATGTACACATTTTTATGATAATGAGTAGGTCATCTTGACCATTTTATCAATAAATGTGAATTTATATATCAGCCATTCCGTGTAACTCGACACCCTATGCTTAAAATTTTAAATATAACCAATTAAAAAAATATATATATAGTACTTTTTCGCTAGGTACGTATTTAAATGGTATAAATCTGAATTTTCATCACCTTTTATCTCCAAACAACCGACTTACACCACCTCAAAGATACAACAAATTTGCTCCAAAAAGTATGTTTTTTGGTAATGATTTTAATAATATATACTATAGGTTTTCCCGCCCAATTTCGCACTTAGAGCACGCAAGAGTATAAATAGTATATTCGATTTCGCTAAAGAGCAATTAAAAATTCAAACTAGTCATTCAAAATCGCCATAGGGCCGCCAAAAATTCATAATGGGCATTCAGT
>CALNVZ010003426.1:44861372-44893111 GCA_940671915.1 Paracentrotus lividus
TAATAGCCATTCAATTTATTAAGATAGGATACCAATCCCAGTACGGATTTCAAATTTCCTTATAATGGTGAAAAAAATGGCTCATTTAGGTATTCATATGTTAGATGCACAATATGCACAGGCATACCGAATTGTAATGTGAACAGTTTGACCGGTTGACTCTCGAGTATTTTAGAATTAAATTCGCAATTGTGAATACTCTTATCATTTTGTGCATAGCTTAGCACTAAACGTGATTTTTTTTTATATTTGTGTTTTATAATTTTAGTTTATATTAATTTTCTTTATGAGATTATATGTATAATTAGTAGGAGAAATAAAAATATAGGATAGTAAAGGATTAATTAACGAGGGAATTTCGCACATTTCCTGTGTTATATATTATTTTATTTATATTGTGATTTTTGTTTATGAGTGTTTTATGTTTTGTCATTTGCACGATTTTTGTATTAATGAAATTTAGATAAGACTAAGCATCCAGCATATCATTATGAATTTTACATCTTTCATATTATATACTTTATCATGCACTATGTGCGAAAATGAATGACCTATCTTTAAGTTTACATGCACTAAGTGCGAAATTGGACGGGAAAACCTATATTTAAATCATGTTCCATAGTGAGTAGATTCATAAATTTTAGTATTCTGTTTTACTTTGTACCCATTTTGTCATATCACATTGGTTCCTGCATTTATGTGAACGAAGCTTGACAATATTTCAAATTGAAAACACCCTCGAAATGTGTATGATTTGGAGTCGGTAAGAAGTAAGGAGCTTAGGGTCCTCAATCATACCACCAAAGAAGATTTCCAAGTGCAGACCCCTTCATTATGAAAAAACACCCTAATGCACTGTCACGCGAGTCTCATTAGGGTTTCTTAGGGTATTGTCACGCGAGTCACATTTTACAAAACAAGCACAGTTTGGGAAAATAAAGATAATGATGAGGATTTTGTTGAAAAGAAATAAAATCTGCCTTCAAATAAGTCTTGTAAAATGTTCTGAATATCAAATTTAAGATAACGATTTGTTTGTTGTTTTTTTTTGCCAGGAATAAGAAATAATAGGTAAATTTTACATTGGAATTTTGGTGAAAATAAGAAAAATGGGATGGATTTCAACCCCCTTAGATATCTGCCATGGAGTCATTAAATCTTCTGAAGCTTGGTATCCTGGTTGGACATATTATGAAATATAATCCTTCAAAGTTTCTTACCTTTATCTTAAATATTTTCTGAGTTATCCAAATTTATAATCATAGGGTTTCATATTTGATTTTCTATAAATTCTGTTGCTACAATACACAAGTCAATGGGAAAATCACCATTTTGCATTACATGTTCCAAGACCTCCAAATCTATCTTGAATGAAATAATTCTTTTGTTTTAAGTTGTATGTGATACAACTGACTAGAAATGTTTTGTTTGGTTGAATTGGGGCACATTCTACTATATGTAATCATGATAATTGGTTCAACTTTTAGTCCAAAATGACACTTGTCACGCGAGTCACACTTCTGTGTCACGCAAGTAACATTTTGAAATGGTGATAGACTTAAAATGACTAGCCAAAGGATAATGAAATTTTACCACTTCATTACTTTAATAATGTTTCAAAATTATCTTCAGAAAATTTCATGTACATCGGATAGTAACTTCTGAGGAAATTTCAGTCAAGTACAGTAAGGTCAGAAACCTTCAATAGTGTCGTGTCACGCCAATCACAGGAAACAAACTGAAATATCTCCAACAAAAATGACTTTGCAACCAAATTACTTTGTGCTAATGTGTAATGTCATTACCTTGATTGACATAAGTAAGAAAAACAGGTCTGCATCATGATATTTTGAAGTAATTAGCCTTAACAAGTGGAAATTGTGTGTAAATGTCACGCGAGTCACAATGGAATGGCTGATATCATTATTGTGATTATAGTTTTCGTTTTTAATTTCAACACCTCTCTTTTACTCCAAAGTCATTTGATCCTCAAAAATAAATCATCGCCATTATTAATGTATTGCATTTGTCAACACAATTTCCATTATCCTGATTTTTATGTTTAAGTGTCTTCATTGCCAATTTTTATTTTCATCGTTATAATCGCATTTTTTTTTTTTTTTTTTTTTTTTTTTTTTTTTTTTTTTTTTTTTTTTTTTTTTTTATGTGCTTCATTTTACATCATGATTACTATAAACTTTTCTTGATTAATGATATGTTTTGACATTCAATTAAAAATACTGCATGAGCAATGGAAATTTCGACTGGTACCTTTAAATGTTTAATTTGAATGCTTCTATTATGAACTTGCTTGTCTATAAACGAATTTGAATACACGGAATGAGAGGGCGACAGGATGAAAACGAATTTGAATGAACATTGCCGGAGATATATGATTATAATGTGAACTAGAATGCACAAATATGAAATCTGTCACCATAATCGTTAATTTTGATGACTGAATGCGATTTTGAATGAAAATATTTCGATGCATCAGCGTATTTCAACGAAAATGAATGTCTCTAACATGAAATTGACTTACAAAACAATGAAATGGCCCGGGAAAACCTATGTATATGCAATCCATGAATAGTGGATAAAGTACAAACCGAACATTTCAAAACAAGTTTGGGATTTGGCCCCTACACAATCTACCATCTAAAACTTCGAAACTAAATACAGTATTACTTTATATCAACAATAACAATTTACAATTTACCATTGATTAATTAGGCAGTATTGTTAGTTTAACCAGGTTTATCGCTACATTCATGTGCCTGATATAACAACACATTCTATAAATTTTGTCCACGAATAAAGAAATATTTCCACCATGTTTATGTATCCATGTAAATACAATATTTCGAACAAAAGCATTTCCAACAAGCGTTATAAACTGTTATTTACAGAATCCATTTTACGACGCAGGAAATAAAACCAAAAATATAAATTGACCTTTGCAAATATTATATCTGACTATAATTTAATTACGTGATACCAATAAATGATACCCACTCGTCCACAAGTAGCAAACTAGGGTTCATGAATTTTACAGTTTATTCGTAATATTTGAGTTATGTTTTAATGTTCCTTTCCGGCATACCGAAAAAAAAACAACAAAACAAACAAACAAACAAAAAAATGCTTAAGTATTTGACACGTTGAAGGTAATTATCAAGAGCATATCATTTTTACATGTAAGAATTTTTCATATCAAATTCTAATAATTTTCTCTTTTCTAATCTAGGAAAGCGTTATGTTGAACAATCTTTTTTTTTTCAAAAGTTGTAGTGATAGCGACTGAACTACCGGCTGACTAAACATTTCGATTCCCAAAAACTTTTAACTGGATAAATAAGAACGCAATGCAACCTTGTAACTATATGTTATGTGTAAAAATAATGATGTACATATTTTAAGATACAGGCCTTATAACGAAGAACAATCTATACATGCACGAAAAAACAATTGAATTTAAATACACCTACGAAAGAAAAAGAAGAAAAAAATATTAATACAAGAATATAAAGAGCAAAGGTTGAATCGACCACAACGGGAACATAAACACGGATCGAAGCTACTCTTTGAAATACATTTTAAAAATGATTAAAGAGTTCAATTTAACTTTCTGAAGTTCTTGAATAAGTAACATATAATTGGAATAAAAATGTCTGTATTTTTCATATGACTATTTTGCACTTTAATCTGGCGTCGAGCAGTAAGTTATCTGATTCCTGCATCTTCTCTGACCTTCTCTTTAAGATCAGTTCTACCGCACCTGATCAACGCCTTACAAAGCTCTTCAATCATCTTCCTCTCTTCTGATGAAGAGCGTTGCCTCCATAGCTGCAGCATTGCTAGTATTCGATCAACAGCTTTTGGTTTGTCCTCCTCAATATGATCAATATCAGGCTGGATCAAGCCCAATCGGAGACCTAGAATCTTCCACTCGGCCCCTATCTGCTCTGCTAGATCACCCAGGTAGATGTCACCCAATTTGCTGTCTTCATTGGTAATTCCTTCAGCAAGGATTTTAAAAGAAATATTTAAGATAGAAAAAAATAATCTTGAACTCAAACTTCAGATATTTTGCCCTCCACGTTGTAAACAGATCGTCCCCATACTTGGAACTATTTCCTACATTCATAACAGTAGAACACCAACGCGTTGCAATGGTTCCTTAGATCTTGAAATGATGACGTCATCATATGAAATCTTATAAGTTGACCTATGTAACCATTGACCTTTTACCTACGTAATGAAATACTTTATCATATTGTCTTCCTAGCTATGGTCATACACTATCCTGAAGTTTGAAGTTCATATCTCAAGTGGTTCTTGTGATGTCACGATACGAGCTCAGTACATGGGATCTTATAGTTTAACCGAAGTTTTCATTGTCATTTGACCTATATCACTGTATATGATCTCCAAAATCTAATCAATACGTCATCCTGTGGTGATATATAATCATTATCCTAAAGTATTAAGTACATTAAAGTGTTTCTCGATATAACTGCAATGACGAGCTCAACACACATTCATTTCTACATTTATTTTGAGTAAAAAAACGTAGGTACCGAAGAGAAAAATTATATACTCACTTGAAGTGTTCCTTTGCTGCATTAGATTCTCATTGCCTGAATCTACTTCCGTAGCAAGGCCTGCATCAAAATAAAGGGAGAAATTTATTCATAGAACCTAATCTTACTCAATAATGTGTGGCAGTTGTCAAGCATTCACTCAATCTTGTATCAATTTCTCAGAACTTCGAAAAAATGGATTTTGTATCTGCCACCAGTCACGTGTTACTTGACAGTGCATGACAGCTATAATATATAAAAAAAAAAGTACCATTTCAAAGTTTAGGTGTTGCTCTTAAATTCTATGATACATATGGATTGCCGCATGAAATAAGCTTGGAATACGGTCCTTCTAAAATTGGATTACCTTTATTTTGATACGCAATATTATTGACTGTTCCCTAATACATACCATATTTCAACTTGATCGACAGTGTAGGTATCGCATGAAGTCCACACTGTAGTAAGTCAATCGGCTCACCATGCTCACTGTGGAATTCTTTGAAGAATTTCTTTTTACCACACTCGGGGCATGAAAAGCAGAAGTCATAGTCGATCCTCTTCGCCCAATGAAGTCTCAAGCTTTTCAGAGTTTCATCAAGGAAATCTATCAACTGTACATTTCAAATAAATCACCAATTACGAATATAAAGGACTGAAAGAAATTGCAAAATACCACAAACATCTACAACTCTTGTTTTACCATTCCAATGGTAAGAAATGGCAATATTATCTTTGATGCAAAGCGAGAGACACAAGTTTGGTTCCTAAGGATAAAATCAATGAGTTTCTTATTTTTTTTCATTGGATGTTCTTTTATGGTAACTCCATGACATGTGTTCGTCATATTTATACATGATTGTATAAACATTAAACACTATAACTAGTTTGATTCTTCTTTGCGATTAAAATCAACTACTACTACACCACAAATCGGATCCGAGAATGAATCAACAATGGTACGCCAGGCTTCTGACATGAGAGTTGGTAAATCATGTAACAAACTACTTTTATCCCTACATATGTAATCAACAAAATTTAAAGTTCGTCTCCGTCTTCTCGTTTTATGAGTGAGGCGCAACAACAGTACATCATAAATAACTTCCTTCTCACTACGGAAACAGTGACCAGTCAATCTCACACTACGTTTAATGATTACTGAGGTGGAGATAGGCGGAAGATCTCCATAAATTTCATCTTTTGTTTTGTGATATCTCCAACTAATATTTTGTGCCCTCATTTAAGGACTTCTTGATTGTCCATGTTTCTGAACCATACAAAAGGATACTTTCTACACATGCCCTAAGTATGAACCTAAATACTTAAAATCATCCATTTCTTTAAGCTTGACCCCTTTCCTTGTCAGTAGTGATGCATGATCATGAGCTTCATTAAATGTCCTCGGTCATTTGGGAATTCAAGTAGAGGCCAAACTTTGCAAATGCATCCTCTACTGCAACAGGCAGTTCCTGCGCATCCTTCAAAAGAGCAGAAATCAACTACATATTATTCACCTCTTTGACAGCACTAGGAGCTGGAGCCCGTTGACCACTAAAATAATCTGCTCCTGCAATTCGGGGTCGGAAAACAATCACCTATGAAAAAGAAATATTTAAAAAAAATCAGGAAATAGTATCATTAAGTAGAATGAAAATTATTAGCCCTTTGGCGTTTGTCATGATTTAGTCAAAAGATGTAAAGGAAAAGACATCCATACCTATTATTTCTGAATAGAGATAATTTTTTATTTATAGTAACATTCATTTGAATAAACAGTCATAAATTCGCGTTTTATCATGTTTATTGATAGACATCAATACCTTGATCGTTGCCTCATTGGAAGGAAGCATCTTTAGCAATGCTCGATGCTCCCCATCTGCCATCAAACTGATGTGACGATGAAACAGACTGACTGGTTGTCCACGTTTTTTTCCCCTCATCCACACAACTGCTCTTGTCATCAACCGATGAAACAGTCCATCTGTATATAAAACAACACTGGTGACAATATCAATACTGTGGAAGAGTTGTATTTATACAAAACCCTCTGCCTTTTCTGTAATGGCGATATTATTGTAGATCAAATCATTTTCAGTTTCTAGCTTGCATTATACTGTAATTGACAATAGGCAGCTAAACTAAAAAGGATGATTACATAAATCGGTTGTAAATCAAACATGCATAGAACATAACACTGGCTAATTACTTCACCTGGTAGGAAGCCTTTGAAGTCCACATCAAAGTTTATAGAAGACTGCTCGTTTATCATCTCTTCATACGGGAAGGGTGTAGTTATTCTTGACGCAACATAGTAGCACTTTCGAACTTGTACTTCTGATACCTATCATTTAAAAACATATTGAACAAAAACTTATTATAGCATTTCTCAATACAGAGATATATATAATACTCTTGATACTATTATAGAAGCCCCATACATGCATGATTTTAAAAATATTTATCTATTATAATGTTTATATCTCCCTTCATATAATGATAGATAAACATTAAATGGCATCAATATAATATCTCACTGCTGACTCCACGTTATGTCAATAATGTTATTAGGTTTATTAGAAGATAATATTCTTTTCAAATTGATAAATCTGAATAATGTTAATGCAAACTACTTCGATTCCTAGATGGAATGTTAAACATTAATAACTAGCAGTGGTCAAGACGTTGTATTACTTTAGTGACTACCTCATCGTAGTCAGAATGTATTTAACATGGATACAACAAGTTACCGCCCTTCTGGATTTCCATGTATATGAAGAAATAAACTCAAGGATGATGATTAGCATTAATGTGCACCTCGGGGTCTAATTTATCCTGATTATGCTTCGGTTGTTGTTCGGGAACCTCAGAGACGAGATCAAACTTGGCCATCAGCTCCACCAAAGCCTCCTTCTGCTCCAGGAATCCTTGCCACATATGCTGAATTAGACGGTCCTCCAGGATCCCATGAACTTCTAGTCTGGTCCAAGAATCGCTGACAATACCATCCTGCATTTCGCAACAAGATGTAGACAAGATGATATCTTATAGAAAAAAAAAATTGCCTCCAGCCTTCAGTGGATCTTGATTTTTTTTTTTTTTTTTTTTTTTAATAGAGTATGCCTATTGATTTCACGCTCAGAAAAGATGTCTCAGTATGCCGTTACTATGGCGGCTACCTTATTGCTATAGCAATGAAGTCAATGATGTAACAATCATATACATACAAGTGCGATGGAAATCCACTTTAACATTTCGACGTCTGTCCAAAATAGGGTGTGAGAAAAAATAGAGTCTGACTTAGCTAAGCGTTGCCCCCCTTTCAGCAAAAAATATTTCTTCAGGAACCTGTCTGCTTGGAGTTCATGTGTGTGGGGGTGCATTTGTGTGGGATGGTTTGTATGTGCATGAGGGTGTGTGTGTTTGTGTGTGTTTGTGTGAGGGTGAGCAAGTGTGTGTATTAAATACGTCTCTAAGCAAGTTTCTTAAGATCACTTCAAAAACAACCAACGGTATGGTAACTGTCCCAAAATCAAATTATTTGTGCCGAGCTTATTACTGGCTTCTTTTGTTGTAAATTCATTGATAAACATGATATAACGAATCAAACAACCGAGTTGTGACTCTACTCCTTATCACCCCCCCCCCCCCCCCCCCCCCCCGCCCGTCCATTTTGTTTAAAACAGAGACTTCCATTGCGTAACAGTACAGGCCGAAAAAAATATATACTTAAATTCATAAATAATCGTATCTTATATTGTTTAATAAAGGAAGGCTTTATCTCACTCTCTCTGAAGGATGTAGGATAGTGATGACCTGTTTGAAGACATCGATCAGCCACTGAGGATTCAGAATCACAATATCCCTCAGAAGAGACTGGTGCTCTACCATATCTCCAAAGTAGACAATATAGCCAAGGTCATGGTAGAATGTTAACATTGTGAGAAGTTCACGCTCGGATGTCATTCTAATTTGCCCTGTTAGCTCCTTGGTCTAGTCATAAACACAATCACCACAATTTTTTATTTCACTAATTAAATGAAACATTATCACATGTAATACACTGGTATTCATAAGATCAATCAAATGAGATAAACATTTCGATCGCAAGCAAAATAGGTAGCGATATTATATTATAATTATAATATAAAGACAGCAGCACTTCTTCCGGACAACAAACCTTTTATTATTATTGGGCAAGTCCAATCTATTTGTTCCCGACGTGGTGCTTTTTCAACTTTTCGACCATTTTTGTGTCAATTAAGTGTCTCAGTGAGTTTTTAAAGGTACATATAATGTGTCATATATCACCGCAAAGGGTATGAAATGAACTTAATGCAAATAAGGTCAAACAGTCACTTCAAGGTCATATGACGTCCCAAGGCTAATTAATATTCATGGAAAAAATAATAAAGTGCATTAAAAATGCTATTTTCAACCGTTTTTTGTAAAGGTTTGTTATAAGAGTACAACCAAAAAGTACGTATTTTCTGTTTCAATATCATCTTGGATTCCGGTGGTGAAAATATCACAAACCTAGCACATAACTTACCATATTTTTATTCTTAAAGTATTCATGTCTCAGTAGAAGTCTCACGAAAGTTACTGAGCTGGTGTAAAATGATGTAGTTTTATTACTCGCCCTCTCACCTTAAGTAATGATACAATTTTTTTTTTTTTTTTTTTTTTTACAGTAATGTGTTGTATTATGGTTCTTATGTTTTATCAGCGGGATTTTTTTTACACAACATGTTTCTACGCCTTTCTACACCAAATGTTTAATGGAAAATATTTCATGGAATAATTGTCCCATGTGTTACCTGTCATATTTTTATAAAACTTGACCTTGCCAGAAAGAAAAGAGGCTGTATTGACATTGAAATATCTATTTTTACAAAGTTTATTACATGTTTAAGTGGAAGTGAATATGCAAGTTTTTATCTGCTTTTTAAATTCAGAGTATCATTTGAACAAATTCAAAATTTAAAGACACCATTTTTTTTCTGGTCCCGAGTGTTACCAACGAATAAATTATCATAAATTAAATATGAATCGAGTTACTTAAATTATTGGGATGCTCCCCAGGGAGTGGAGATTGTGCACTGTAAAGTGCGGGATCGAAAAATGAATCCAATGACCGGGGTAATAATATACTGCAAGCGCTTTATAAGAAACCGGTATTATTATTATTATTTATGTTTTTGTTGAAGTTTCTTAGTACCTTTAAAAATATACTTAAGGATTGGGATTTCAATTTCAGATTTATCAAAAAAGCCAGCCTGCCTACCTAGTTTTGGCTCTGAATATCCCGTTGTTACCTCGCAAAATAGCGTGGACTTGCCCTATTTCATTTATTTTTTTTTTCTTTACTTATTAAACCCAAATATTATACTTATCAGACACATTTTAATGATTGAGATTAGAGTAAACGTCATTTTTTGAGTGCCTTCTTATCAGCTTGTATTTTCAACCTACCTGGTCCAATGATATGTAGTTGGTTTTGTCTGCAGCCAGTGTTTCTTCAAATAAGAGCCATCTTAGTGGAATCTCTTCTCCCATGTACGGTTCTTCTATTGCCACCTTCTCTATGTGTTTCCTAAGGGCAATCAACTAGAGCAGCAAAAGAGCAACTAAGATTAGTTCCTTGATCAGTTTGCATTTAGATTACTTATTGATAAGGTTTAAGTTTTCATATAGCATAGAAATCCAAGTTTTAAATTTTGTAGGTATTCCTCGACACAATTATGGTTGTGTCAAATTAACCAGAATTGGTTTCATAACTAGGTTTTCCCGGTAAATTTTTAACTCTTTCCAATCGAATTCGTTTCTGTTCATTATTTAAACGATACCTAATGGAGCGGAGCTATCGGTAAATTGAATTAGCGTTTAGATTTTTAATCGCGATCACATTTCGGACGAAAGTTCTGGTAAGAAAATTAATGTCAAATTGATCGGAGATAGTTTAAACTTGACCGGGAAAAACTATATCAACATAATTGACATCTTGGAATCTGTATCTTTGATTGTTATTTGATCGTTTCCTCATGCGCATTGTTGTCATGGTTGTTGCAATGGAACTGAACAGAGTTCAGATGAAAACCTCTTTTTTTTAAAACAATAACATAACAAAATTGATTTATCTATCACGTTTATAATAATATCCCGAGATAGATAAAAGTTCATACTAATTTGCATTAAATCATGGCTATGCTTTACCTGTTCATCGTTCTCATCAAAGCTGTTTTCTATTGCATAATACTTTGGAACCACGTGGCATTCAAACGCCCTTTTCTTTATGGTCTCTCGGATGACATCAAAAGCAGAGTCAATCTATCAAAGAAACAGATTAAAATGAAAATGACGAGACTTCTCTCAGTGCAATAATTTAGATCGACTTTTTCACCTTAATGCCATTTCATATTTTTTTGTATTTTTAAACAAATTACATTTGTTGATCACTTAGTATAACATTGTATGTCGTTGTTATCAATGGGATCAGAAAATGTTACCTTTTTCTGCTTCTCACTTGGATTTCCTTTGACGCTTTCCCGATGTGTTCCAACGATGAATATTGGAGGTGATTTCTGTGTTGTTTTACCAATATTCTTAGCAGAGACCGAAGAGGGTGCAACAGCATGTGCGTAGATGGAACACAACCAGAAATTGATGAACTCCAGCCATGTCAATTCTGATCTAGCCTCTCCCTTGGCCTGTGTTTTTATTATAAGAAGTGTACATTCTGAAACCACTTGACTATAAATATATCTTTGGTATTGATTTGCCCTCACAATCTCACTCTGATTCCTATAGATTTCAGAACATTACGAAAATACCTCAATTGTCTCTTTCAGACATAAAGCTTCTTAGTTCGTTTCTTTCATTCCATGAGCAACATTTCATATTAGCCGACATATATTTATAGGAAAAAGACAGGAATAGAAATAGTTTCACACAATATCGAATCATTAGATTAATATCAAGCTCAAATTGTTACTTTTCCCATATCTCTATTTCCATTAAACCTCATGTAATAATCATTTTGTCATTGTACAGCACAACTGTTAAGCAGAACTAAAAATAAATAAATAAAAAACATCAACTTACTTCTTTATATTCCTTGCCTCTACATTCAGGCGGAACATTAGAATCCAGACTTTTACTTAGATCAAACACAATCACATACACAGCTCGCCAAGTCAGAAAAACCTATATCATATGCATGAAATATTATGTAACATTGTTTATTTTTCCGCTCTGACCTTTTCTGTATTTTATTATATTATAAAGGATATACCCCCTGCAGGAAAACAAGTTAAACAAATTCATTTCAATATGGTTTATGATTTTATTCCAATACAATGACTTTTTAATGAAGATATCGTTCTGATTTGCGCAACACATGTCAATGTCGAGAAAATATAATGTATGATTTTTCTTATATATTTCAATTTACTATCTTTCGATGATTAGAAATATATATAAAAACATTGGAAATATAAATGTTAACATAAAAACATGTTTCAAACATATATTGAATGTATGATATTCAGAGCCTATATTGGATGATTATCTTATACAATGATTATTGTTATTAAAAATGAAAGTGTTAAAGATAAAAGAAAAACAAAATTAAAGTGGATATAGCTCTTAAGGAAATTTAAACATGGTTTTTTTTTTTAATGTTACTTTACGAAGAAAAAAAGGGAAACTAGTCCTTCTTAAACGCCTGATGCGCTAAAATATCGTTAAAATGAATGGGCATTTCGTTTACCTGATGAGTTGTGTAGTAAACATCCTGACCTGCAAAGTCCCAGATACTAAGTGACAGTTCGTCATCTTTACCATTCTCAGTATCGTCTGTTCCACTCTTCTTATGATTGAACAGAAATAATAGTCATTTCTATAACAATCACATGCATTCGCAATCATGACAAAAATGACTGAAACCATGCTTATAATTTAGCTGTAACGTACCCTGGATCATGTTTATTGGAGCTGCACATGGTGGAATTGAGAGCCAATCAATGAAAACGATCATTTGCATACTTACTTAACTACAGAGCGAGTTAATTAGTAATAGTAGTATTAGTAGAAGTAGTAGTAGTACTAGTAGTTCTTGTAATACAGAGTGAGTCAAGTTGTCTTGTGAAAAGTATAAACATTTAATCATGGGTTTCATATGATATGTCTTGGTTAAGTCATCCTCCGAGCATATGTTGGTACCATTTTAACTTGGATCTTTGCACGCGTGATAACAGAGAATCTTCAGAAGACGGTAACACCTCACTTGCGCCAAGTGGCTGGATGAAGAACAGTAGCAAATGTTGACAGAATATGTGTACACACTAACTCACACACTGTTTCCCCACCCACACCCACACACACATCCTCCCTCAACCACACGCAAATCATTACATACGCACCCCCCATACACAGAAAACAATTCACAATCACAACAATTTTTTTTTTAACATGACCATCACTAAATGTTTGGGACGTAGGAATTCCCAAACAAATTTATGAGTGTGAGTGAGGGTGTGTGTATGTGTGTGTGTGCGCGCATGCGTGTGTTTGTGCGTGTGTGTATGTGTGTGTGTGTGTGTGTGTGTGTGTGTGTGTGTGTGTGTGTGTGTGTGTGTGTGTGTGTGTGTGTGTGTGTGAAGGTTGTATGTGGGTGTGTGTATTAAGGATTGAGTATTGAGCTTTACGGTCCTCAGCTACGTTACCCAGCCTCTTCTTTCAAGTTAAACCTGTTCGACATGCGTATCCTACAACTGGCACAAACCTAAAGCTTATGGAACACATGAAAGAAGATTGACCACTGTGAATTACGTAATCATGTATTTGAATTGCACATATATAGTGCTCTTATGATGAGGGTATCACAGTTCTTTACATATTACATAAAGAAATGAATGGACTTAATGCAGTTGACATTGACAACTATCAGTAATTCATGATTGAAAGCCCTTTCTAAATAAATTTAAAGCATCGTAATGAGTGACGTTGGATATTTCTTTCATCCGAACCTGTTTCTTCAGTGAGTTCTCAACAAGACTTGCTAAATGAGCTGGCATTCTGTCATCAACCTCGGGAGCCTCAACCGTACGTGCTTCTTCTAGATTCAAAAACGAAAAAAAAAGGAATAATAATTGTACTGGCAATTCAGAAATGAAAAGGTTGCTAATGTAAACATGATGAACATAATTTAACATGAATTCACCTACTGATATTTCGTCAGTTTCTTATTTTGTGCTTAGTTTTAATTGTAACACATACAAATTAGATTAAATATGTAATATTCAATGGAGTATAGATGTATATATTTGCCATATATATTTTATTCAAAGACTGAATGATTTGCATTTTTGTTCTTATATGATCAAGGAAAACCAACCTGTTTGTTCTGGATTCACTTTAGTACTGCTACCGTCTGGCTTACTGGAAGGATCAGGTTCAACACCTCTAGTATCCTGTAAACCAATTGGATCATTACAAACATTGTTTAACTTAAATTGCAATGTAATCAAAAACATGATTTAAACGGGAAAAAAAATTAATTCAGCACATGTTAATTGGTATTTTTTATGATGATGATCATAAATAGAAATATAATTTAATTATTTAGTGTTAGATCTGAGCAAACTTTTAGACAGGTGATGTCACGCATACTGGATAAAACGTACAAATAAATGGTTCCATTTTTAATCCATTGTGAGACTCTCGTGTCGATTTTGGAATCGGTTGATATCCGTTAAAACAACCGTCATGCTTTGAGCGGAATCGTCTGCTTGACTCTGAGATACTAAGATTTCGAAATAAACGAAATTAAATACGATGGCAGTAAAATCACTTACCCATAGGCTTCGGAAGATTTTCAGGATGGGGGGAGGGCTCAATTTTATTCACCAACTATTTCGGCATTTTATAATAACCCCCCCCCCCCACGTTGACAGAGTTTTTGAAAATGATGAAGTCTTCTTTAAATTTTTTATTTTTTTTTTTTTGTAAGGGAAGCCGAAATTTTTTTATAATATATCAACCTAAAAACGGTGCATTTTAATGCCACTGCTCATACTTATTTAATTAAACAATGTGAGCGCGAGCCGAAAATTGTTGATACATGAACCCGAAAACAGTGCATTTTTTTTATATATCAAAAGTGAAAACGGTGCATATTTAAGTCAGGAAGATATTTTCATTAAACTACGCAAGTGCGAAGCGCGAGCGGAAAATATTCGATATATCAACCTGAAATTAGTCATTTTTAAGCGTTTTTTTTTTTTTTTTTTTTTTTTTTGCTATGCTCATAAAGATAATACTTATTTAAACAATGCGAGGGCGAAATGCGAGTCGAAAATTGTTCATAATTATACCAACCTCAAAAGAGTGCAATTCAAGCATTTTTTATAATGCTAAGCTAATGAAAAAAAAATACCTACCTCATTTAATAATGCGAGCGCGAAGCGCGATCTTATTTTTTAAAAATATATATCACCCTGAAAACGGTGCATATCGTCGGCCTCATTCCAGAAGGGCCTTAGCATTTTTAAAGCCCATTCATAATGTACACATACTAAAAACGTTAAGGCCCTTCTGGCATGAGGCCGACGATATTCAGTCAGGAAGAAGTTCATTAAACAATGGGAGCGCGATGTGCGAGCTGAAATTATTTGATATATCAACATGAAGATATAGCTTTTTCAGCTGCATTTTTTGTGCTATGCTAAAAAAAAAAAAGAAGATACTTATTTAACAATGCCAGCGCGAAGCGCAAGCCGAAATTTTGTTATTATTAACCTGAATAGATTGCATTTTAAGCATTTTTTTTTTTTTTTTTTTTGCTATACTCATAAAGAAGATACTCATTTAATTAACCAATGCGAGCACGAAGCGCGAGCAGAAAATATTTGAAACTATTTGCTATGTAAACCTGAAAATAGTGCTTTTTAAGCTGTATTTTTTTTATTTATTTATTTTTTTTTTTTTTGGTGCTATGCTCATAAAAAGGACAGTTGTCTAAGTAAACAAATAGGGCTAATGTGAGCGGCGAAGCGTGGGTTGAATTGAGCTATATGAGCTCAAAACAGGATAAAAATATTTCATCAAATAGATAAGATAAGTAATCCGAGCGCAGAGCGAGAGCTGAAATGGAAAGCACTTTTTGTAATCCTTATGACTATGATTTAATCAATAGAGGGGGCGGCCGCTTCGGCCCCTGGATCCGCCACAGAAGGTAGTAGGGATCCCTTGTTCTTATAATTTATTTCCAAAAAAGTTTAGACAAAAAGACATGCGAGCGCGCAGTGTGAGCTAAAAATTTTGTCAATAGAAACCTGAAATATGAGCATTTCAAAACAGATTATGAGCAGAAGTGTGGCTAAAAAAATGAAGACCCCGGGGGGGGGGGCTTCATTTCTGAGCCCCAACCAAGATAATAATTGTCCCTATAAAAAAAATATATGAGCGTTTTCTACAAAAAAAAAATGGTGGGGCGCTCAATGATATCTGAGCCCCCCCCCCAGTATTTTTTGGGGGCTGCGCCCCCCCCCCCCCTGCTCCTTATCATGGCAAAGGCTGAAGCCCTGAATAGGCTATTCCAAATCACCTTCACAAAGGAGACGCAAATTTCAGGCAATTTACTTTCCTATACACCAGCGTTTAGGGAAATCATGTGTTCATAACCGTGGTGTACAATAGTTGATTATTGGCTTGAAGAGATAAAGTTAGCAGGATCAGACTGTATAATATGATACAAGTGCAGGTATTAACTCCATGTGTATTGGAGCACTTGGTAGAAGCTCTGCCTCAAATCCGTTGCAATATATATCATTCGTTTGACGTTATGTAATGTGCGAAATACGCAAAGATTGACGAGAGGCGAATGTTGTACCCAGTCACATTTCGCTGACTTACATTTGCTGCAAACTAATATAACGCGTCCTAGCCAGCATCGTCATGAAGCAACAAAATGTTGTCATCATGGATTTTTCGTAGGCTTTCGACGGGACTTGGTGGACGACAACGGCTCTTGCACAAACTGGGCTTCTATGGCATTAGAAGAAAGAATAATAGGGGGATCCTAAATATCTCCCTGGAAGAAGTCAGACGGTACTCTTTTATGTCAAAAAGACTAGCATTAATACCAGTAGAATCTGGAGTGCCGCAAGGATCGGTTCTCGGACCTTACCTATATCGGCATGCACTCTGCACGTGTGAGAACCGCATAATCTATCGTTCCATTTTGTGTAGGCCTACTAAAAATATTCAAAATAAATGTTATGTGTATGACTATTAAATTGATGCATTTTAATGATTCCGCCGTATCTTATTAACGATTCGTGCTTCAATGAGCATTGATTTTAATGAAAATCCCGATGTCTTATAGCTAGTGAACAAAAGAAATTAGAAAATCATACAAATGAGAAAAACAAAGTTTAGGGCTTTGGCCCTATACTATGTGCCGTATCAGATACTCAATTTGGCATTTGTTTCTGTTAGTAAGCGACCCCCAATTTGTGCCAAGTTTCATGAAATCATGAAATAACGTTAACACAAAGCAGATTGAACGAAATTCAAGAGTGAAACTAAAAACAAATTTCACTTTTGTGTAGGACCTACAATCAAAAGCAATAATTAACCTCCGACGTGAATTATTGCTTTTAGATTGTAGGCCCTGCACAAATTAAAGAGATATGATGTTATAAGAAATCTAATAACATTTAAACAAAAATATAGGCAATAAGGAAAGCTCTCGCAAACTTATTTTGCTCAAAAAATTTCATTTATATTTACAGCATGTTGACTGGGGTGGGGGGACTTACTTTTGTTGTTTTCTGTATGGTGGGTCTCAAAGTTGACATTAGGCGTACTGGAAAAAAATCAAGGTGAAATATGTAAAATAATAAAAAACAGAGTATCATAATCGTTAAAAAGAGTATAGGCCTACTAAAATTTAGTTCTTTGGAACATTTGATGTTGGTTGATATCCACTTGGTTTAATAGCAGTTGGTCCAAGTCTCAAATTGTCTAAACCCACATTAGGCTAAACAAATGTGGTCTACTAACAATTTCGTTTAATTTCCCTTTGAATTGAATTGAATTGAATTGATTAGACTTCACCAGTAAAATGTACATGGTATTTTGTCAACATTTTGAACATAATCAGAGTGGAAAAAGATAATTATAATTATTAATGGATGTAGTATATATACAAGTATAGTTTTAACATAATCATCATAATCATATTGACATAACTGATTTACAATAACTCATGAATATAGTAATATTATGGATACTAGTAGTATCCATGGTAATATTTACAAATAATTCGGACTTAATCAAAGTGGAAACAAATAATATATCAGTTTTAACATAATCATCGTAATCATTTTGACATAATTAATTTACAATAATTCATGAATATAGTAATATATATGTAAATTTAACATAATCATCATAATCATATTGACATAATTAATTTACAAGAATTCATGAATATAGTGATAAAATACATGGCGAATAATTCGACCAAAATCATATTGTATATAGCCTACATACCTGGTCTAATCCACAGTTGGTCTAATTGCCAATTCGTTTAACAGCCAAATGAATATTTGGTATATTACCAATTTGTTACAAGAACTGAGTAAATGATGTAACACCAAGTGGACATATTGACGCAATGGACATTTATACGAAATGCGAATTAGACCAAAAGCTGATAAGATGAACTGGTTGTAAAAAAAAGGGAAAAAATGAAAATAGACTATATGGGATGGGTTTAGACCAAGTTGTAATTTACCTTGATATTTTGTACTCATGCTATCATTGGCTATAACAGCGTTCAATCACGGTTCAGTGGGTTTTTGTGTTGAAAAAAATAGCAACATTTACATCATGAGAATTTGTGTTTGATTTTTTGTTTAGGTCAGTGTTTGTTTTCCACATTTCAACTATCAACATGCAAATCAGTGGAACATTTGTCATCATATCACAATGGTATGGTGATGAAAAGCATATTAAACTAAGGATAGACAAATTCCCAAACCTGCTTGCTTTGGATACGCACTAGCTCTGCCACCAGTAGGTCTACCGTCGGGCTGATGTTCAGCACCTCCTGAATCCTGTATAAAATCCGTGCAATGTATATAAAATCAATATCAACATTGTTCGTCTTTCCCTCAAAGAATTGATAAAATAATGGACGTAGCGAAGATGGTTTATTGTCAACATTGTTACAAGACACCTTTCTAGTAAAAGCAAAACGGTTCTGTTAGTTACCGAGGTCAGTCCACATCTACTTTAGATGACGATTTAAGGTGCTAAATTATAGTCGAGTGATTAAGGAAAAGAGTGGAGATATAAAGATTAAGATACAGGGACTGATGGGGAGGGGAAAGAGAAAAAGAAAGAGGGGGTGGGGATATGTAAATGACCTTAACTTGCAGTTGTGTTGCCAAACGGCATGTACATACAGTTGAGGCCGAAAGTTTACATAAACCTAGTAAAAATACATATAACTAAGATTTTTTTTTCTTTCAGTTATTGTATAATACATATCTTTTTTACGTACAACATCTTGGGATGTATTACTAGCAGTCTGTCTTCTTCGTTTGACCAAAAAGTAATAATTATAAAGTTATTTGTACAACTGGACATAAATAGTTAATCATTGAAAAAGCATTGGTCATACCAATAGTAGTATACCTGTGTTGTAACTTTCAGCTTCTTAGCAATTGCTTCTGCAAGGGCTTTACTATATTCGTCGGCTATGAAAGATATTCAGAATAAAATAGTTAACTATAACATCAATTACTATAGATTTTTATACACTTGTTTTTTCCATTCTCTTGATATTCCTACAGTAACTTTGCATGTGACAAATGACACTCCAGCAGTGCCATAGAGGCGCCAAAATAAAACGGATTACAAGACAATATGTACGTACAAAAGGACCTACATTTTTATTGATAAGATAAGATAAGAGATAAGATAAAATAAGATTTTATTCGTCTTTCTTTCTGTACATACATGTGTGATTACAAAGTTTTTTTTACATTCAGATATTACAAATCATCAGTTTAGTCATAAAACATTGTGATTGTAAAAAAAAAAGAATAAACAAATTATGGTAATATTTAAAGAAAAGAAAGACAAGGAGAACCCATAAAAAAGCAGGGTTTGTAAGGTTAGGGTCCCCTTTGTGCCAACTGTTACATAGAATATCTATAAACTAAAAACTAAACAAAACAACAACAATGACAAGATATATTGCTTTACCAGGTAAAGTCATTTTGGGCAAAGTCTACCTACCTTTTGTATCCAAGTTCTCATGCTCTTCCCTGTGAATAGACCACATCATCCCACCAGTCTTTGCAACTTCAACACTGATTTCACAAGCGTTTGATGTTTCTACACCATCTGTTATTGCCTCATTTTCATCAAATCTATATGACACCGGTCATTGAGGAAACAGAATAAACCCAAAATAAATAGCACGTCAATGGAAATCTTTCTTCCTGACACCGTACCTTTATTTCTCTGCTACGTTGAGGGGATTTCATAAATTAATAACAACTTTTTTTGTAAGCATCATCTGATATCAAACTCTTAATAATCATGATAATGAATGTGTGGCAGAGAGAAGACGGTCATGAATTTAAAGTAACATTTTAACCGTCTGAATGCAGGGCTCTCTGGGAGAGCAGGTCCATAAATGGCCTTGAAATGAGAACACTCTGTACGTTTAAATTAAACTGAAATAAAACAATACGATAAATAAATAAACCTACCCTTGGCCTGTAAGTGAATTCTTTAGACTTGTCTTTCCAACTCGCTCCTGTCCTACAAGCATCAGTCGAGTTCTGAAAACCTTCTTCGTACCAGCTCGGGCTGCCTCGACATATGCTTGCTGTGCTCTCGGTCCCCGAGCGAGGATCTCAGGTGGCATCGCTAGACTACTCACTGGATTTGTATCCCCATCGCTGGCAGACCCAACTCCCTCTGCAATATTTAGGAGCATCTTTAAACGTTAGTATCGAGTGTAACAAAAGTTCCAAGTAACAGAAAATCTAAGTAAGAATATCTTTCAAGTACAATTTATGCCGTGTACTGTATTCGCTGTTATTTTCGCGCGATTAATTTTTCGCGCTTAGAGGCCGCAAAACATATTTGCGGGTTTTTAAATTCGCGCTGGATTTATGTACGAACGCAATTAACCCCATTCAAGGCATGCATAAGAAATCATGCTCATATATTCGTGTGTTTTTAAATTCGCGCCGAACGATCTTTGCGCGAAATCCGCGAAAATAAATGTACCGCGAATATTTCCACGTTTACAGTATAACTGAAAAATGATATTGTAATTTTTCATGCAATCAATGCTCATGTATTTTACATTTATTTTATACTTTCAATGCAATCAAAAACAGTTTGAAAAGTCCTAACGAAGTAAAAAAAAAAAAACAACAACAACAACAACAACAACAAAAAAAATCATTCTAGATTATGAAATGTAAAACAAGAAAACTATGGAACAAAAAGTATCAAATATTGCGGTCTGTTTGTTTGTCTTAATTTACTTTTGTACAATTTTTACTTTTTTTGTACTTTTTTCTCCATTATTTATGACCCCTTTAATGAGTTCTTTTGCTATGTACATTGCAAATATAACTCCTTTGTTATATGCTTTTGATTAATTATTCTCAAAAGAGAAAATGATAGTAAATGAAACATTATTCATTGATATCGAGTTTGTAAGAGTAACATTTGAAAGCTCAATCGAGTACATAACATAATCGTCCTCAATGTTTTTTTATCTTGATCAATCTTCACTGGTAATCATGTTTCACACATTTGCATCTATTTTAATCCAAACCGACTATTTCGGATGGTGCGAAGTTACCTTCTGGTATCTCCCGAGGTCCATGTGGAGGGGTGAGATCAAGAAGATGGTGCGACAAACCTCCTAGTTCAACTTCTTGAAGAATCTTCCATAGATCAAACAAGCGACCACCAGTGTTGGCCTTCCACATACCCAAGACCTCTCTTGTTGCTTTGTCATATTCAAGAAGGTTTTTGATGAGGATATTTTTCACTCTGTTGTACTCCCCAGGTAAGAGCGTGTTACAAAGCGGGTAGTAGTGTGTGTGTGGCACAGCTTTCGACAGTCTATCGAGCAAGTCATCTCTCACTGGATCTGTAGAGCTATAGGTTAGAGGGGTAAGAAAAAAACTCATATTTCAGAACCAATAACAAAATCACGTGAATCAGATTTCCTAATTAATATGGCACGATCATTTAAGAAAACTGGGTGAAAAATGTGCGGGGGCGTTGCCAAATTATCACAAAGAATGAAAAAAAAATGCCGAGTCATTCTTTTTTTATTCGAATGATTATAAAGGTTACTCCGGAGTCTATGTCTTAGCATGATAATCTATTGACACAGTCAAAATCGATGAGAGTATTGTAAAAAGTACTGAGAAGTGTAGTGATATTGTTATTATGATCCAAGCCTTCATTATCAGAAACTAACGGATTATGATTCCTCAAACCCTTTTAATAACTGGGTAATATTATAAAGTCCATTACTTATATTACCTACCTGTACCTCAAAATTTACGCAAGAAAAAACAATTGCCAAAGATATGCCTTTAATTTTATTTATATTATTTTTCAGTGCTAAAAATTGTTAAAATGCATTTACCTTCTGAGTACCATTTGCCTGATGACATCGTCCTTGGCATAGTGTATTGGTAGATTGTATGTATTGTCTTTTACATCTGATTTAGCTCCATTCTCTAGCAGGTAAAACACTAAAGCCTTCTCAGGAGGTAGTTTTCCCTGGTAATAATTTTCTGATATCTGAAAGGATTTTTTTTTTTTTTTTTAATGAAAAACCAAAAATGGAAAAAAAATCAACAAAAAAAAACAAACAAACACTACACTAAAAAAAACAATGCCTGATCCAATACGATTCAATACTATAATTAACAAATGTTTTAATTTTTCATACTTAAAAATCTAATAGGTCATTTAGTTCATTTCAAATAGTGAAATCTTTTAACTGTAAAAATTTCTGATATTCCATTGTATTCTCTAATTTATAATAAAAAAAATGCATACCAATGTTTTCTCGGGACTACATTTCTACCGATTACAAAGAAGTTCAAGCATTTCACGGAATAAAGAATATTGGTTAAAATTTAAATTCATGAATGATTATAAAGTTATTTATTTTTGTAACCTCAATTTTGAGCAGAGTCGTCGTATCATGATGTGCATTGCAAATTTCATTTACTGTCCTATATAGTCAAGTAGTCGATGAAAGGATACTATTTAATAAACAAACGTGTTAATATCAATATCATATCGATCAGGTATTATGGTAACATTATATAGGCCTACGTGATATATGGAATAGTTGCTTACATCATCATTTTAAGACACAAAATTAAAACTTTGAAAATTCATTTACATTTTGTTATCCTTCAAAGAATTTTAGTTAAAGTTTAACTACCCATTTTCTTTTTCTCATGTTTGCTTTAACTGAAACAACTTGCCTTTTCAGAAATTTACCACGTTATCTCACCTTTCTGAGTGTATCTGTTTCTTCGACAGTCCTGTTGGTCTTGTAGCAGAGTTGAACCGCCTTATGAAGACACGTCTTTCCATCAGTTGACAGGATGTTAAGCTCAGCTCCTTGAGAGACTAACATCTCAATAATAGAAGTAGCACCATGTTGTATAGCAAGATGGATGTATACCGGATCAATTGCATCATACTTCATTAAAGAAAGTAAAATCAAGCCCCCCCCCCCCCCGATATTGGATTAGTTTTGCTAATAAATTCATGTGACCTAATACAAAAAAGTTCGATTTAAAAGCTTTTTTAACATCCCTTTTATCAGGCAAAAGACTGCTATAGTGTTTAAATATATACAGTGGTGGTCAAAATTATTAGAACACCTGAACCTACACAAAGTATATGGGATTATCAATGCCCTAGTTCATTTGCCGAAATCAGATTAAAGATATCTTTTGTGTGCCATGAGCTTTCACGACTTTTTAGCATAGGGTCTTACGTATATGATGATACCAAATTTATATAGTTTCGACCAGTTGCGCTATGCGCTTTTGGTTTTCCCCATAGACTTGTGTATTAAACATGTAGTCCAAATGGAAAAAAGTAAAATGCCAATTACATATGCCGATTGCTCAAAAAGTATTTGAGATAGAAGTATGAAACTTAGCAGACTTATTCATTCTAATATACCTCAAATACATGCTAAGTTTCAGAAAATTTGGTCAAAATTAATGGGGAGGGTGGATTCGCCCCCACCCTTGGTGGTGAGATGACCAAAATAACCATGCCCATTGAAGGTTAAGACTATTTTTTTTAATTTAATGAAGACACTCCTCGTAAATATATAATTTTGAAAAGGAAATTTCATGAGCGATTCAAATATGTTGAATATTAAGGGTTATTGGAACGGGGGACTTAAATAGGGGCACTGAATTAAAAAATTTGGGGCCCTTCAAAAATAATATAAAAATCCCCATATAAGATGTAACTACTTCACCCTGTGTTATTATGAATGCCATTTTTGACATCTTCAGGAAATTTCCTTTCAAAATATATATACTTTTGTAGGGAGAGGCTTAAAATGTTTAACGTTATGACACTTTGATCCAGAAAGGAGCAAGATTTTTTTTAGATTTTTCAATCGGTGGTGTAACATAAAAGAGGCTACTTGGGGCGAGTTCCCAATGCATGGCTTTGTTATTTAGTTTTTTTTTAAAGCATAATTATTATATGTGGAGACATTCCAACCTTTGTATAGGTATTTAAATGGTCAACTGAATGAAAATTACTAAAATCATTTAAATATGCTTGGTGTTCTAAGTAATTTGTGGCCACCGTTAATATGATATATTAATATAATATTATTTATAGTTCCTATATAGGTATAATATATAATATATAATATATATAGTAATATATTAGTGTAAAGGGAATACATGTACAACAGGCCGATGGGCAACTTCTTTTTTTTTATTATTTGTTAAATTTGAAAGAAATGGGTGAAGAGATAGATAATTGACGTAGCTCAAATCAAAGTTCCCCAGAAGCTAGTCACTCCTTCTTTGGATAATTTTTGGTGCAGATCGAAAAATGTCTCTGCCGGGATCGAACGCACGCCTTCAGGCTTTGAAACGCCAGGTGCCTTCACCCACTAGACAACAGAGACGGCGTTAGTGGCTAGGGCGACCCGAATCAGATTGACCGTCAGATAACAGATTCTCAACCTCATTCTATACATGTACTGTATCGCTTAGCAGACTTTAGATCAGCTGAGGCCATGACGGCTTGTCATTGTTCAAAAACTCATCTACCCACAGTGACAAGGAAACCATTTGTGAGGTAGAGAATCTGTCCTTATGCCTGTACGCCACATCGATCGCGGTCCGCCCTACCGCCCTACAACCGTCCTCTGTGGTCTAGTGTGAAGAACCGGCGTTCAAGCTGGAGGCCCCGGTTCGAATTCCCGGCAGAGCATTTTTTCGATTCTAAACCACAAAAAATTATCAAAAGAGGGAGGATTGCTCTGTATTGGGGAATCTTTGATTTGACCTCACGTCAATTCTATTATTCTCTTCACCCCATGTTCTTTCAATTTACTATATATCAGATATAACTATATATCACATTTATAGGATATAACAAAATGTACGTAATGCAATTTTCGGCAATGGTTTATTAGATTTTGTCTCCAAATTTTTTGCACGACCGGTATTGCCTACCGGTCTCCCAGGAGAAATATATATATATATATACTATATATTATATAATAATATTATACAGTCTGTGTTCAAATAAAATGGTACAGAGTGAAAACATTTTTTATAGGTATGAAGATTAATCAACAACCAGGTATTGTTTGAAGTTTCTGTAAAGCAGGAAAACAGACTTTCTTCTGCCAATTTTTGTTCATCAAAATTTAGTGCGATGTTTTTGAGATATGACTTAGTTTTCCTTACAATCAAGAAAAAATCCATTTTCACAGCCGTCCATGCCTTTGTGTATAGGTTTTCGAATAATGGCCGTGAAGTGCTCAATTCGATATTGTTCTTCCGTCGCATAAAATTAGCGTAACTTTTGTTTGACGAAAGCAAATTATAACAGAACAAAAGCGCATCAGCAGGGAAATCCTTGGGCTTATTTGGTTACCACATACACACATTTTTTTAAATTAAGTTCCAACATTAATATTTTTTTACGGACTGTACCATTTTTTTACACAAGACTGTATATATATATATATATATATATATATATATTATAGTATATATTATAATACAAACGTGGGGAAAAAAACAAGGGGCCCTTGAATACGTGCTATGCACGTGAACCATCTTTATTTAGTATAGCGAAACAATGAAATGAAACAGATGAGACTCGAAAGTTCGAGTCATCTGTTTCATTCATTTTGCCTATATATATAAATATATAAATGGATGGATGTGGGATTCGACGGGAGGCTAGATATGGATTTTAGTATTCTTTCCAAAATTAGAGTCAATATCTTATCTAAATCGGACATCTAAAGCTAAATGCAATCTAAATTATTATTCTCCATAATCACCTTGGCTCTGAGATTGATCAAATGTTTTGTGACGTCAAAATGGCCTTTCCAAGCAGATAAATACAATGCAGTGTCACCATCATTATCGACCTTATTCACTTCAGCTCCTTGACTGATCAGATATTTGGTGACATTAAGATGACCTTCCTGTGCAGCAGTGTGTAATGCAGTACAACCATCATATTCTTTATTCACCTCGGCTCCTTTACTGATCAGATATTTAGTTACGTCTAGATGACCATGAAATGCAGCTTGGCGTAATGGAGGCCGACCTGTATTGTCTTCCTTATTCACATCAGCGCCTTTACTGATCAGATATTCGGTGACAACAAGGTGACCAGTCTGAGCAGCTGCATGTAATGGAGTCCAACCATACCAACCGCCCTTATTCACCTCAGCTCCTTGACTGATCAGATATTTGGTGACATCAAGATGACCACTCTGAGCAGCTAGGTGTAATGCAGTCCAGCCATCATCAGCTAACTTATTCACCTCAGCCCCTTGACTGATCAGATATTTGGTGACATCAAGATGACCATTCTGCAGAGCAGCTAGGTGGAATGCTGTCACTTCCTCATTATTTCCCTTATTTACCTCAGCCCCTTTACTGATCAGATATTTGGTGACATCAAGATGACCACTCTGAGCAGTTAGGTGTAATGCAGTCCAGCCATCATCAGCTAACTTATTCACCTCAGCTCCTTGACCCGATCAGATATTTGGTGACATCAAGATGACCACTCTGAGCAGCTAGGTGTATGCAGTCCACCATCATCAGCTAACTATCACCTCAGCCCCTTGACTGATCAGAT
Organism: Paracentrotus lividus; assembly: GCA_940671915.1. Classification (NCBI taxonomy): domain Eukaryota; kingdom Metazoa; phylum Echinodermata; class Echinoidea; order Camarodonta; family Echinidae; genus Paracentrotus; species Paracentrotus lividus. The sequence goes on from CALNVZ010003426.1 coordinate 44,888,411, forward strand.
ATTTGGTGACATCAAGATGACCACTCTGAGTAGCTAGTGTAATGCAGTCCAGCCATCATCAGCTCACTTATCACCTCAGCTCCTTGCTGATCAGATATTTCGGTGACATCAAGATGACCATTCTGAGCAGCTTGATGCAATGCAGTCCAGCCATCATCAGCTCCCTTATTCACCTCAGCCCCTTGACTGATCAGATATTTGGTAACGCCAAGACGACCTTTATAAGCAGCTAGGTAGAATGCTGTCACTTCCTCATTATTTCCCTTATTTACCTCAGCCCCTTGACTGATCAGATATTTGGTGACGTCAAGATGACCTTCCTGAGCAGCTAGGTGCAATGCAGTCAGTCCCTCATTATTTCCCTTATTCACCTCAGCCCCTTGACTGATCAGATATTTGGTGACATCAAGATGACCTCTCTTAGCAGCTGAGAGTAATGCAGTCCAGCCATCATCAGCTCCCTTATTCACCTCAGCTCCTTGTTTGATCAGACGTTTGATATCCTCAAGATTACTATTTCTTACAGCGCTTAATAATGTAGAAATGGCATCGCTTTTTCCTATATCCATTTTGCCTCTTTAGCTCCTTCAGATTTCCGTTATTTTAAGGTGTCCATGAAAAAAAGTTACATGTGAAACATATTTCCATCCACTTTGTGACCTCTGCAAGCAAGAAACCTGAAATATAAATTTGTTGAATGAAATAGATAACTTGTGATAGATTAGTGTATCACACATGATTGTCATGACTGTATTAATTAAAAGATATTATGCTAATTAAGTATGGTAATGTATACCAAATGTTGTCCGGTATTCCTAATACACTTGTCAACCATCAACAATGATTAAATCAATAATTGGTTCAACCAAACTGATGAAAATTGCAGTCATAGCATTAAATATATTTATGTACATAATCATACAAGTTAATGTCCCAATCTGCGCGTATACACTGTTTATGCATTAGGGGCCATAATTTCCCCGACATTTTCAATTAATTTGATCCCTGTTTACAGCTCTACTATTGAAGATATTCAGATGGAAGGTTCTCTCAGGGAGCTGTCATGACAGCCCCCTGGTTTTCTGTTGTGTTTGTTAGTTCCTAGTGTTTTCTCTATCAATCAAAATTTCATCATAAATGATTTCAATTAATATATCACACCCCAAATAAAAAAGCAGACTTGCCACTTTCCAACGAACAGAATTTTGATTGCCGTCATTTTAGGCTCCTCTAAGCACAAAATTTGAAATAAATGGCTTATTTTTCTCATGTGATAGTAGGAAGAGTTTAGCTAGGCATGTGTAAAAATTTAATTATCACTGTGTAATGCAGCAAAGAATTGTAAGCTCTCAAAGACAAAAGGGCCATAATTACCCCGGGGGCACAATTATCCCAGTCTCACCTATATATGAAATAAAAAGCTGTATTAAGCTCTTTAATTTGTGTACATAAGTTACTTTGTATCTAAGATACGCAATTGAGAAAGCCTTTCTTTTGAAGGTACCACATGAAGTAAATTTGAAATAGAATTGTGATTTTGTTATTCTTTTTTTTTTTTCTTTCTTGCATACTGTTCTTGAAATGGAGTATACCTTCATCCAAATGAAGAATTTCGCTAATGAAAAGAAATTCGTTCAATGTATTATGACTGTACTTGAAGAATTTGAACAAAACAAAAACGAAAACCCCCAAAATATTGAATACACCTTTTTCGTAGTAATTCAGCCTAGACTAAGTCATTTTTGACATTGTAATGCTAGTACTTGTACAGTACAGTACATGCTAGTACAGTTGTCCGCAAAATTGGCCATACCCCTGTCATTTTCTAGGTTTTTTGAATTTTGCTTTTAAATAAATGTTTTTCGTCAAACTGTTTCTTGATCAGTATGCTACCATGAACTCAACAATGAGGAAAATGTGAAATTTGCAAAAATATGGTATTCCAGGGGTATATTGAAAGATTTACGAAAACACCATGTTCATAATTATTCATACCCCAGGGGTACCCGGTCCAATTTCTTATCACATAACCACTAATATAAATATTTTTCTTCAAATAACTATCTGAAATAGTTTTTGCAAGAGTCCATAGCCTTTTTTTATGGCTTCTGTAGGGTCTGTCCCACGTGTCCTATGGGAAACCTCCAGGCTGAGTCAGGTTGCATGGTCTTTGAGCCATCCTGTGAGTCTTTAGCCCCCTGACCGTTTTCTGGTGATCTTCTTATTAGGAATTTGAATTTTTCACTTAGGAACATTCATATCGATTATAATAAAATAAACACTCTACCCACAGTTTCTGATCCCTAAGGTAACACTTAAGAGCTTCTTCAATAAGCACCAGATGTAAAACACTTTGGTAATAGCTTCCCTGGGCTTGACAAAAATTACAAGGTGTCTCCTCAAATTGCAAAAAAAAATGTATATTGAGAGGCACAGGTCACGACCAAGGTCCGAATTGGCACCTCTGACCATCCAGAGAAGAAGGTACCAACCAACAAATACTGCATAAAGGAGATCTGTACAGACACTGCCCAATGCAGACTCCGGTTTTGTAGTCAGACCGACTGGGAAGCCTCTTGACAGTTAGTAAGTTTAGTTAAACCATGATTTTAACATATTGCCCATAGTTCTATAAGTTGATGAGAAAAAAATTAGAATTTAGGAGTAATATGGACTTTCTTCAATTAGACAAAAGAAAGACGAATCATTCCACCTGAAGTACAGTGTCCTGATTTTAGCACATGACATTCACATCGAACTTTTATGGGGGATTTTCATTGCTGGTAGCATTGGAAATCTCTTCAGAACAAGAAGCTTCCCGGTGAAGACATTTTTAGTAAGATCCTGGATGAAAACATGCAGGAGTATGCATGTAAATATCACCTAGGACAGCATTGGACATATCAACAGGACGAATTTCAGAGGAACTCGGCCAAGTTAGTCAAGAAGGGGTTTAAGGACAATCAAAATTAAAGATCAGGAGAGGAAAATTCGAAGACCTGACAAGAATCCCTTTCGAAATGTGCCTGGGAAGTTGAAGAATCACATAATGGCCCAAAGACCATGCAACTTTACGCAGCCTGGACGTTTTCCAGAGGACGCATTGGTCAAAACCCATGGAGGACATGAATGGTGGTTCCGGGCTTCGCAAAAAGTATTTTATGTGGTAATCTGAAGGAAAAAAGTTATAATCGAGGTGATTAATTATAGGTTTTCCCGGTCACTTTCATACAATTATCATTTGAATCTATTTTAAGATCATTCAATTTCACAACAGTTGTGATCGTTTGGGCCAACCTCCATTTAAACGTACATTAAGTTCGTTCAAATCATTTATTTATGCAATGATCTTTTTAAATGTGCCAATTCGATTTTAAAAAGTAGCATAAGCGTTTAAAGAATTTTCATTTAATTTCATTTTTGCTTCGTTTGAAATTTGAATCCTTGTAAAGCATTTAGCATTTTAGAATCAGTCATCTAAGTTAGACAAAGAACATTCAACCTGAGAATTGGGAATGTTTATTTGTTCATTTTTGTTCGAATAGAATATTAGTATTCCAGTAGTCATATACATTTAGGAAAAGAAGTCGTTCACATTGAAGACTTTAATGTCATAGATTATTAGAAATATGCGTTCAAATTCAAATGGGGATGGCCTGGACTTTCTTGGTCATTCAATTTCATTACAAGGCAAGCATGTTAAAAAATAAGTGCATTTTGATTAAGATTCAATCGTCAAGAAGACATGAACTTATAGGGTTATCAACCAACGGTTTACCATGACTTTGTTTACCCTGCAGCCATGGATAAGTCCCTCATAGCACGAAATGAAACAGTGATGCAAAGACAAAAAGAAAGAACACTGACACGACAATATAATTTATTATTGAAGTAATAGCAAACTTGTATGTTACCCTATTAAAATCAAGACTTGATTTTCAATTGGACCTATTTATGAACAGAAAAAAGGCTTATGAAAAGGCACATAGGCTATATGCCTCCCAATATAAATATATAGGGTATTAAAGACAAATAAAAATATATATGTAATGTACGAACTAAAAAAAAAAATCCACTTATGACATATGTTGTCTCTTTAAAGTGTCTTCGACATTAATACAGGATGCGTAAAGATTAAAAAGAAAGACAAATCAACAAAAAAAAATTAATATATAATACCATCTTTTGAGGTATAGAGGATTAATATCTAGATGCGAAATTAGAATAATAATGACAGACGACGGAAAAATAGAAGTCAAGCCTATCATTATATAGATTTTAAATGACCTTAAAAAACAATACAAAGCACCAATTTGTAAACAGTGGCGGATTCTACATAGAATTCAGTGATTATTAAGGGCCCCAAAATTTATATTTGCAGATTCTCTGTACAGTGATTTTGTCAAATTTATTTTGCGTTTAGCGCTGGCCTCTGAGCAAAAAGAGAAGAGAGGCGGAGAGGCTCTGGGGAAAGGGGGTGGGGTAGGTGTGAATGATATTTCGGATTCGGTCCACACTCTATCATGTCATATATTTCAACTCGTGTAAGGGTTAGGGTAAGTCGATCATTTCACATAGAATAATCTTTTTGGCCTTGCTTCTTACTTTATTTTTTCTCCTCTCTCTCATTCTCTTTTTTTTTTTTTTTTCTTTTTAGATTGGTGCCGGATGTTTTACGTTGGGCGCTTCCCGCAACAATAC
>CALNVZ010003426.1:44893136-44929355 GCA_940671915.1 Paracentrotus lividus
AACATGTCAGAATCCTTAAAAGTAAAGTTGGGAGATGTTTTTCTGTTTCATTTTTGTTCGAAACTAGAGAATTAGATATCCAGTATAGTTAGCATATACATTTCAGGAAAAGAAGTCGTTCACATTGAATGAACTTTAAAATCATTAAGATTATATTCAGAGACTATTTGCGTGTCTAACCATTCAATATGAGGGATTGGCCTACGCAGGGACTTAATACTTGGGTCATCTACAAGTTTCAATTACTAAGGCAAGCATGTTAAAAATAAGTGCCAATGGTTTGTAATTAAGATTCAATCGTACGGAAGAATGACATTCTGAACATTTTTTATATTGGGGGTTATTTTCGAAGTACCCACGGTTTACCGATGACTGGTTGTTTACCGAAAACAGTGCAGCCATGGATAAGTTCCATCATGAGCAACCGTTAAAATGAGAGCATTTGTTGATGCTTTATAATGTTCATAAAGGAAGAACACTGACACGACAATATAATTATTATAATATATGAAAAGTTAATAGCAAACTTAGATATGTTATATACCCAAAGATGTTGTACTCCACACCCAAGAAAACATATTTGTAAATCCAAGATACTGATTTTCAGATTGTGAGACCTAATTTTATGTTCAACAGAAAAGGCTTATGTTAAAGGCCCATAGGTATAGCCCCATATAAATACTATAGGATTTAAAAGACAAATAAAATATATACTGTATGTCGAACTAAAAAAAAAAAATCCATTATGAAATGTTGTCTCTTTAAGTGTCTTCCGACATTAATAGCAGGATCGTAAAGATTAAACAAGAAAGACAATTACAACATAAGAAAAAAATAATTAATTATCATTTTTAGTATGCAGGACTAATAATATCAGATGCGAATAAGAATCAATAATGACAAGACCGGAAATAGATAGACGCAGCCTATCATTATATAATTTTTAAATGACCTTTAAAAAACAATACAAAGCACCAATATTGGTAAACAGTGGCGGATTCTACATAGATTTCAGTGAATTATTAAGGGCCAGAAATTTATATTTGCAGATATCTGTACAGTGATTTTGTCAGAATTTAATTTTGCGTTAGCGCTGGCCTCGAGCTAATAAAGAGAAGAAGGGCGGAGAGAGCTCTGGGGAAAGGGGGTGGGGTAGGTGTGAATGATAATTTCGATTCCGGTCACACATCTTACAGTCATATTTCAACTGCAGTGGTAAGGGTTAGGGTATAGTCGGTCATTGTTCACCATAAATAATCGTTTTTGGCGGGTCTCATGCTTCTTATTTATTTTTTCTCCTCTCTCTCCCTCTCTCATTTTTTTTTTTTTTTTTTCTTTTTAGATTGGTGGAATGTTTTTACGTTGGGGCGCTCCGCAGTACCTTGGAGAGATTTAATGCACTTTTTTCTCAATTATGGGCTCGGGTGGGTGGGCGTGGGGGGGGGGGGTTGGCAAGCGTGGTACAGTGCGCTCACCTCACTTTTGGGAGATCTCCCACAATGGACAATCGCGGATACGTTTATAATGTCAGATAAAATCATAGCTCTTAAAACATGATTTAACATAATGCAATACCAGCCTAAAATAATAATTATATGGTCACAGTGCACAACTGCTTATGGAAAAGTGTTGTAAAATTATGCCGAAGAATTATATAGAGAATGAAGGGAACAAACATAAACGGAATTTTAAATTAAATGGACGTTCTTAAATTGAGTTTCCATAACTCAATATGAACTTGAATTGCCGAAGAGGCTGATTGGGCTCCTAAAAACGATGCCTCGTTAATTTGAATGAACATAATGCTAAATTGTACATACATTAATGAAGTTGTATGCCGTGTTTAAAGCTCTTGTTTGCTGTATAATTAAATTACGTACGGGGAATAAAATAAGATTGGATTGCATATATATGCAATGGTTTTGCCCCAATTATGAAATTAAATGCTTTTAAAATAAAGCTTCGTGACTATGAATGAACTTGATTCCCCGTATTTTAAAATTAAGATGCCGATATCGATCGGAAAAAGGTATCTCTTGAATTTGTATGAACCTTCTATAGGTTTGAATGACAAACCTATGAAATTGGGCGGGAAAACCTATATATATAAAACAAATAGACTGATTACCATTCCGAGCATCTCTTGAGATGGATATGTTGCGCTTTATAAATATTGTCATTATTATTAGGGTATGAATAATTATGAACATGTTTTTTTCATACATCTGTCAATGAAATACCCCTGGAACACCAAATTTCTCAAAATTTCAAAATTTTCCTCATTGTTTAGTTGTAGGTAGCATATTGATCACAAAAAAGTTTGAGGACACGCATTCAGTTAAAAGCACGAATAAAAAAAAATCGACAGGGGTATGAACAATTTTGCGGACAACTGTATAAGTGTTGTAACATGTTCTATATAAAAATTGAAAAAGTTGATAATCGTGACTTGAATTGTCTAAGGGAAACTTATCCACGGGGGCAAACGTGCCCACATTGGCGGTTTTGCTGCCTCTGGGATTTTGGACAGCAAGTTTTTGCTCCGACTTTTTTGGGGGGAAGGGGTTGAGATGGTTTTGTTGGGACATTTTTCCTCCCGCTACTGCCTGGGGGTTGCCTTTTTGACTTATTGGGAAAGCTAGTGTATTGAAGGATGAAAGTGCCAGTGCTGTATTGCATACCACAAAGATAATTTCTGAATGATATCGTTTGGAATAATTTTAATAGAAATACTTATTCCTGCCTCTGCCTGATTTGGTGTTAGGTGATGTGTTTGTGCAGGCTGCTTTATGGTCATTGAGACACAATGTACCTAAAGGCCCTTTCACAGTTGTTAGTGCGAATGCTTACGGCTGTTGCGATTGTGTGCAACATGTGTTGTGAGCAAATGGTCGCAAACGATTGCAAGAGTAATCATGGTAATAATATTGTGAAAGCACCCTAACCGGGATGGCTGATTTACCCCTTTTTCATTTCTTAGGAATAAAATCCAAGTTTTTTTATTTTTAATACTCTCTGGTCTATTGTTGTAGACTTTGTGGTATGTCATCTTCAATCATCTATATTGTCATAGTAGTCCTGGTGATACATCTCTGACCCCAGAGCCATACATAAAAATATAACTATGCTTTTCCCACGAGAATGGCGCCCTCGGATGGACATCGGGATGGTGTGTCTTGGCGGTATTGTCTTTATTTTTTTCTTTCTCGGATGGTTTGACTTGATTCTTGGGGACCGGAATATTGGGAGCATTAGAGTTGTCAGGGTGGGCTGGTTTCTCTGGGATGTTGCGCTGCCGCTGCTTTCTTTTTTATTTCCCAGCTATGAATTGCGTGCAGAACTTTAATTTATCGTGGTTTTTTTTTTTTTTTTTTTTTTTTTTTTTAATAAAAGATTGTTGTCATTATGGACGGTTTTGTCTCTCATTATTTAATTATTCTTTGTCATTGCATTCTCAGTCGATGTTTACTAGGATTATTGACAAGGAAAAAAGGATACAAAAGGAAAAAAATACTTACACGCAAAGTAAAACGACAATTACAAAAACAGACCTTTAGATCAAACTTAAGTTTTGTAAAAAAAAAAAAAAAAAAAAAAAAAAGGAAGGGAAGGGGAAATAAAATAAAAATAAAGGGAAATAAGAGAGAGAAATCATGAACATTACAATATGAAACTTTCATATTGTTGGTAATTTTTAAACCACAAAATAGTGTGCGGCTGTTTCGAGGCTATAGTAGGGTTGGGCGAATCTCACTTTTTTTTTCAAACAATTGTTTCTATAGTAAAAATTCGACGTAGAACTGAAAATGACAATTATTTTTGCATATGATGACGTCTAACGTCGCTAAAGTGCAAAAAAAAAAAATGGCCGCCAAAATGGCGTATTATGCCCAATTATCACAACACTTTTTATACGTATAAACCACTTTTATTGCGTTTTTATATGGCTTTTGGGTGTCAGGGAACCCAACATGATTATTCCAACATGATTAATCCTAACCAAGTTAACTGTTAGTGTAGTTTGGTAGTTAGTTTCAGTCAATATCGAGCAAAAATCCACCTTCATATAATCCTATAACACAATCTAGGTACATTAGGTCATGATAAAATCTGTCAGATTTGAGCTTTTAGACATCGAAAATCTATAAAGAAACAAATAAAACCGGTTTATACCTATAAAGTGTGTGATTGAATGGGCAAATACACTGTTTTGGTTTTTTGCACTTTAGCGACGTCAGACATTATCGTACCACATAAATCATTGTCATATTTTGGATTCTACATCAAATTTGACTATAGAAGTAACTTGTTGAAATAACTTTTCAGAAAAAAAAGTAATTATTTGCCCAACCCTAGCTATAGTCTGTAGTTTATCCTATCCCTCAGTATATGGAAGAAAAAGAATCCAACTTTTTCTCAAAACATCAATGTAACTCTTTTGTTTGACCATAAATAATACTCTTAATATTTCTATTTTTAACACATTGTTAAATGTATAATTATGTTAAATTTTCGAATATTATGTACGTATTGCACTTTTCCGCTTGAACTGGGGTTTATCTCAATATTCTAAAATAAATGTATTGCTTTGTATTTTCATGAGAAATTCCTCGATATGTTCAGTATATGATTTAATGAAACGCCCTCATGTATGTTTTCTATTTTTTGTCTTTATTATAATATGATATATATGTATTTATATCATAACATTAGTTCTCTATCAAAACAGGTCATTTTGCTTTTCAGACGGAATATCTCACTAAATATATATAGGTCTATGTTTCTTTTCTTTACCCTCCTATCTTCTTCGTCTACAGCTCCTTTCCTACTAGGGCTTGTCTTTCCTCCGTAGGTAGGTTTAAAGGCGTCTGTCTCCTGGAAAGATCAAGACTTCACCGACGTTGATGTACCACATCAACGGGACAGACATAACTGCGGCACGGGTGCAGGATTGGAGTTTATGACCATGATGACCCTTTCTTTCTTCTCTTCGTTCCGTCTGGTCAAAATACCTATACTTAGTGTAACCAAGCGGCTGGTTAAAAGGTTAACCGTAAACCCAATCATGTAACCACGTGAAATACATACTCAGATGCACCCACGCAATCTATGCAAATATATGTTGACCCGTGACCCATGACAACAAAAAAAGAAAGTTCCCCCTATATTTCAGATATCAATAATTTTTTAACCAGGAGGAATTAAAAAAATCTAATTATATGTCCATGTAGGGAATTTAATTAACTACAATGGGAACGAAATGTAAGGAAAAATCATCAAGTCATGCTTCAGTGAGCAATGGTTGAATGCAAAAATGTCTTTTTTGAAGTTCGCAAGCATAAAATTGCAACTTTGATTCAACGACAACGGACCCATTTTCAGATTTTAAACATTTTACACGCCAGAATGTATGCAAAACGTGCTCCCCAATATACGGAAACGAAATTTGCGTCAAATTTCACGGTTGAGTGAGCACGCAGCAAAAATTGCCCAAACTGCTATGTTTACTTCTTTGCCATGGTATAATCGATCAAATATGATGGAATTCCTGTTGTGGAAGTGTATGCAACCAATATCCATTCATTCACGGTTGAATGAACCCATCAAACAACCAAAAATAGGTCATTTTAGAATTTCGAAAATGCATTGCAGTAATTTTATTCACTAGAAAGCATCTCAATAACGTTTTTGGGTTGTATTTATATTCTTTTGGCACGTGTCAATGATCCTATGGCATTTATTTACAAAGTCATGTTTCAGTGAGCATATGAGACTGGAAAAGCCCTTTTCTCAGGTACGGACTAAAATTTAAATTCTTACTTTGATTGAATATAACAACTCTTTTCGGGGAGTAGGGGAGACCGGGGATGGACGTTACAAAATTCACATTTTGAGCCAGATAATTATAATGAAAGTACTCACAAACTCCATTTTGGATCTGTAGTTAGCCTATTATGTTGGCTAGAACCTGAGGCACATAGAACTTGAAAACATGTAAACACTAATTAACTACAGATTAATTAAGGAAGACATTTTTTGGTAACAACCTACCCCGTACACGGGGTTAGTTGTTACACCATACGGAGTAGATTGTTACTATATGTAAACATACGGGGTAATTTCACAATGTGTAAATCTCTTATACCATACTTTTTTCAACTTTCCAGTTTCTTGGTATCGTTAACAGTAGATCAAGTAGAGCTCTAGATTAGACTAAAGTCATAATAGAAATATCAAAATATTAACACAAGAAAATTTAAACAAAATTACTTTACATGTGTAATGTAATTGGGGTAGGTTGTTACATCGACATGGGGTAGGTTGTTGTAAGAGCTATTACAAATTTTAATTTTTGTCAAAAATTCACTTGCAACTGTAAAAAATGGTTATTGTTGATTTACTTTTTAATAAAACAACGGAGAAACCTCACGACCGGCAGTTCATCACAGCTAATGTGTAAGGCTGTATATTAGATACTACGATAATTAGCACGAACTCTCTTTGTTCCAACTTAGCACACTGGAACTGTAACAACTGACCGTGTAACTTCCATCCCCGGTCTCCCCTACCTTTGATTTTATTTTCAATAAAATCCCGAGTTTCACGCCTCAGTGGACACAGATACAAAGAATCATGAAAATGAGAAGAAAGTTTGGGGCTTCGTCATGGTTCAGTGAATTTCGAATACGTAATTTGAATCAAGATCATGTTAGTTGAGACCAGTTGAAGTATGTGCAAAGTTTCAAAAAATAATTCACAGTCAATGGACAAAGCTGACAATTAAAATATGCCAAATTTCACATTTATGTTAACCCTACACAAGACCAAGGTATTTTGAGGGTTCATAGCCCAAGGGGGGGGGGGGCACATTGTGCCCCCCCCCCTCCATAATTTTTTTATTTTTTGACCGATCACTTTCATATTTGCATGACGATAAAGCAACTTAAGCTCAACAACTTGGTACAGACTTAAATTTCTCAAGTCATCATATGGGGGCGCTATTTTCACTTAAATAAAAAGAATACATAGAAAAATGCACAAATTTGATTAAATCATTTTAACTCCCTAAAATCATGGTTTGAAGATGGAAACTGTTACAAATATGTCTTACGATTCATTCATTGTTCATTCGTCCATTCTAAATATTCAAGGTTGCCAAATGAGGGCGCTTTATGCTCTTAAATAAGAAAAATTCAATTCCACCAACAGAGGGCGTTTTTGGTTATCAATTGAAATAATTAAATAATAATTGTTTTTTGTACTTATTTTCACTATTTAGGCATGCAAAGTGAATGTATAATAAGCAATTATCATATTCTGTGAATTTCATTGGATAAACCCATCAAAAAATATTAGAAATGTTGAAAAATTGATATTTTCATATTTTCTATTATATTTATTGTTTTGGCGCCATTTTCAATATAAAAAGAAATAAAAACAAAGAGAAAGATTGGTATTCAGTTTGGAATGTTTTTTCAATTCATTTTGACTGAAGAAACCCCTTTTATAACACCAAATATTGTTTAAAACTATGTATATAAAAAATGATCCAAAATTGGATAAACATGGCTGTCAATTTTTCGTTGCCATGGCAACACGGAATATCATATCCCCCCAAAATATGTATCAAAATATTCGGGAATAAATTTTAGGAAAAGTCACCAAGTTTTGAGGGAAATGAGCGAAGCGTATAGAAATGGCGTATAAAAGTTTGGTAGGGGGGCACATTGTGCCCCCCCCCCCCTTGGTCTTGATAGGGTTAAACTTATGTTAAACTTCTGTACATAAAGTCAATGGAGGAGGAAATCAATACCTGACAAAACTGAAATTCGGCCAATTTCATTGATAATTATTTTTCATTTTATTGTGAATTATGTCACGAAACTTGGCACCCAGCTTCAACTGATCTCTAGCTAACATGATCTTGATTCAAATCACGTATTCGAAAAGTCACTGAACCATGACGAAGCCCCAAACTTTCTTCTCATTTTCATAATTTGTTGTATCTTGTGCCCACTAAGGCGTGAAACATCGGGATTTTTGTGAAAATAAAATCAAAAGTACTCCCTAAAAAGAATTGTTATATTGAATCAAAGTAAGAATTTAAATTTTAATCCATATGTAAGAAAAAGGCTTTTCCAGTCTCACGTGCTCACTGAAGCATGAATTTGTAAATAAATGCCATAGGATCATTGACATGTGCAAAAAGAATATAAATACAACCCACGAATGTTATTGAGATGCTTTTTAGTGCATAAAATTACTGCAATGCATTTTCGTAATTCTAAAATGGCCTATTTTCTGGTTGTTTGATGGGTTCATTCAACCGTGAATGAATGGATATTGGTTGTATACACTTCCAAAACAGGAATTCCCTCACATTTGATCAATTATAGCCTACCATGGCAAAGAAGTAAAAATCGCAGTTTGGGCAATTTTTGCTGCATGCTTACTCAACCGTGAAATTTGACGCAAATTTCGTTTCCGTATATTGGGAAGCACGTTTTGCATACATTCTGACGTGTAAAATGTTTAAAATGTGACAATGGGTCCGTTATCATTGAATCAAAGTTGCCATTTTATGCTAATTGCGAACTTTAAAAAAAAGAAGATATTTTTGCATTCAACCATTACTCACTGAAGCATGACTTGATAATTTTTCCTAAAATTCGTGCCCATTGTAGTTAATTAAATTCCCTACATGGACATATAATTAGATTTTTTAAATTCCTCCTGGTTCAAAAATGATTGATATCTGAAATAGGGGGAACTTTCTTTTTGTGTTGTGTTTATATATTATTCTAATAACACCGAACATTGTGTTCAGAGAACGCGTCCCTTGACCCCTCACAGTCCGGACCATGGCTCAATGTAATCACATCTACCTTCTCTTTTGTCTCCTGTTTTCAGGTAAATGTCATATTTTGCATTTTATTTATTGTAAAGAAATGAGTATGCGATTATTATATAAATATGTGCGGCTGTTTTGATATGTGTGTGAATGTATTGTATTTTATATTTACCGTGATATTAGCCAAATAAGTCTTTTGGAAATTGTACTTTCTCGTGGTGTACAGTATAAAGTGACATGAAGATTCTCATAGGCTTCGGAAGATTTTCAGGACTGGGGGGGCTTAATTTTTTTTTTCAGCACCTACTATTTCGGGATGTTTCTTTTATTACCGCCCTAACCCTCCCCCCCCCCCCCCCCCGACGCTGAGAGAGTTTTTGAAAATGACTAAGTCTTCTTTTCAACTAGTAGATCTAGGCCTAGGCCTAATCAAGCTAAGCTGATTATGATCTAAAATTCTATGAATACATTCTTGTATGCTTTATTATTTTCCTTATGAATAATAATATGCCAGCGCGAAGCGCGAGGTAGGAAAAAATCGTAAGGGGAGCCGAAAATTTTTGATAATTCAACCTGAAATCTGTGCATTTAACGCGTGTTTGCTATGCTCAGAAAGAAGATGCTTTCGATAAACAATGCGAGCGCGACCCCATTTTTTTAAATATCAACCTGAAAACAGTGCATCTTAATTGATTTTTGTGCTACCCTAATGAAAACGATACTTATCTCCTTAAACAATGCGAGCGGGAAGCGCGAGCCCCAAATTTTGTTAATATATCAACCTGAAAATAGTGCATTTTTGGTGCTACGCTCAAAAAGAATATAATTACTTAATTAATCAATGCGAGCGCGAAGCGCGAGCCGATTTTTTTTTATATCAACCTTAAAATAGTGCATTTTTAAGCATTTTTGGTGCTATGCTCATTAAGAAAATTCTCACCTAATTAAACAATACGAGCGCGAAGCGCGAGCCAAATTTTTTATACATATCAACTGAAAACAATGCATTTTAAGCGGTTTTTTGGGTGCAACCCTAATGAAAACGATACTTATCTCCTTAAACAATGCGAGCGCGAAGCGCGAGCCCAAAATTTTGTTAATATATCAACCTGAAAATAGTGCATTTTTGGTGCTACGCTCATAAAGAATATACTTACTTAATTAATCAATGCGAGCGCGAAGCGCGAGCCGATTTTTTTTTTTTATATCAACCTGAAAGCAATGCATTTTTAGCGTTTTTTGTGCTATGCTAATCAGCTAATGAAAAAGATACTTATGATAAAGTCATTAAACATTTCGAGCGCGAAGCGCGAGCTGAAATTTTTTTATATATCACCTAGAAAACGGTCCATTTTTAAGTCAAGAAGATTATTTCATTAAATAATGCCAGCGCGAAGTGCGATCTGGAAATATTTGATATATCAACCTGAAAATAGTGCATTTTAAGCGTTTTTTGGTGCTATGCTCATAAAAAGGACACTTCTCAGTAAACAATAATGTGAATATGTGAATAATGAATATATTGACAACAAAGCTTTACATTTGAGCGCTATGTGAAAAAGAGGATAAAAATATCTCATCAGACAGATAAGACAAAGTAATCCGAGTGCAGAATGAGAGCTGAAATATTTTAAGCACTTTTTTTAATCCTCATATGAACATGATTTAATCGGGTAATGTGAGGCGAACAGCGATCGAAAAACTTTTGATATGGTTACCTGGCTTTATTTTCTTTTTTATTTTGTCCTATTGTTTTCGCTTTTAATCTGCCTATTTATCCTCTCCTTACTTTTTCCTTCTTTTTCTCTTATTTTTCTTCTCTTTTCCCTTTTTTCTTTTATTTTTTCGCCGCCAATAGAGGGGGGCGGCCGCTTCGGCCACCTGGATCCGCCAAGAAGATAGTAGGGACCCCCTTGTTCCTATAATTTGAAAAAGTTTAAACAGAAAGACATGCGAGCACGTAGTGTGAGCTGAAAAAAAAAATGTCAAGAGAAAAAAATGAAATATGACATTTCAAAAATAAATTATGAGCAGAAGGGGAGGTCAAAAATAGTGAAGCCCCCACCCCCCCCCCCCCCCCAACACACCGGGGGCGAAATTGCTGATCCCAATCAAGATAGTAGGGACCGCTTGTCCTATCAAAGAGAAATTAATTATTAAAATTTGCGAGCGCGCCAGCGCGAGGCAAAATTTTTGTCAATAGAGCCGCTGAAATATCAGCGTTTTATTAAATATGGTGGGAAATCCAATGATATCTCAGCCTCATTAAAATTATGGGAGGGGCTTAATGTGTCTCAGGGCCCCCACCCCGCTAAAAAATAAAAAATAAAAATAATAAAAGGTTAAAAATCTTGGGTTATATATTATCTGAATCAAAATGATTATATCATAAGGGAGATGGCCGATATCTTTATGGCATCAAAATATTGGGGGGGTTTAATGAATATTTGAGCCCCCCCCCCCCAATATTTTTTGGGGGGGCGCCCCCCCCCCAAGCCCCCCCCCCCCCCGGTTCCGAAGCTATGATTCTATGTGAGAATTACGTCCTCAGATTTTCCATTGACAATATGATGAAAGAGTTATATTGTAGTCTCTTCTTTGTATATTGTTACCACGCAATTGTCTTAGTTCAGATATATGAATTAACCAATAATAATATCTTATTCGAATTCTAGATTGACAAGTATTTAGCATTCAGTTTTAATTTTTTCGAATTTATGTAATTCACGTTGTACATTTTGGCTTGACCATTCACTGACCCCAGATTGGTTTCCATAATTAGCCACTTTGATTTTGTGCTGTATATATATTATATCTTGAAATTATAAACGTTGTTGCTTTGAATGTTTTGCTGCTGTTGACTCGAGAAATGTTTAGATGTAATTTCTATGATATGTTGTTGGTGAGGACGAGCTTGATTTGTTGCTACGATCTTATTAATGATAATATGATACGCAGATGGTCTGAGTGATTAGACTATTCGAGGACCTGACCGAACATAGCTTTGATAGTATTGTGATGGTGAGCAATCCACGGGGTAATTTTGGTTTTTGTTTTAGCGTGTTTTAACATTTTAGTTGTACACGACTGAACATAAATTAGTGAATCATGTTGAGCACACGAAATACTGTTAGTGTAGATAGAAGCAAATATATTTCATTGTTTAGTATTGCAGATAGTCATCCTCCTGTTCGATCAGGATATTTCGTATTATGTATTTATTGTAAATATTACCTGTACTTTGGGCTATTGATGTATTATGGTGGTTTTCACGGTAAAGGGTGTAAAAAATTTCTAACAGGATCAAAATTTCAAAATGAGTATTTTTTCAAAATTATTGCATATCAATTCTACTCTACGTAAAATGTAAAGTTAACGTATACCAATGTGCGGCATTAAATCGTAATTAAACAAGGCGCGTCCATTATCTAAGAGGCCAGACGCAACAAAGTGACGTTGGAAATACGGCTGAGAAGCGCAGAAATCTATACAGCTGGCTGCAATAATAAATTAGCTCACAAAAACTCGCGTAAGAAGACTTCCCTCCAGTGGAATGGTATTGTCCGTTCGGTTGAGCAATCTACTCGTGGAGATGAAAGAAATTGATGAACTTTTATCATGTTGTTTAGTTAATAGATTCTCCAGACCAGATGGAGGGAATACACATTTGGGCAAGCTTATAACATTATTGTGCTGAAGTTGTAATCAGAATATGCAATTCATATAAATTGATGCTCAAAACAATGACATAGATTGTGAACTTGTCACAAGTCTTGTGAAGACGCCGTTCACATGTTTCTATGCGATATGCATGTGATAAGCGTAAATATTGACTAGTCGAGGAAAGAACCTCTTATGATTATGTTTAAAGTTACAGGACTTTTTTTTTTAATCAATTAAAATGAATGTACCATCTCCGGAAAGCTGAGAATTCAAGCTTTTAATTGCCCTGTGAACAGTTATAATAGTATAATGCGGCATCGAGGATCAAAACTATGCGGCGCATGAGCTATGAGCTATTTTGAGAGCAAAATATACCATATTGTACAGAAATTTGATCTGACTAGGCTTTCGAATTGACACAAGTGACAGGACTTTTTTTTCCCTTTGCATTAAGCTATTCCTATTTTTGAAAAATTCAGACTCTTAGCGTACTTATTCAAGTTGATCATTTCTTTGAAAAGGTAGTTGCTCGCCACAATAAAAAAAAAATAAAGTGAAAAACTGTCCAAAAACAAAAAAAGTCAATGGGCACGTTCGCTTTGAGTAGAATGGTAGCGCCCTCTATCGCTTAAGTTTACAACTAGAATTGATATGAAATATTTTGGTTCTGAAAAACCAGAAACAACGATGAACAATTGTAACAAACTTGAAGAAAAACAACATTTTAATTTTACTTCTTAAATGACAAAATTTGTTCTGCAAAGAGGAAAAAGTGGCATTTTTCATTTGCCATACTAATGTACTTGAAGGTCTTAAAAGCTTTTTTGGTCTTTTAACAAAAAATCATTACACTTTTCAAATTTAAAATCTAAAAATCTACTTATCTTCCAAGAGGTAGAGGAAAGTAGAAATTATTATATAAATAAGGTCCAGTGGAAGCTAACTACTCACGCAAATTTCAAAGAAATCGCATTACAAATAAGGAAGTTGAAAATCTTCAATGTGTGTGTTTCAGAGGCTTCAGTTCAGCTGGCGTCACACTGTCCCGATGTTTAGGTGCGATGGTTATACGAAGGGGTCATTTTACAGGTTCGGGCAAAGTTTAGAAGGTTACACGATGGCACTATGAATCACACGCGAAGGTAATATGAAGTTTACCCGAAGGACACACGAATGTCAACCGACGTCGTTTTATGCATCGCCGGCGCGAATCCAAGAAGGCCGAATTGAATACATTTTGTGGGGCTAATTGTCTTGGGACAATAGAGACTTTATTATGTTTGCGCATGGGCTAATACGTTTTATTGAAGAAAGAATCATGTGACCTCCTTGTTGTATAAAAATCTTCACCAGATGCAGACCGCGGGAAATTCAATAGCTGATCATACACTGTCCGTCATAAAGATGGAATATCATTATTATTATTTTGTTTAAATTTATATATTTATTTACTTATTTTGCCGCTATAGCGACTTGATTTTGCTCCGGCTTTAATTTCTTGAATATCTTTGTCCCTGCTTTTACTTTTCGGGATCCTGGCTATATTTTAAACATTCTCCAAACCCTTCACGAAGATCTTTTTTTCCAAAAAAAGTTTTGTCAACCCCAATGATGCTCATTTTTGGTCATTTTTTTCCTTCTCATTTTGGGACCCCTTTTTGGTTACCCGGCCGATCAAGCAGCAACCAGAGACAGTTTCAGATTGATCGGAAACAGTTCTAGTGAAAATCAAGGGGGGGGGGAAGCAACAACACATATACAGTGCGTCCCAGAAAGAACTATACACTTTTGAAATGGCTGCCCTACCAATTTGTATGAGGAAAGTAATTTGGAGCTTATGGAATTGAGGATGATATGCAGAATTACTGATCAATTATGATGAGTTGGGGTTTGCTAAGTGAAATTTGTGGAATTGGGGATTACATTTTCATGCATGAGTGAACAGGAATATGTATTTCCTATTGTTGCATTGTAACTTTCCAAGGTTTCTTCAGTGGTGTGTTAGTGGTAGTCAGGATGGGGTGCAGAACAGGTGAGATGCAGGGTAAGATTTTTGATCAGTTTTGATAATCGTTTTCATGATCTTCTGGATTGTATGAATGTCTAACATCGGTGATCAGTGATGTTCTTTTTTTTTCCCAACAAACATTTTTTAGATTATTCAATTTACATAATCCCACCTGGATATTAAGTAATTCAATGAGAAGTTTAGACAATCTTACAGTAATTGATATGTGGGGCAGGTATATGATGTCACTGATGTTTAACCCCCCCCCCCCCAAAAAAAAAAAAAAAAAAAAAAAAAAAAAAAAAAGATGCGAGGAGGTAGTCAGAATATTTGGAGTAAAAAGCAATGAATATGAATGGTCAAAACACACCCATGCAAAAAGAGAGAGATAGATAGAGTAAGAGGGAGGGAGACAGGGAGAGAAAGAAAGATGGGAGTGGGAGAGAGGGAGGAAGACAAAGAGAGAGAGAGAAAGAGGGAGGGAGAGAAAAGGAAGAGAGAGAGATTAAACACACCACTGAAGGACCTCATTAAATATACCTTGGAAAGTTACAATGCAACAATAGGAAATACATATTCCTGTTCACTCATGCATGAAAATGTAATCCCCAATTCCACAAATTTCACTTAGCAAACCCCAACTCATCATAATTGATCAGTAATTCTGCATATCATCCCCAATTCCATAAGCTCCAAATGACTTTCCTCATACAAAATGGTAGGGCAATTCCTGCGCACCCTAATTTCCATACCCTTTACAAAAGTGAACACTGCTCATTCATGCATGACTTATTTTCGGAGTTTTTGATGTCATATGAAATTTGGGATAATGAGCTTTCCATAAATGTAAATTTCATTACCTAAAATCATATATTTTTTATTTTGCAGCCCTTTCAAAAGTGTATAGTTCTTTTTGTACATAATGTTAACTAATTGTGCCTCCTGTATTAATTCCCGTCTTCTGATTTATATCATCATAATAAAATGTTTATTTATTTTTTTATTTTTTTTCATTTATTTTTTTTTTGCTCAAATTCTTGTGACAAAATGCGTGTTTTTAATCTTTATAATGTCTTCTAATATTTCAGATTTGACGTCTCTGACCAGTGGTGAAACCATATTAACCTCGTCCTTCATGCTTGTCTGTCAAGACAGCAGCAAGAACATCGCGGTAGAAATGCGCGACGGACTAGCTTTTACACCATGACCGACTAGCTGTAAAGCTAGTCCTGCTCAAAAGCTCGTCAGTCTGGGCATCACTACGTACTAGCTTTATGGCTAGTTCCGTTCAAACTAGTCTAATTCTCGTCGGTCACGACGGACTAATATTAAAGCTCGTCCGTCGTGACCGACGAGCATTAAAACTAGTCCGTCTTGACGGACTAACTTGACGGACTAGCTTTCAACACGTCCGTAGAGACAGACAGTAAAGCTAGTCCTACACGCGGCGGAGACGGTTTTTAACGGGGTGCAAAAAGGTAGGTCGAAATTTTGTCCACGTCACGATCCAGGCTCGGATAATGCGGGGGGGGGGGGGGGTAGGTTTTAAGAAATTTTCGCCTTCGGCCGTTAAAATATTCCAAACATTACTACATTTTTCGGCCTTCGGCCGTTAAAATATTCCAAACTAACTACATATAGGTTCAAGTCGTTCTCCCTCCGAACAACTGACAAGCAAAAAAAAAAAAAAAAAAAAAAAAGGTTATTAGCATTTTTAGGGGGTGCGTTAAAAAAGGTCTATGTACAATATGTTCCTGATTTCCCAATTGTACGGGGTGCGCTAGCACCTTTAGCCTCCCCCCCCCCTGGATCCGTGCCTGCGTAGAGACGGTACGCGATGTTTTAGAAGCTTAGTCCGTAATTAAAGCCGTGGTTCGTGTTGAGGAAACTTAGTCCGTGCGTGACCGACTAGCTTTAAATCTAGTCAGTCTGGGCATCACTACGACTAGCTTTAAAGCTAGTCGGTCTACCCGTTTAGGTTTTCAGTGCTCCATGATTAAACAAAGACATTGATTTCCTACATTTACATGTATGTTGGACTGTCCTTAAATGAATATTGAACTAAAGTAACATAGCACTACAAATTAAAGTAAAATTCCATTTATAAAACACAGCTGAAATATTCACACACAGGTTTCAGTTTAACAACAATGCCTGTTTCGGAGAATTCAATCATGTTACCATAACTGTTATACATTAACAGATTAAGTAAAAATTTATTTGTTGTTTTGATGAAGTGTTAAATTACCAATTTAACACCTCAGATATCTGTTTACAAAGAAAAAAAATACTTTTCATACAATTTATTTTATTTGACATACCAAATTTTTGTTCATTATGCAACATTGAAAAGTGACTTAGTGGAATTATTGTGGATTTCAAATTAATGCTGATACTCAGGGAAGTACGTTATGAAGTATACAATTTCAAAGGAAATTACTTTTTTTTTATCAAAGTCGAAATATTCATGGAACATATACATATCCAGGATAAGTTAAAAGTAATGTTTCAGAAACTTCAAACATGTTAACACACTATTTTGTCAACTACAAAAGGCACTACACAAAGCCAAATTGAACCCTACTTATGATTACATGTTAAACTAAAAGTAAGCCACTTACAACACTTGTTCACGTATATAAACACAACACAAAAAGAAAGTTCCCCCTATTTCAGATATCAATAGTTTTTCAACCAGGAGGAATTTTAAAAATCTAATTATATGTCCATGTACGGAATTTATTTAACTACAATTGGAACGAATTTTAGGAAAAATCATCATGTCATGCTTCAGTGAGCAATGGTTGAATGCAAAAATGTCATTTTTTGAAGTTCGCAAGCCTAAAATGGCAACTTTGATTCAGTGATAACGGACCCATTTTCACATTTTATACATTTCACACGTCAGAATGTATGCATAACGTGCTTTCCAATATGCGGGAAAGAAATTTGCGTCAAATTTTACGGTTGAGTGAGCATGCAGCAAATATTGCCCAAACTGCGATTTTTACTTGTTTGCAGCGGCGTAAATCCGTGTCGAGGAGTGGGGGGATGAGCGAAATTATTTACCAACTTGTCGCGATCTTGTATGGCATACAGTAACACACGCACTAGTTTAAGGAAAGTTTTTAATACCCATAGAGCAGAGACGGCGAGACAGATTTGAGAGGGAGGGTGTGAATAGAATTTGTCTTTGAATGTATGCTTTTCAGCTTATGGCTGCCTTGATTACTGTTTATTTTAGTAATGGAAAAAGTGATGCGAGCGCGAAGCGCGAGCTGAAAATTTTAAGCTATAAGTTTGAGATATTTGTGCATTACAGTTCCTATTTAGTATCAGCGAGCGCGAAGCGCGAGCCGAAAACTTTAAACTGAAATTGGATACGTTTATGCATTAAAGGTCTAATATAGTATCCGCGAGCTCGAAAAAGGGAAAAAACAAACAAACACAAACAAAAATATATAGCAGAGGCGTCGAACGGATTTGAAAGTGGGTGTCTCGATTAAAAAGGGCATCTTTTCTGAAAAAAGGGGGACACTTTAGAACAGAAGACGCTAAAGAGAAATGTATTCGGAGAGCGAGGGGATACGAAGAAAATTTGTCTTTGAATATAATTTATATGCTTTTAAATATCATAATGGCTGCCTTGATTCCTGTTTATTTTAGTAAATGAAAAAGTAATGCGAGCGCGAAGCGAGAGCCGAAAATTTTAAGGTAAAAGTTTGAGATATTTGTGCATTGTAGTTCCTATTTGGTATCAGCGAGCGCGAAGCGCGAACCGAAAATTTTAAGCTGAAATTGAATATGTTTGTGCATTAAAAGTCCTGTACAGTATCCGTGAGCACGAAAAAAACAAAAAACAAAAAACATATAGTAGAGGCGGCGAAACGAATACGAATATGGGGGTCTCGATGGAAAATAGGGCATTTTATCTGAAAAGGGGACACTTTAGATAAGATGCATAGACCTTAAAGAGAAATGTATTCGGAGAGATATGGCGTACGAAGAAAATTTGTCTTTTTTTAGAATCATAATGGCTGCCTTGATTCCTGTTCAATTTATATAATAAGGGAAAAAGTAATGGGAGCGCGAAGCGCGAGCCGAAATTTTGAAGCCAAAAATTGGGGAAATAATTTTTAGCAGTATAGATCCTATTTAGTGTCAGCGAGAGCGAATCGCGAGCCGAAAATGTATCCATTAAGAAGACACATTTTACATGCTTTGTTAATTAACAGCGATAGAAAACAAATCCACAATCTTTGCTATAAAAATTTTGTAGGCCTGCAGGCCCCAAGCCCTCCACCAACCTAGCCCGCACTCAACTACATTAATGTTTTTCATTGCCAAGAACACCCTTTTTTAAGGTTTGTCCCCAGACGAGTGCACTGGATCCAACCTTTTTATACTTAGGTTACTGTATGTTACTTATTGCGAGGTCGCATAGCGACCGAGCAGGAAATTTTGGTGGTTTTGGAATAAAAAAAGAAGCATTTTTTAGTATTGAAAGCGCTATTTAAACCAATAACACAATTATCTAGTTTTTTTTTTTTATTTCCTCTTGAAAACTGGGGGGGATGTTTGTACAGGCAATCTCCCTCCCCCCCCCCCCCCCCCCCCCCCCCCCCCCCCTCCTCAGAATATGATGGAATTCCTGTTCTTGAAGTGTATGCAACCAATATCCATTCAATCACGGTTGAATGAAGCCATCAAACAACAACAAAAATAGGCCATTTTAGAGTTACGAAAAGTCATTGCAGTAATTTTATGCACGAGAAAGCATCTCAATAACAGTTTTTGGCTTGTATTTATATTCTTTGGGCACGTGTCAATGATCCTATGGCATTTATTTACAAATTCATGCTTCAGTGAGCACGTGAGACTGGAAAAGCCCTTTTCTCACGTACGGACTAAAATTCAAATTATTACTTTGATTGAATATAACAATTCTGTTCGGGGAGTACCTTTGATTTTATTTTCACAAAAATCCCGATGTTTCACGCCTCAGTGGGCACAAGATACAAGAAAATCATGAAAATGAGAAGAAAGTTTGGGGCTTCGTCATGGTTCAGTGACTTTTCGAATACGTAATTTGAGTCAAGATCATGTTAGATAGATACTAGTTAAAGCTATGTGCAAAGTTTTATAAAATAATTCACAGTCAAATGGACAAAAACTGACAATTAAAATATGCCAAATTTCACTTACGTTAAACTTTTGTAAACCTCTGTACATAAAGTCAATGGAGCAGGAAATCAATACCTGACCAAATGGAATTCGGCTAATTTCATTGATGATTATTGTTAAATCTAATGTGAGTTATGTCACGAAACTTGGCACACAGCTTCAACTGATCTCTAGCTAACATGATCTTGATTCAAATTACGTATTCGAAAAGTCACTGAACCATGACGAAGCCCCAAACTTTCTTCTCATTTGCATGATTTTCTTGTATCTTGTGCCCACTGAGGCGTGAAACATCGGGATTTTTGTGAAAATCAAATCAAAAGGAACCCCCCAAAAAGAATTGTTATATTCGATCAAAGTAAGAATTTGAATTTTAGTCCATACGTGAGAAAAGGGCTTTTCCAGTATTACGTGCTCACTGAAGCATGAATTTGTAAATAAATGCCATAGGATCATTGACACGTGCCCAAAGAATATAAATACAACCCCAAAATTGTTATAGTGCATAAAATTACTCCAATGCATTTTCATAATTCTAAAATTGCCTATTTTTTTGTTTGTTTGATGGGTTCATTCAACCGTGAATGAATGGAAATTGTTTGCATACGCTTCCACAACAGGAATTCCCTCATATTTGATCGATTATACCATGACAAAGAAGTAAAAATCGCAGTTTGGACAATTTTTGCTGCATGCTCACTCAACCGTAAAATTTCGTTTCCGTATATTGGGAAGCACGTTATGCATACATTCTGACGTGTAAAATGTTTAAAATGTGAAAATGGGTCCGTTATCACTGAATCAAAGTTGCCATTTTAGGCTTGCGAACTTCAAAAAATGACATTTTTGCATTCAACCATTGCTAACTGAAGCATGACTTGATGATTTTTCCTAAAATTCGTTCCCATTGTAGTTAAATAAATTCCCTACATGGACATATAATTAGATTTTGAAAATTCTTTCTGGTTTAAAAATTATTGATATCTGAAATAGGGGGAACTTTCTTTTTGTGTTGTGTTTAGAACCATATCATGTGCTAATTGATAGCAGGACAAGTCAAAGATAAAACCCATGTTATGTACATGTATGGAACATTACAGAGACTTTTACTCTCTATAAAATCTTGAAGAAGGTTCAGGGTACAATTTTTCTCATCCTCATGAGAGGTACCTAAGACCGCAATACATGTACAATGTAAGGAGATGATGAAATATGACCCTGTGATGTACTTCATAAAATGTACTGCGTTACGTATATATATGTATGGGACCAGAAGAATATAAGTTTTTTTTTAAGTCCAAAATTCTCTGAAATTATTTGCACACATGTTTTGAAATTTGGTGTGATAAAAGGTCTGATACTCAAGTTAATTTCTGTGAAGTTTTGTGTTATAAGGATTGTCACTTTTTTGTAAGCCTTTGTTTATTTAAGTCACAGAGGACATGTTACATATGGGACAGATTGTCCCTATAGGCCTAGAGAATGTACAATCTGATCCATAATTTTAAAACAGAATTCATTTCAAATATGGAAATAGCCAAAAAAGTTTCTTTCTTTTAAAATGTTGTATTGAAACATTCAAAAGGATTGGAACAGAAATGAACTATTCCCACTATTGGTACTTATGTTTTTCATTGCTGCATAATTTTTCTTAAGTAGGGTACATGTAGGGAATACCGGCCACTTAAGCTCATTTGCTTAATTAGCACATGAAAACAATAAAATCACAAAAGAAAAAGATTCTCATTGCTAAGCTACATCATTCAACTTTATTTTCCAAAAAAATTGAGGTAATCAAATATTTTGTTGAGGCAGTTATATGCAAAAAATGACGTCATCATAAATTGTCTGGCATTCCCTACGGTGTAGGAAATACCGGACAGTATGTTTTTACCCTTTTTTTTGTATAAAGATCTGTCTGGAAGCACTGATTTGAATGTAAACCATCAACTTAACTGTTTGTATTGATTTTTATAAACATTATTCATTTTTAGAAGATTATACTGCATTTTTACTAACAAAATTTCAAACCGCAGAATAACTTTATATCTCATGTAAGATCATGACATATCACAATATAATAAAGAGAAATATAAACATTCTCAAAATTGTCAAACATTTAATGAATAAATATAATACATTAATATATGCAAACTTAGCTATTTTGATCTACAATGCTTTAGCAACTCCAACCCGGAAGTAAAACAACAACCGTCCTATGGTGGTGTCAGTATTCCTACACAAAAAAATGACTGACTAGCACTTTTCAACACACTGCCACCCAATACACAAGCGTTGTAAGCAGTGCAAACACTCCATACACGTTTGCGCCCACCCGCGCACACATGTCCATAATGCATGAAATAGAGGTCATGCCCAATTCTATTTTTATAATCAGCCATCACATTTTCTAAAATGTCATTTTACATCAGGCCATTTTACAGGCTGCAAATTTTCCTACCTTGACAGACTGTGGTAGTTTTCTCGGAGATTTCTCACTTGTTGTTGTCGAATACAGCATTCAACCTTCCCAGACAGACACACCTGACCAATAGATGCCCGGTATTTCAACTCAGTTGATCTTATGTTGGCAGCTAGGGCTGGACATGTGGTGACCGTCCGATATTCCCTATGTGCCGGTATTCCCTACATCTACCCTATATTTATTTATTATTTTCATATAATGTATTCAATACTTCAATTTTTTAGTTTATATTCTTTTCATCGACAAGTTCCATAACAAAGCAAAAGTATGAACTCCATAATGAAAATGTGATAAATCACTTTTTGACACTCTTGAAAAATTTAATTCTTCTTATCACCTGGTACACAGACTTCCTCTCTGACATAAAATGTCCAAATGTCCCATATGTAACACAGTTCTCCATATTATGACTTAAGATTATTTTAATTAAAGTAAAAAAGTAAATTGAATTTTCAAAAATTATCATTTGGAGTAAATTAGAAATTCCCAGAGTTGCCAACAATTGAAGTGCTGTATTCTGGGAAATAAATTTTTAAAATTTCTAAATTACCTACGGTACATTTCGTCTTTGAACACGAGCAAATTTTCATTTTTTATTAAGATGACACCATTTTTTTTTTTTTTTTTTTTTTTTGCCAAAAAGTGAATATGGGGGGGGGGGCTATGTCCCACCTATGATTTTAAATGTCACGCAGTATTGTTTTGATATTTCATGATATTTATCTTCCAATACGTAACGCTATGTTTACCAATTGTGCAATTAGGTGCCGCGAAATGGGCTTATGCTAAAGTGTAGCGTTGTGGCGCGGCGCGCGGCGCGCTGAAAAATGGAAATAATCGACGAAAAAAAAAAGGTGTCTTGAAACGTCCTACAAAAAGGAAAAGATTCTGAATCGATTTTGTGAAATTTTAGGAATGAGCCATCGTCAGTGGGCGGATTCAAGTTCTTCCAAGACAAAGAATTTAGGAGCTGGCATTGTGTGAGTACAAAGGCCGGCCCCCTGATTCTGTGGACAGGACAGGACCAGGAATTTCAATTGAAATTCGCAATTAAAACATGTGAACGTGGACGGGACCAGGAGTGACCAGGACTAGCCCATCACGATTTCTAGTTGCTGGCATGATGGTAGTACTAAGGCCTGCCCCCTGATTCTGTGGACCAGGACCAGGAGCAGGAATTTCATTGAAATTCGCAATTTAAACATGTGAGAGGACCAGGACCAGGAGTGGACCAGACTACGCCATCGCGATTTCTGATTCGTGCCCGATAGCCGTAAAACAGCATCGACCAAACTTTCAAATGAATTTGTGATCCCCGATTTCTTTCACCTAATTTTGACGCTTTTAATCAGCCCGGTATAGCTGTGCGCAGTACACAGAACGACTACGCGTACAATGTCGGTCAGCTGTGCGGTTGAATCTGATTGGCCGGCCGGGATAACGATAGGTAAGCGACTGTTCTATTTAGAGCAAGGGGGTGACAACGGCGTTTGGGCTTAGTGGGAGGGACACGTACGGCGATTTATGAGACCGTTTATTTATTTTCAGCAGACATTATTTCTGTCATTTTCTTGTCAAGGAAAATCTCATCGCTACCCTGACTGCGTGATTATTTACGAAAAATCAGTCAAATGTCGCCTCTTTTCTTCTTTTTCTATATTCAATCTCGATACCGCAGTGATCCACAGATATTAAAAAAGAAACTTAACTGATAAAGCCGCGAAGCATTCAGAGTCAAAAGTTCAAATACCATAGAAACTTTGACAAAATTGATGAAATTCAACAAAAATGACGGTACGCTGAAAGAGCAAAAATCGTGATTTTAATCACCATAAACGAAGAAGAGTTACATTTTCTAATACTTTTTCCGTTGGTGAACTAGGCCCATCGGGTCAAAAGATATGGTTGAAACCAAGAGGAAAATTGTACTGTTTTGCAGCTTTTTAATAGCGCGCGCGCAGTGTGTTAGAAGGGTTAAGCTTAAGTGTTAGGGTAAAATCCATATGCATCGTTTTGGAACTATTAGTCCACACAATTTTTGACACACACACACACACACACACACATGCACACTAACCCCACACAAGGGCTTATGCTAAAGTCTCGAGTCCGAAAAATGATATCACATTTCCAAAAATTTCACAAAAATCGATCCAGAATCTTTTCCTTTTTTCGTAGGACGCTTTGAAGACACCTTGTTTTTTTTTCTTTTTCGTCGAATTATGTCTTCAATTTCTTTTAACGCGCCGCGCCGCGCCACAACGCAACACTTTAGCATAAGCCCCGAAATGTAAGTTTGTTGCTAGCACATGTTGTACCTTGTCAGTGTTAGGATTTATAACCTTCATGATTTATTCCATTGTCATACAAGGGATGGTAAGCACTATTTCTCTAAGTATTTTAGAGGGTTCTGTACCCAAAAATCTTCTCCCCCTCCTGTTACAAATGGCCCTTGGATAGCATGGCTTCTGCTATTTTGATCCTCAGGGTTTTGCAGAGAGCATGATGTATGTTGTTAACACTAAGTGAAGCCTCCGAAACGTACGAGGTTAACATCAATGATGTCTTTGAATTTGGCAAAATATAATGATTCATTTTAATAGTTTATATACTTAAATATTCATTAAGCTAGGATAATTCATATGTATTAACTTTCTTTTATTTTGTGTATCATTCGTACAATTATTAAAGCTTGAAAGAGGAGAATACTGATAGTACTGGTGTATTTTATAAACTTATAAAAGTTTAACAATATAAAAAGCCAGTGACATTAGAGCATCTAACTCATTCCTGTCCTTCACTAGATCAAAACCAACCATAAAATAGGAATACTGTCAACATTCCCTTATATATCTGCGATATCACAGTTAGGGAAAACATGGTGTTAATAAGAGTTTGAAGCCTCCGAAACACGTTTTTAGGGTATTTGTTAATTCTTGAAAAAATCTAACTGGATATCGACTGACTTTCAGCTTCAAGGGAGTCTACACATCATGCCTAATATATGACTACAATGCAGATTTGACATGAAACAGATTGATCTAGATATTTTAAAATGGAAAAATATGATTTCTGCTGTTTCGGAGGCTTCAAGTGTTTCGGAGGCTTCAAGTGCTAACGGAAAGTTTGAATTGTCTCTTATTTTCTAACAGCTGGAAATATCTCAGCTATTTTGTGACAAGTGACAACTTCACATTCTGCATAACAAAAAAAAATCTCACTGTTCCTGGAAAAGTACAGGGCTTTACAAAAAAAAGGTCTATGTATTTCGTGTACACCAAAAAGGTCATATTTGGGTACTTATGTACCCGCCAAAATTGAACGAAGAAGTCCCTGAAGATGTTTATGCTACCCAAGGTAGTACCCATGTAGGTAACTCATGTGCCAAAATATATTTGAATGATGTTGCTTAATGACTATACTAAAGAAGAAAATGTTCAAAATTCAGAGTTACACCCTTTACCGTGAAAACCACCATATCTATACTACTTTGCTACACTAATAATAATAATAATAATAATAATAATAATAAAAATAATTACAATAATAATAACAACAATAACAATTATAATCATAATAACATTCCTACAACAAATCTTGATTATAACAATAATAATTGCTGATCGAATATTTAGTTTCATTTAACTTTAATAGTCTGCGACTAAGTTTTCAGTAGCTACTTTATGTCTATATTATTGTAGTAATTGATAATATGTTGATTATGTGATATTTGATTTATGAATGTGAACGCAGTGTTGTTGAATTAGTTAGCCGATTATTTAACACAGTCCGGATCATGGCTCAATAAATGTAATCACATCTACCTTCTCTTTTGTCTCCTGTTTTCAGATTGTTCTTAACATGCTTTTACTTTGGTACCCTGTCATCCACGATTATTTACGAGGGCTACATTTTTTTTCAGTTCTTTTTATTTATTTTATTTATTACAATTATTTTTGCTTTACAAGAATGAGGTCGGTATTTCATTAGAGACATATACGACAGATGGGTTGATTTTCTTAATTATCATCAAGCAAGGCTTTGTATTTAAAAAAAAAATAATAAATTATATGATTTCCTTAAGAAGAAAAATAAAACGCAAATGATAAGGCGTAAATATTCATATAATGAATAAAAGCGCCGTAAAATATGAAAAGAACAACACATATCAATTCTAGTTGTAAACTTAAGGGGAAGAGGGCGCTATCACTCTACGCAAAGCGAACGCGGCCATAGACTTTTTGTATTTTGCACAGTTTTTTCACTTTGTTTTTTTTTTATTATGGCGAGCAACTATCTCTTCAAAAAAATGATCAACTTGAATAAGTACGCTAAGAGTCCGAATTTTTCAAAAATAGGAATAACTTATTGCAAATGGAAAAAAAGTCCTGTCACTTGTGTCAATTCGAAATCCTAGTAAGATCAAATTCCTGTACAATATGGCCAATTTTGCTCTCAAAATAGCTCATACGCTGCATAGTCATCTTCCTCGATTACGCATAATTATATTACACCTTAATGATCAAGCAGTTTTTAAAAGCTTGAATTCTCAGCTTTCCAAATATGGTACATTCATCTCGATTGGTTAAAAAAAAGTCCTGTCACTTTGAACATTATCACAAACGAATCTTTACTCGATGGGTCAATATTTCCGCATATCACATGCATATCGAATGTGGACGGCGTCTTCGCAAGATGTGACAAGATCACTATTTATATCAATAATCGTTAGGAACATCAATCTATGTGAAATAAAGATTCTGATTACAACTTTAGCACAATGGTGTTATAGGCTTGCCAAAATGTCTTTTTCCCCAATCTGGTCTGAAGCATCTACCTACGAAAACTATGATAAAAGTTCAATTATTTATTTCAAGTCCAGGACTAATTTCCTCGAACGGATCGACTGACAATTCCATTTTACCGACAGGGAAGTTTTCTTAGGCGAGTTTTTGTGCGCTAAGTAATAATTGCATGCAGTTGTCAATCGGTCGCTTCCCGCCGTTAGCGCGGGTTTTGTTTTTCAGCTGCGTGCATTTCCACTAAACTCATGAATGTAATGTTGCGTTTCCCCTCCTCAAATAATGGACGCGTCTTTATGTTAAGATTTAATGTCATACGTTATGCTACAGTCACACAGACACTTACGTATAGTTACGTCCCGTTGCGTCCAAAAATTCTTTTCTTTTCTGCGGATCCCCACGGATGCCTTCCCGTCATAGTCAGAAGTGGAAATAATAATTATTTCGTTCATCCAATAAAACAAAGAAATACATTAGAAATGATAGAAAAGAAGATGAAATAAGATTAAAACAACACAAACGTAGCTATACGCAAGTGTCTGTGTGACTGTAGCATAAGATTTACATTTCACGTGGAGTAGAATTGATATGACAACAACAACGTCTTTATCTCATCCGCAATCCGTTGACCGAGTAGCCTCTTGTCGAGTCCCTGTTGGCTTAATATCGTCGAGCTTGTTTCGCTGCGCTCAACAAGCTCGACTCGCTTCGCGAGTTCGGGTTTTCTCCTCGCTTCGCGCGACATCATTCGGCAAACGACGATAAAGCCAACAGGGCCTCGACAAGAGGCTATTGACCGAGTGAACCGCTTGTTCACTTAATTTATACCGTTCGTAGCTACACGTTCAAACCGTCACTAAAGGGCCTGTCCCACAGAAGGCGATCGTTGTGGCGACAACCTATGCATGTTAGAACCTGTCAGAATCGTGTCAGAATCGTAGGTAACCGAAGATCATACGTATCTACGACTCTGTCTACGATAGGCTACGACAACGACTTGCTTTCACGCAAACAATAGGCTAACAATAGCTGGTATCCGATAATACAATAGCCTCGACCTTCGTGCACCTCGCGGGTTGACTTCTCTTGTCGCAGCTTAAAATCAGCCAAAATATGAACTTGCGCACTGTGGCGATCCTTGTGACTGACACAGGCGATCAAGTGTTTTCTACCTGATGGCGGCCTGTCGCCTTTAGGTTCGTGATAGTCCTCTCAGTCGCGCATCATAATTTGGGTCGTGAGTGATTTTTGAAAATTTCAAAAATTAGCGGCGACTGTACAGTATCTTGATGGGAGGCCAGTCCCGATTTTGGTGAATGTTGGTAGCGACAAAGGCCGTAGCGGCTTAAATTTCACTGGCTGTTAGGTTCAGCGATGCGTGCAACGTACGCTGGAGCGCGACAACCTACAACTGGCCGCCGTTCCGCTGTGCTAAACAAGTTCTATCTGGCGACAATCTCCGATAGCACCTTGTCGCGACAAGAGAAGACAAGCTACGGTCATTGACGTCAACCAAACTGACGCCGGCTATTGTTTAACTTGTTGAGCAACCAGCTGCGAACAAAATTTTGCTACGTATTTGTTAGCGACAGACGCGATAATTCACGATTTTATAGGCGATTGGACTTGCGCATGGTGGCGATGGGTACTAAAAGGTAGTTCGTAGGTTGTCGCCACAACGATCGCCTTCTGTGGGACAGGCCCTTAAGAGTGCCCATGTTTGAATGATAAAAGTTAGGTAACATGTTCGTAGTACGTTCCTTTTCGATCAAAGTAAGTCCTTCCCATTTAAAGTACGTTGTCAATTCGTTTAATTTTAGAACTGGAAGCCAGCCCGATTTTTTTTAGCATGCATGTTTTTAAAAATCGGACTAACTTTCCGTTCTTCCGTCCGAGCCCGTCCGTCAAGTTCGTAAACAGATTGTATAAGGTCTGTATACGACGTTGAATCCTTGTGTAAACAGTGGTAAACAGATCGAGTCCGTTTATCAAGAACGTAGTGAGAACTAGCTGAGTGTGACGGGGATTATTGCATGCCGTTTTATTTAAAAATGGAAGCATCTTGCCATCCAAGCTCGTCTGCTATGTGTAACAAGACTTAGTTCTTGAGCAGATTGAAATAGGTCTGTAGTACGTCCATCCCGTGTGTATATTAAGCCCGTTCTTCAATATTTTCAAAAATATGTTAAGAAATTGTTCGGCGTGATGATGGTATAGATAATTGTCACCCATATTGAGAGAAATCTAACAAGTTTTGGGGGAAAATGACAAATGGGCATGTTTGAGTGGAACGTGTAATTTTGACCAAATTATTTCTGAATTAAGATGCCAATGCGTTCGCAAGCAGCCCTCAATACGTCAATCACGTCTTTACCTCGTCTGCTGTTCATTTATCTAGCTAGAACGGGTGAAAATTACCGTTCCCACGTTGCAGACCCCGTTTCAAAGAGAACCGTTTCGAACAATGAAAACCCGTCCGCAGTTATTGCACACAAAAAAACAAGAACTAGTTTCCATGAGTAAAACCCGTTTGCTACTCTTGGAGGCGAGTGCTTTTATTCGTATATCACGTACTTTTACTTCAGCTCTGTGTTTCTGTTAAAGTACACACCCGCTCTTCCAGAACATGTAAAGTTACTAAGGGATACTCAAGAAAAAATTATTGAGTATATATAGTCAATAATTTTTTTTTCTTGAGTATCCCTAGTAACTTTACATGTTCAATTACGTAAAATAATTGTGCAAGTGAGTTTCTCTTCAACTTGGTACGGCTTGGTGGGATATCGGGTGAAAACACTAAACAATCGAGTAAAGTGAGAATTGCTGAGAAATTCTATATAGCCTGTAATTCACTAATGAGTAAACTACGACACGGTTTCGCTACGTCTCAAGTCTCGTGAAAGTCTTTGAGAATAATTTTACTGGCTATGCGGTACTGTTACATGTTGCGCCCGGTACGCCTACTCGGATCATGAGTATCAAGACTGCACACGAGGTATGTTACCGCGTACGTACGTACATGTATAGCGGAACCATAGTGTTACACTCTGTGAGCGGAACGGATCCGAGAGCGGAGAGCCTGCATGCTCTTATTGTCTTTGGGTGAGTCCTATTCCTTTTTGTTTGTTTGTTTGCCTGTTTTATAATGATATTTGGAATTTCCGATGATATACATCGTCTGATAACACTAACAGCTAGATTACCATGCATGGATTTACTTCCCATTACTTTGTCAGTCATGTACACAGTTTGAGTAATTTGATGCATTGATGTGAGTAATGCAATGTATGGTTTGTGTGAATTGATGCACTGAAGTGAGTAATGCAGTGTATTGGTAGAGTGAATTGATGCACTGGTGTGTATATCATCGAAACATTCCAAATATCATTATAAAAAAGGCAAACAAACAAACAAAAAGGAATAGGACTCACCTAGTGAGTAACGCTTTACATACTCAGAGAGTCAGTAAGTAAAGGTTGCCAAACTCTACACAGCAAGTTGATGAGTTTGTGCAACCTTTACTTACTGACTCTCTGAGTATGTAAAGCGTTGCTCACTAGATTAGTTTGTGCAATGTACTCAAAACAATTAGTTATGTTACTCAATAAAATGAGTTAATTAAATAAACTCATTTTGGTGTGTCACTATATTGTCAAATTTAAAATACTCGATTAGGTGCGTTTTCAAAGTAGCTTTATTGAGTGAAAGCACTCATGGATGTGTGTCACTATTTTGTCAAATACTTGGATATTTTGAGTGTGATCACTCCATATATGCAAGTTCTCATTTTTTGTGTGTGAACGATCGAGAACGATCGAAGTACGGTGATTTCGTTTGCAGTACGTCCATCTCGTTTTACGTACTTTGCCAGTGCGTGAAATTTTAGAACGGGATGGGTGCCCGATTTTTTGAAACATTTTTCAATATTCTGGCATCAATCCGAACGAGCTCGTCCATGAAGTTCGTAAACAAATCGATATTAAGTCTTTACCACGCACTCGGTTTACCACACCCTTACAAAATGCCTGTGGTAATTCCTGTGGTAATGGTTTTACCCAACAAATTACCGAAGGAATACCTCATACCACAGAATATGTGTGGTAATTATAAGAATTAATCATTAATATTCCATTTCCTACTATGTGCACTTGATTTATTAACCTCTTAAATTTCAGGAATTTGATTACACGCAACTCAACTTTTAAGAGTGAAATTGTGGAGATATAAATCTCCCATTTTGTGATCTTACCCTGATAGCAGACTGACGTCTTAAAGACGTCTTAAACTGGTCAAAACTGGTCAACTCGTCATACCGTCGTAAACACGACATCTTTACGATGTCTTAACGACGTCTTCCAAACGATAATAGAATCTGATATTTAAATATCTTTACATGTTTCTATGCGATGTGATTATGTCTTCTTGGTAATACTTTCAAAGACGTGAATTTTCTATTTTGGAGCAAAAAATTATGACAGTAATATGACGTCTTTATGATGTCTTTACGACGTCTATAAGACCACTTTTCTTTCTTTTTTTACCAAATACGACATCTTTAAGACGTCTTTAAAACGTCTATAAACAACTTTTTGATGTCTTTACGACGTCTAAAGACCACTTTTCTTGTCATTTTTTGACCAAAATACGACATCTTTAAGACGTCTTTAAAACGTCTATAAGACAACTTTTTTGTCTATTTTCTACCCAAATATGATATCTTTAAGACGTCTTTACGACGTTTATAAGATCACTTTCCTTGTCATTTTTTGACCAAAATACGACATCTTTAAGACGTCTTTAAAACGTCTATAAGACAACTTTTTGATGTCTTTACGACGTCTATAGGACCACTTTTCTTGTCATTTTTTGACCAAAATACGCAATCTTTAAGACGTCTTTAAAACATCTATAAGACAACTTTTGCTTTCATTTGGACCAAAATACAATGTTTCTGTTGGTCATGAATATTCATAAGCAGTATCTGAGATTTGAAAAAAGGGGGAAAATGAATAGAAATATACATTTTAAGCCATGTAACCGGCATTCGGCTTATTGACATAATCAAAATTGTTTAAATTATTATCATTTTATGTATAACACAATTTCAAGGTGCTTCATAATGAATCTTTCATATTTCATTAACAAAATTGTAATTTAATAATAAGTAACTGTCTTTCTTCAAACATTTGTCTGTAGTACTTTATATAGGAGGACCGGACAAACTGCCAGTATAATAGGGCCTTTGTGTAGGACAGCATAGGTTATAATATTAGGATAGGTTAGGATAGGATAGGATAGGACTCAGTATTAATGTCAACATCCCTGATAGCACAGTGACGTCTTAAAGACGTCAGAAAAAAAAAATTTGACGTAAATTTGCACCCGCGTTTGACGTCTTAAAGACGTTGTATTTTTACGTCATAAAGATGTCTTTTTTTAGACGTAATAATGACGTAAAAATACGATGTCTTTAAGACGTCAAACGTGGGTGCAAATTAAGGTTATAAAGATGTCTTTTCCTGACGTCTTTAAGACGTCTGACGTGATGTTTTTAAGACGTCTTTAAGACGTCACTCTGCTATCAGGGTATCCGTAATTTAAACTCTTCTTTTTATTATATCCATGATAGCACGCGTCCCTTTCATATACTTTCTCTTCCTCTCTTTCTTTTCCTCGTGAAACAAATATTCCATCATATCAGTTTCATCACTTAGCCCTATCATGCACGGAATGCTCAATATTCAATCGAGTTTCTACTTTTTAAGTGTGTTGTTTTTTATTTCTATATCTTTAATTTTAAAATGGAATACACATAGAAATGTTGGGGACCCGGAAAAGTTTTTAAGTACAAGGTTTTTTTGTTGATTTGTGTTCTAGATGGGTATACAAGAAAATTCAGCTTGGTTGCCAGCTTGGCAACCATGGCAACTTTTTTTATTTGCATAATTAGAATAATCACCTAATTAGCATACTTTGTGTATTGAATATGTGGCTAATTCGCAATTCAAGAACCCCGAAATATGGATGAAACGACTTTATAAGGGTATTTCAGGACGAGAAATTCATTTATGATATTATTTTTATCTTTTAAGTAGTGTTTTTGTCTGATATGGCCTAATAAGCATAATGAGCTAATATGCATATTAGCCTATGCATTAATATGAGCCTATGGGATTAATTATCTTCTTTCTTTTTTTTTTTCTAGAAAGCCTGACTATTGTGCAATACAACATTGGCTGTGTGGTATTTGTGCCAAAAAACCATAGGAAATCCTATGGTATTTTGGCTGTATGGTACTTCTGTATGGTATTTTGTGTGGCTATTCTGCTGCCAAAAAACCCATAGGAAATCATATGGTATTTTGGCTGTATGGTACTTCTGTATGTATTTTGTGTGTTATTTGTGCAAAAAAAACCATAGGAAATCATATAGGTATTTTGGCTGATGGATACTTCATGGTATGCGGTATTATGTGTTGGCGATATTTGTGCCAAAAAACCATAGGAAAATCCTGTGGTATTTTGTATGGTACCGTTGCGTGGTACCACACGACATTTTTGTAAGGGTAGTACATGGCCTATGGGACCATCTCCTGGACTACTAGTATACCCGGTTGTTGTATGTCCGGACGGGTTGTTTGTCCGGACAAGACGGAAATTTTCGGAGCTTTGTTATCACTATTTCATTAATCGATTGAAAATAATATCAGACAATAGAACAAAGCATAAATATTCAAAAATATTTTTGAAAATTACTGCACAAATTTTGAGAAAATCCAGAGCAAAAGATGATGTTTTTATCTGCTTAAGTGTCCGGACAACAGACCCCCCATCCTACTACAAACCAAATATGACCAATCATAGTGCATGCAGCGTACGAATTATGAAATATGAAATCGTCAGACAAGACAGTGTTTGTATCGATGTGCATTCATTTTGTTTCATACGTAATACTGATAAATACGACAGTTCATTACAAGAACAATAGAGACTTTGTTCTTGAAAGTCCTGCTAAACAGGTTGACTTTGGTCATTATGGTTGATAATTTCTAGCCATCAATCTCCTGACGAGAAAGGCATCTTGGCATGAAGACTTGTAAACAAAAACAAAAATAAACAAACAAGCTCTTTTCACCCTGTAAAGACCTCCAAAACGTCTATATGCGACTCGACGACCCCGATAATTGTTTTTCCGTCATGACGGAAAATTTCATAGTTTTAAGTATGTTCGATTTTTTGCCACTCACGAAACGGCCCTGAGACCCGGGATACATCTCTGAGACGTTTCCGAAGCGTCTCCGCAACTGTCTCAAAAACCGTCTCAAAAGTGTCCCAAATTAGTCTCAAAGCCATCTCATGACAAGTGAGATACCATCATAAGCTTTTACTGAAGTACCACTTAAATTAAAAATTATACGCACTTATTTACATTTCGATTGCCTATTTGTGAATTTGTTTGAACGAAGGAAGACAAATTATGCCTAAGCCAGCTGTAAATTAAAATGAGTGCACATACCTGAAATTGTATGCTCCTAATTTGAATTCACATGAATCCTTGTACATTCGTTTGCAAATACAGGAAATTTGAGTGAATAAAAATGAATTTGATTGACGATGCGGTAGCGCGATTGCAAATTGCGTTAAATCGTTTGATCCAAATGTGAAATTGAGAGAACGAAAGATGAAATTGAGCGGGAAAACCTATAATAAAATAAGTTTTTACCCATCGCACCCAATGCAAGTTCTAACACTATAGGCATGTTTAAGTAAGTATTCATTCAATGTGTTTGCAAAAGTGAATACTGTGCAGTAATACCCTGATAGCAGAGTGACGTCTTAAAGACGTCTTAAAGACGTCACGTCAGACATCTTAAAGACGTCAGGAAAAGACATCTTTATGACGTAAATTGCACCCAACAGTTGACGTCTTAAAGACATCGTATTTTTACGCGTCATTATTAATCTAAAACTGACATCTTTATGACGTAAAAATACGACCGTCTTTAAGACGTCAAACGGCGGGGTTGCGCAAAAAATTTTACGTGTTTTTATTTTTTCTGACGTCTTTAAGACGTCACTGTGCTATCAGGGATGTTGACATTTATACTGAGTCTAATCCTATCCTATCCTAACACTATCCTCAATATATAACCTATGCTGTCCTACACAAAGGCC
Source organism: Paracentrotus lividus (assembly GCA_940671915.1). Taxonomy (NCBI): domain Eukaryota; kingdom Metazoa; phylum Echinodermata; class Echinoidea; order Camarodonta; family Echinidae; genus Paracentrotus; species Paracentrotus lividus. The sequence continues at coordinate 44,928,304 of CALNVZ010003426.1, forward strand.
CTATAACTGGCAGATGTGTCCGGCTCCTGCTATATAAAGTGCTAACCAGCAACTGTTTGAAGAAAGACAGTTACTATTAAATTAACACTTGTTCAATGAACATATAGAGAATTGTCATTATGAAGCACCTTGAATTGTGTTATACATAATATGAAGTAATTTAAAAACAATTTTGATTATGTCAATAAGCCAAATGCCGGTTACATGGCTTAAAATTGCATATTTCTATTCATTTCCCCTTTTTTCAAATCTCAGAATACTGCTATGAATATTCATGACCAACAGAAACATTGTATTTTGGTCAAAATGAAAGCAAAAGTTGTCTTATAGACCTTTTAAAGACGTCTTAAAGATGTCGTATTTTGGTCAAAAACGACAAGAAAAGTGGTCTATAGACGTCGTAAAGACATCAGAAGTTGTCTTATAGACGTTTTAAAGACGTTTAAAGATGATATTTTGGTCAAAAAATGACAAGAAAAGTGGTCTTATAAACGTCGTAAAGACGTCTTAAAGATAATCGTATTTGGGTAAAAAAATAGACAAAAAAGTTGTCTTATAGATGTTTTAAAGACGTCTTAAAGATGTCGTATTTGGTCAAAAACTGACAGAAAAGTGGTCTTATAGACTCGTAAAGACATCAAAAAGTTTCTTATAGACGTTTAAAGACGTCTTAAAAGATGTCGTATTTTGGTCAAAAATGACAAGAAATGGTCTATATGACGTCGTAAAGACAGTCATAAAGAAGTCATATTACTGTCATAATTTTTTGCTCAAAATAGAAAATTAACGCTTTGAAAGTCATTACCAAGAAGACATAATCACATCGCATAGAAACATGTAAAGATATTTAAAATATCAGATTCTATTAATCGTTTGGACGAACGTCGTTAAGACATCATATAAAGATGTCGTGTTTACGAAGTATGACGAGTTGACCAGTTTTGACACGAGTTTAAGACGTTTTAAGACGTCACCTGCTATCAGGGTACATGACAATTAGGAAGTAAAGTTATGTCAAATGAAAAAGAAAATATTTTCTGTCGCGTCGGCGC